>WOXC01005464.1:0-78120 GCA_011680675.1 Gymnobelideus leadbeateri
AGCTGATAACTGTCAATATTTGAAATCTCTATGATTATCATGACCTGCAAAAGGGTTATACTTGAGGGTGTGGGTATGAATGCACTAACATGGAGTCTAAAAAAAAAAGACTATTAAGGGGATCAATGGTACTGTAATGGGAAAAAGGAAAGGATGAGCTAGGAAAAGGTAAAATATGCCATCTGAAGAGGCATCAAAACACACTCTAGAAGAAGGGAAAGTAAGAGGGAGAGGAACATCATTTAAACACTATTCTCACTGGTTCTGGTTCAAAGAAGGATCAAATTAATGAGTGAAGTTTAAGAATCTAATGTGAATAGACACATAAATTCATTAAATAGAGGAACTGGAGGGAGGGAGAGGAGCATTGTTTGAAATTTACTCTCATTGGTTTGCAGGATATAAAATAAACCCACATAAATCCTCAGCATTCCTGTACATCTCTAATGAAACTCAACAGCAAGAGATAGAAAGAGAAATCCCATTTAAAGTCACTGTAGACATTATAAAATATTTGGGAATCTACTTGCCAAAACAAACCCAGAATCTGTATGATCACAACTACAAAACACTTCTCACAGAAATAAAATCAGATCTAAATAGTTGGAAAAATATCAATTGCTCGTGGCTGGGTCGAGCTAATATAATAAAAATGACAATTTTACCCAAACTAAATTATATATTTAGTGCCATTCCAATCAATTTACAAAAAAACTACTTTGTAGAGTTAGACAAAATAATAACAAAATTTATTTGGAAAAACAAAAGGTCTAGAATATCAAGGGAATTAATGAAAAGAAATGCTGGGGAAGGTGGACTAGCTATGCCAGATCTTCATCTGTATTATACAGCAGCAGTCATCAAAACTGCTTGGTACTGGCAGAGGTGTAGAGTAGTGGATCAATGGAATAGATTAGGTGTAGGAGACCCAGCAGTTAATGAATATAGCAATCTATTGTTCGATAAACCCAAAGACCCCAGTTTTTGGGATAAGAATGCACTATTTGACAAAAACTGCTGGGAAAACTGGAATGCGGTATGGCAGAAACTGGGCATAGATCATTATCTAACACCATATACCAAAATCAAGTCTAAATGGGTGCATGATCTAGGTGTAAAGGATGATACTGTAAGCAATTTGGGAAAGCAAGGAATAGTTTACCTGACAGATCTGTGGAGAGGGGAAGATTTTAGGACCAACAAGAATGGAGCATTATGAATGCAGAATGGATATTTTGATTACATTAAATTGAAAAGCTTCTGCACAAACAAAGCCGATTTAACCAAGATCAAGAGGGAGGTGGGAAATTGGGAAAGAATTTTTACAACTTGTGTCTCTGATAAAGGACTCATTTCTAAAATTTATGAGAATTGAGCCAAATCTATATGAATACAAGTCATTCCCAATTGAGAAATGGTCAAAGTATATGAATAGGAAGTTTTCAGAGAAAGAAATTAAAGATATCTATAAGCATATGAAGAAATGCTCTAAATCACTATTAATTAGAGAAATGCAAATCAAAACAACTCTGAGATACCACATCTCTCCAGTCAGATTGGCTAAGATGACAAAACAAGAAAGTGACAAATGCTGGAGAGGATGTGGACAAATTGGAACACTAATACATTGCTGGTGGAGTTGTGAACTTATCCAACCATTCTGGAGAGCAATCTGGAATTATGCCCAAAGGATTATAAATAATTTCATACCCTTTGACCCAGCCATACCACTCCTAGGGTTATATCCCAAAGAGATCATAGTAGTGGGAGGAAGAACCATATGTACAAAAATATTTTTAGCAGCCCTTTTTGTGGTTGCAAAGAATTGGAAACTAAAGGGGTGCCCATCAATTGGGGAATGGCTAAACAAGTTGTGGTATATGAATGTAATGGAATTTTATTGTGCTATAAGAAACGAGGAGGTGACGGATTTCATAATTACCTGGAGAGACTTATACAAACTGATGCTGAGCAAGAAGAGTAGAATCAGAAGAAATTTGTATACAATCACAGACATACCATATCTGTGACGACCAACTATGACAGACTGGACTCTTTTCAGCAATGCAGTGATATAAGTTAATCCCAAATGACTCAAGAAAGTGAGAAATGTGCCATCCAGAGATATAACTAGAAAGAACTGAGCCTGAATCCTGATGGAAGCAAACTAAATGATCTTGTTCTTCTCATTGTTTGGTTGTACTTCTTCCTTACCATCTTTCATCCCACCTAGTACAATATGCCTTTGTAATTGGAATAATGTTTAATATGAATGCATTTGCAGACCCTATACTGTACTATATGATGTCATGAGGGGAGGGGGGAGGGAAATAAAGGAAATTTGAAAATCAAGGAACTATGGAATTGAATCTTGTCAACTGAAACTAAACTAATAAATTAATTTTAAAAAAAATCAAATAAGAGAAGTGGAGGAAAAATTAGAAAGAGAAATGAGAAGGATGCAGGAAAAGTATGAAATGAGGGTCAACAGCCTGACTGAGGAAAACAACACCTTAAAAAATAGACTAGCTCAAATAGCAAAGGAGGCCCAAAAGGGCAATGAGGAGAAGAATGCCTTAAAAAGTCGAATTTGCCAGATGGAAAAAGAATCCCAAAAGTTCACTGAGGAGATTCATTCCTTCAGAGTTAGACTGGAGCAAATGGAAGTTAATGACTTTATGAGAAATCAAGATGCTGTTAAGCAGATCCAAACAAATGAAAGATTAGAAGGCAATGTGAAATATCTCATGGGAAAAACCACTGACCTGGAGAATAGATCCAGGAGAGACAATTTAAAAATTATTGGACTACCTGAAAGCCATGATCAAGGAAAGAACCTAGAAATCACCCTTCAAGAAATTCTCAAGGAAAACTGCCCTGATGTTTTAGATCCAGAGGGCAAAATAGAGGTTGAAAGAATCCACCAATTAGCTCCTGAAAAAGATCCCAAAAAGAAAACTCCCAGAAATATTATACCCAGGTTCCAGAATCCCCAGATCAAGGAGAAAATACTACAAGCGGCCAGGAAGAAACAATTTCAATATTGTGGAAACACAATCAGAATAGCCCAGGACCTGGCAGCTTCTACACTGAGGGATTGAAGGGCATGGAATAGGATATTCCAGAGGGCAAAAGAGCTGGGAATGAACCCAAGGGTCACCTACCCAGCAAAACTGAGTATTTTGTTTCAGGGAAAAATATGGTCATTCAGTGGAAGAGAGGACTTTCAAGCATTCTTGAGGAAAAAACCAGAATTGAATAGAAAATTTGACATCCAGATGCAAGAAGTAAGAGATGCCTGAGAAGGTAATCAGGGAAAAGAAATCAAAAGGAACTTATCAAAGTTGAACTATTTACATTCCTATATGGAAAGCAATAACTGTGACTGATGATATCTTTCTCACTATGAAAATAATGGAAGAAGGGTGTGTGGTCATATGAATACATATGTGAATGTGTGTGTATATGGTTACAGTTATATATGGATAGAGGGCATAAGTTGAATTTGTTGGGAAGGGAGAATACTCAAGGGATGAAATTATGAGGTGAGAGAGGAAAGTGGCAAGAGGAGATGGGAGAGACAGGGTAGGGTAAACTATCCCATGTAGAAGAAGCAAGGGGAAGTGGTTGCAAAGGAGGGGGAGAATAAGGAAGGCTAAAAAGGCAAAACCACATTCATATTGAATTTGGTTCAGGGAGAAAATGACATACATACTAAATGGGATATCTCAACCTGCAACAGGATAGGGGGAAGGGGGATGAGAGGAGGGATGATGGATGGAAGGGCATCCTTGGGGTGAGGGGAGGTTGGAAGTACCCACTATAGAAGAGGGACGGGATTATGTAGCAATGGACCAGGTGGGGGGTGGGATGAGTGGGAAGGAATTATAAGCATCCTTGTACAATATATCTACTATGATAATGTCTTGCATAGCTAGACATGTACAACATATACTGAATTACTTATCTCCCAAGAAGGAATGGGTGACAAGGGAGGAAGGAAATGGATCTGAAATTCGAGGTCGTAACATTAAATGTTTCAAATACATATATAAATACTATTATTAATAAAAAAAAGTTGACAAATAAAGACAAGGGCAGAGTGAAAGGGAAATGCTAGCTTTACAGAATGATATGGTTGAAATAGAAGGATTCAACAAGAAGATACATATGACATCTAAAGACTAGGTAGTAAAATGTCACGGTAAGAAGGCAGTGGAACTGAATCAACAGCTTTCAATGAATGGGCAAGTGCAGGTATGGATTTCACAAAAATAAAAACAAGAAAACAAGACGAGGAATGAATATTGCTAATGATTTCATAGAAGTATAGTTTTCAACCAGTTCACATTAACAATAAAATATTTACCATACTAATTATCATCATTTTTTTTTTATTTTCTGGTTATAAGTGTTCAAAAATTCAGTATAAGTACATTTTCCAGAGGAGGGTAGAACAGTACTACACTATTGTTTTTGTTACTCATGATTTTGTGATCAAAAAGTAAATACTTAATAATTTTAAATCTTTTTTTTCATAAATTAATCAGATAAAGGTAGAAATATTGTTATTCTAAGCATTATAATAGTCATAGATTTTCATATTTCAGCTGAAGATCACACAGGAGTGTAGAAACATCTATGCCTGTAATGCCATGGACAAACTGATTTTCAGAAGAACTGCTACTGTGAAAAGCTATTAAGGTTCTGATTACACAGAATAGTTATCATTCTATTTATTCCATAACAAAAGCAAAATATCCACAGAAAATCAAGGTATAGCATTCATAATATTACATCTTATCACAGAAAATCACAATATAATATTCACAAAATAGTATCAAAGTGAGATAGTCAAAGTCGTCCACTCACGGGGCAACTATGTTAGCTCAATAAGCAAAATATCCACAGAAAATCAAGGTACAGCATTCATAATATTACATCTTATCACAGAAAATCACAATATAATATTCACAAAATAGTATCAAAGTGAGATAGTCAAAGTCGTCCACTCATGGGGCAACTATGTTAGCTCAATAAGTCACTTATCAGTAATCTCAAATTATAATAGTCAAAGTCTTCCACTCATGTGGCAAAGTCTTAATTAACTCAATCCATCACTTATCAGTAACAATATCTCAAAGTACCCAAAGTACAATCAGTCACTTATTCAGCAAATCTTACTAAGTATAATACACAAAATCCTACACCCGTTAGTTTCTAGTAAACTATAATCCCATAATCACTCAGTACCCAAGGAGAGGTCTTTTCTTTACCTTGACTTTGGGCCTGTTCTCAGATTCCATGGATCCCCTTCCATGGTCCCAGATTCTTCCTCAATTCACCAGACTGTCACCTGGTTTCAATGGCAGACAGCTCCCAGTTCCTTGACCAGTTCTGGTCAGGTTGTGCTCCACCCGGTAGTTCACAGGGTCTGGTCCTTGTCAGATCCTTCACCATTTCTTCTCCAGGGAATTCAAGGCTCAACCAAGCCACAAACAAACAAAATCTCAGTATCCCAGTCATACTTCAGTCACCAGGGCTCCTGCCTCCTGGGCTCCTGGCTCCTGGGCTCTGGGGTTCCTGGCTACAGATTCCAAGCTCCTGGGCTCCTGACTATAGGCTCTGGGCTACTGTTCCAAAGAATCTCCACCACCACAAATTCTCAGTTCTCCATTCTTCTGTAACTACTCTGCCACCAGATCTTAGCCTTAAGGAAATTCTGACTCTGCCTCTCAGGGGCTTTTCTTATATACACATTATTTCCTACTTCATTCAGCCAACCCCTTCCTGTTATGTTAGTTAACAGGAGACAGGAGTTCATACCTTCTGTTCCCCCAATAACAGCCTTGATCAATTATTAAGTATTAAGTACCTGCTACTTTTGCCAACACAAAGGGATCTTCAAATTAAAAATTACATTACCATTACAATGCCTTCCCTGTTGCTTGCGATTTGCAAGCTGGTGTTAGAAGAATTTTGCATTAGAAATTGTAGAGTAGGGGACAGAGTCAAGATGGCGAAGTAATAACAGCACTTCCTCGGGACTCTGGCCCACACCACTTCTAATCTGTATAAAAGTGGAAGATGCTTTGGAGCGACAGAACCCACAAAATGACACAGAAAAGCAAACCTCCCGTTGAAGACATCCTGGCAGCCCGGCAGATTCATGAGTTGGATGTTGTAACCCTAGGGATGACCGACCAGCAGCTGGCTGGATGTGGTCCAGAATACTAGCAGCTGTTTCATTTCCAGAATTACCAATACAGATGTCAAGGACAAAGTGAGAAGTCAGTTCAGTATGGACTTTGGGAACTACTAGGTGGGAGAATACTTTGGCCTCTTTCCCCTGGGGGCAAGAAGCCACTGAGAAGCTGAGTATCTTGTGCCAAGTTGCAGCTCCAGCTCATGGTCTGAGAATTGTTGGGGGACCTGTCAAGCAGCTGCTGGGGTAATCATTCTTGCTTTAACCTTCCTGGATCTGGATTGTAGTCTGGGGTGGAGGTCTTGGGGTGTGTGACCAGCTTGCCAGAGCGTGTGGAGGCATCAGAGAGGGCACCCAACAAATACCTCCAGCAACTGAGAAAACCCCAGTGTATGAGATAGAAGCTCCCCTGGCTGGTGGCAGAGTCCTACTGTGGCAATAAGCCCAAAAGTCAGGTAATTGAGTGGCAACATGCTTAGGCAAAGGAAATAAAATAAACAGAAAAATTCAACATTAGACTATTATTTTGGGGGTAAAGAAGAAGGGAGCATGGAACAAGAGGAGGACTGGGATGTCAGAACTCCTGCACCAAAAGCCCCAAATAAAAATACGAGCTGGTTCCAGGCCATAGAGGACCTTAAGAAACAGATAAGAGAAGTGGGGGTAAAATTGGGAAGAGAAATGAGAAAGAAGAAGTGAGAGAGGAATATAATGAGAGGAGATGGGGACAGACAAAATGAGATAAACTATCTCATATAGAAGAGGTACGGGAAAATGGTTATAAGGGAAGGGAAGAACAGGAAGACAAAAAGGCAAAACCTTATTCTCATTGAATTTGGCTCTGGGAGAGAATGACATACATACTAAATAGGATATCTCACCCTACAGGAGTGTAGAGAGGAAGGGGATGAGAAGGGTGATGATGGAAGAGAGAGCAGGTTGGGAGACAGGGAAGTTGGAAACACCCACTTTTGAAAAGGGTCACGATCAAAGTAGGGAATATACCAAGTTGTAGGTGGGATAGGAGGGAGGTAAATATAGTCAATCTTTTACAATATATCCACTGTGGTAATATTTTACGAAGCTACACAAATACAACATATATGGAATTGCTTATCTTCCTAGTAAGGTTGGGTGACAAGGGAGGAAGGGAATGAATCTGCAATTTAAAGTTTTAAAATCAAATATTTAAAAATACATAAATACTATTATTAATACTATCTTACATATAATTGGGAAATAAGATATATAGGCATTGGGGCACAGAGATTCACCTTGCCCTACTGGAAAAGTCAAAGGGGGTGTGGGAGAAGATATGGGGGAGAGCAGATTGGATGATGGGATATCCTGTGGGACTGCTATTCTGGGCTGGTGGGTAGGGGAAAATATTATAACTCAAAATCTGGCAGAAATGAATGATGTAAAACAGAAGTTAATAAAGCATTTGAAAAAAATAAAAGAAATTTTAGAGTACTTCTTAATTAACCTATTGCTATAGGAATAGTCTGTATATAGCTTGTTTCAAAGGTGCTTTTCTTATTTTTTCAGAAGAGTGCAATGTATCTTGTGCAGAACATTTTAAATAATTTATAGAGAATAAGATTAAAAAAAGAATTTACATGTCTCTCTTTTTTTTTTAAAGCAATTGGGGTTAAGTAACTTGCTCAAGGTTACACGGCTAGTCATTATTTATGCGTGGGTGCTCATTTTCTGAGGCCGGATCTGATCTCGGGTCATCCCAACTCTGAGGCCGGCACTCTTACTCACTGCGCCACCTAGCTGCCCCTTTAGGGCAATTGGGGTTAAGTAACTTGCCCAAGGTTACACGGCTAGGTTTTTGTGTGGATTAAGTGTCAGAGGCCGGCTCCGAACTCAGGTCCTTCTGATTCCGGGGCCGGCGCTCTATTCACTGTGCCACCTAGCTGCCCCGAATTTACATGTCTCTTGTCAACAATAGTATGTTATAGGTTAATCCTAGTAAGAAAAATTTTAATTTTAATTAAAAAATTAATCCATAAATCTATGGAATATGATCATTCCATTTGTGGAATATGACCATTCTTTCTTTTAAGATAGTCTTCCCACTAAGAAACCTCATTGACATCTTCAAATCCTCCCTTTCTCTCCATTCTTTTTATACAATCAATTAAAAATATTAACTTATTTCTATCTTAAAATGTTAATTTTTTTTTTTTTTAAGCAATTGGGGTTAAGTAACTTGCTCAAGGTTACACGGCTAGTCATTATTTATGTGTGGGTGCTCATTTTCTGAGGCTGGATCTGATCTCGGGTCATCAAACTCCGGAGGCGCTCTTGTCACTGCACCACCTAGCCGCCCCTTTAGGGCAATTGGGTTAAGTAGACTTGGTTACACGGCTAGGTTTTTTTGTTTGTGCGGATTAAGTGTCAGAGGCCGGCTCCGAACTCAGGTCCTTCTGATTCCAGGGCCGGCGCTCTATTCACTGCGCCACCTAGCCGCCCCTAAAATGTTAATTTTACACCTCTTTGTCATTATTACCATTAATTTTGACCCATTATTTCCCACCTGTATTTTTCAAACAACCTCCCTAATAACTTGTTATACTCTCAGTTTACTATTTGCTATTATGGCTTATTTACTAATTCCAGTCTTTATACATTTTACTAGGTTGTACAAATCATTTTTCTGGTTTTCAGTGGAATATGTAATCTAACTCTATGCCATTCAAACTAATTTATCACTACATATTATCATTCATCTTCTTTACTTAGACTGGTCTCTTCACTATAAATTAGTCACTTGATATACATTTGGTACATACCTGTTTTTTGATACAAGGCATTGTGTAAGGGAATGAGTGTACAAAGGAAAAATGAAGCAATTCCTACATTCAAATTATTTATATTCCATCCTGGGGCCAACATGTCCAAAAATAAGGATATACAAAACAAGCCACATGAAAGATACTTATTTTGATGCCATGATTTTGTTCATGCTATTCTCTTATTTGACATTATCTTTGCCTGGTGTAATGGAATGCAAATTTAAAGTCTTCCCTTCCTCTAGGCCCTTTGGTGAGTTTAAGAGAATCTGAGAATCTTCCTTGATTTGAAAATATACTTTGTCCCCTAATAGGCTGAATGTGGTCACATGGAGCCTGTGGCAGGAGGCTTGCTTTCCAGGAATGCCCACACCTAGAAGCTGTGTGATTGGGCAGTGGGTTAAGAGGGTTGCTACCTTCTCTGAACCTGGAGAAAGCTGTATAATCCCTGATGTGAGGCTTTGCTTTGGGGCTCATTTTGAGAAATGTTGTGTGACTTGACCAGATGAGACTCTGGGCAGCCATTGAGAACCCCCCAGCTTTGAAAACCCAGATGTTGATGCTTCCCTCTCTTGTAACAGTGATTTGGTATTGATGTAATGGTTGGACAGCTTGGAAGCCTGTCTGCTTGATTTGTTTGTTTCTCTGTCTTGTAACTTCTGTGTGTATACTCTAAAGTTCAGGGTGCTGACCTTTTTCCCCTGAACTGATTGTTTGATTGATTAAAGTAAGCTTGTTAACCCATGTTGAGTTGCTTTCCCTTAAAAAAGCAGTAACTGTCTTGGCAGCCACCCTGGGGATGTTGGGGTGCTTCCTGCTACTCCTGGAAAAAAATCCCAGTCATTCTGTAACTTCTAACTCAGTTCCCACCATCTTTGTGAAGTATTCAGTGAATAATCCAAACCATTTATATCTCTCACTTCTCAGGAGTCCTATTACATAATCTGCATTGTGTAGTTAATATATCTATTTTATTAATTTGTTTCTTCACACATATAGATGACAAAACCCTTAAATTTAAGGACCATATATGTCTTAGATCTTTCAAGTAGCTTACTGCAATTATCATACTGTTGGAGACTTAATTTTCACATTAATTATTTATTGATTGGCACAACAATAATCTGACCTATGGAATGTGGTAATTGTTGTAATAATAAGTAAATTTTTAATCTATTTTTTTTTTGCTTTTTGGAGGGCAATTGGGGTTAAGTGACTTGCCCAATGTCACACAGCTAGGTTTGTGTTAAGTGTCTGAGGCTGGATTTGAACTCAGGTCCTCCTGACTCCAGGGCTGGTTCTCTATTCACTGTGCCACCTAGCTAACCTTTAAATCTTTTGTTTTAAATTTGTTAGCCAAGGTAAAATAGCAGTAGAGGATGCAGTGGAGAAATCAGATAAATTGTTTGCCTGGAGCTGCCAGAAACAAATGTCAATGTGTTGGCTTTAGTTACCAGTGTTTTTCAGTGTGATAAAATATTTTGGTTCTACCAGCACACCAAAGCAGATTCTATTGAGAAAAAGAAGTCTTAAGAATTAAATATATTGCATTTGGGAGGGATGATATTGTAGGCCTCTGCCAACATAGGAAGTCTGCAATTTAAGGATTTTTAAACAGTAAGATATTTACTGAAATATAAATATAGATGTAAGAATTTTGATTTTTTTCATGTATGAGACCCAAGGTTTTAAGAGAATTTGTTTCCAATGTAACTATTCACAAAAACCATTGCTATAAGTGTGGTTAAAAATCATCATGTTGGGGCGGCTAGGTGGCACAGTGAATAGAGCGCCGGCCCTGGAGCCAGAAGGATCTGAGTTCGGAGCCGGCCTCCGACACTTAATCCACACAAACAAAAACCTAGCCTTGTAACCTTGGGCAAGTTACTTAACCCCAATTGCCCTAAAGGGGCAGCTAGGTGGCGCAGTGAGAAAGAGTGCCGGCCTCAGAGTTGGGATGACCCGAGATCAGATCCGGCCTCAGAAAATGAGCACCCACGCATAAATAATGACTAGCCGCGTAACCTTGAGCATGTTACTTAACCCCAATTGCTTAAAAAAAAAAAAAATCATCATGTTGATAGCACCAGATTCTGTGAGAGCTCACTATATTGAAATGAATCAAAAATCTCTGATTTTGAGAAACTGTCTACATCACAGCAGAATTAAAGCCATGTATAATATAATAAAAGTTAAGTGCCAGTTAGTAATGAAATAGATGCCTGATTGACCAGGATAGTGCAGTTTGGGGAAAGCAACAGGATCAGACTAGATGACACCTAGGACTTCATGATTTGAACATGTTTGGGAGTAAGATTGGAGGTATGGATTTATGGATTTTAGATTAGGTCAAAATTATCTGGTCACTTCTAAATCTGAAATGAAGAGGCAAAACTCCTTTTTAAATTCTGTAACTACATGAGGCATCTGAGATTTAAAAGTGTTGCATAAATGAAACAGGTATATTGTTTGTATGCAAGTTCTTTTGGTTATCTTGGTGATATGTACCTGACTTATTGTAATTGTGTCTTTTTGTATTAACTGAGCCTAGCCCTGTGTGGCTAAGAAAACTGAATTATTTGCTTGAACCTAGTCTTACATGGCTAGAAGAAGTGGACCTTTATATGTAAAACTGTGTTTCTGAGTAGTTGACTCTTTCTCAGTCCTATGATATCTCTGATGATGCTTTGCTTAAGTCACTCCAGGCCCTCTGGAACCTCCAGGAAGCAGTTCATGCCACCTACCAAGCTGCTTCACAGAATCTCCCGAAAGAGACATCAAGGAGACCATTGTTACAGACCAGTAGACAGCTGAAGCAACTGGAGACTTGAAGTTGAAACTTAAGAGGCAGCCATGATGCCATTTCTGTTTGTCTTCTTACCCCTTGCTATTACCAGTAATCCCTACAGCACCCTTCTTGATTAATTGCTTATCCACATATGTTAGAAAATGGATTCAGGTGGTCAAACTCTTTGCTCCTTGTCCTCTGCTGAGTCCAAGTTCTAGTTATGCCCTTGAAAATGGGGGAGTGAAGTGCCAGTTAGGTTCCCACAGTGCTAGCTCCTACACAAAGCCTCTCACAAGGCCTCTCAGGGGGCCCCAGGCACCAAGCGTAAAGGTATGACCATTGTGAAACCTCGCCCTTCACCTGCCTTGTAACCAAGATATAACTAAAACAGAGATCTGCCCTATTAACTTGCAGTGCCCCCCCTCCCCACTTTTAGTTTACATCCCTATGTAGCAACTGTTGCCTTGCTGACCACTGTTTGTTTCAGGAAGTACTTTTTACTGTATAAAAGCTTGCTGGACAGACTGCTCGGGGCTGCCTTCCCTTCTAGGAGACAGTCGTTGGCTAAATAAACACTTTGCAAATTCTAAATTGGCTATGCTGTCCTGTATCTGCCTCCATTGTCCATTACAGATGTGTTACCAAATTGCCAGAGAATCTGAGTGGTTAAAGTTGTAAGAGTTTTCACTGACTATTCCCCATGCCTGGAATTATCTCCCTCATCAGTTCTGTCTCATGTTTTCCCTATCTTCTCTGTTTTCAGCTAAAATATCAGAATCCTTTCTGGTTTTGTTTAATGCTAATGTGTTCTTATTGATATCATCTCCAATTTATCATCACTTATATTTATATATCTATTTAAACACCCACTGATCTCCCTATGTTGTGTTGTTTTTTGCATGCTATTTCCTCCTTTAGGCTGTGAACTTCTTGAGTGCAGGGGTTCTTTTTGTCTTTCTTTATCCCTATAGTACTTAATGACAAATAGTGTGTTCTTAAGAAATCCTTGATGTGTCAGACATCATAACCCACACTTGCAATATCTCCTACCAGAAAGATGGGGTTTGTTTAGTAACTGAAATTCAGGAGTTCTGTGCAGACTTGGGCTAGAGGTTGTTAGATGTTGACAATAAGAACTCACCTGTATGATGAGACCAGTAGAGTAGAAGATAATTTGTCTGTCTATGGAGGAATGATTTGGGCAAAGTCAAAACTGGGGCAGGTCAAAACGGCTGTGCCAGTCAATTTTAGAGTTAAGGCCTATGAGTGTTCATTGTGTTCATAGTAACCTGCCTCTCATAAGATCTAAATAACCTAGTGGAAATTAAGCATTATGAAAATTACCCTACCAAATAGTCTAAAGAATATCTATTTTTTTTTTACTTCCAATTAAAACATAATTGAATATCATAAAACATCAGGTAGGATAACACAAGATCTAGTAGCTTCAACATTAAAGGAGTGGAGGCCTTGAAATATGGTGTTCTGGTAGACAAAAGAGCTGAAATTACAATTAAGAATAACTTATCCAGAAAAAAAAAATGATTAAAATCATCCGAGGAGAAAATTGATATTTATTGAAATAAAGAGCTTTTAATATCCCTGATTAAAAGAAATGAACTGAAGACAAAATATGATTTTTAAATAAAAGACTCAAGAGAAGCACAGAAAGAGACATATGAAATAGAAATCATAAGTAGTCAATAATGTTAAAATATTAACTTTTCTATACAGGAAGATGATATATATGACCATATAATTTTAACATTTTAAGAAAGTTAGAAGGATTTCATATAGACAGAGCATATGAGAATGACTTAATTAGGTTGGAGTGGTGTAAAAATAATTGAGAAACCAGTGGGATGCCCTCAGAGAAGGTATTAGGGAGAGAAAGAGTAGAGAAAATTATCTCTCATCAAAAAGGCATGCAAAGTAGAGCTTTTACAGTGGAGAAAAAAATGTTGATATGAAAAGTAATGATCACTCTCACCTAAAGTGGTTCAAAATAAGAAAAATGTATCTACATACTAAAGTGAATATAGAAATTTAACTTACCAAATAAGAAAGTAAAAGGGGAAGGGCATAAGAAAAAAAGAGGTCATGATGAAAGAGAGGACAGATAAAAGAAGTCAGAGGTCAGAAGCAAATCAGACTTTAGAAGAGGGATAGGATAAAAAGATAGGATAAAAAGGAAAAAAATAGGATAGAGGTAAACTAACAGTAGTCATAACTGTGAACATGCATGGGATGAACTCTACCATAAAATTGAACTAGATAGTAGAATGGATCAGAAGATAGAATACAACAATATGTTCTTTATAAGAAACATACTTGAAGGAAAGAATTACATAAAAAGTTAAAATGAGGGGTTTGAGCAGGTTCTATTATGCTTCAGATGAAGTAAATAAGTCAAGGGAAGTAATTATGATCCCAGAGAAAGCAAAGGAAAGAGAGACCCAATGTAGAGAGACAAACAGCAACCTACATCTTCCTAAAAGGGACCATAGACAATGAAGTAATATCAATGCTAAATATATATGCACCAAATACCATAGCCTGCAAATGTAAAAAATTAAAAGCCTTACTGAAGGAAATAATTAGTAAAATTGTACTGAGGAATCTCAATATTCCCTTCTGAACAATTTTACTGGAATTTAATTAGATAAAACTACTGTTAATAATTGATCGAATTTGATTTTCATTGGTGGTGCATTCGAGCTTTTCATTTTTGATACTGGCAATTTGATTTCTTTTTTTGTTGTTGTTTAATCAAGTTAACCAACAGTTTATTTACTTTATGTTTTTTTTTCTCAAAAAACCAGCTGCTGTTTTCATTTGTCTGTCTATCTATCTATCTACCTATCTATCTATCTATCTATCTATCTAATCTGTTTTCAATTTTATTAATCTCTCCTTTAAGTTTTCAGAATTTTCAATTTGCTGTTCAATTGGATATTTTTCTTTTTTGTTTTTGTTTCATTATGAATTTGTCAATTTGTCCTTTCTCCCTTTTATTTTTTAATGTTTATAAATATATATTTCCCCTAATTACTCTCTTCCACAACTTTTGGCATGTTGTCGTTGTTATTCCCTTTAGTGAAATTACTGATTGTGCTTATGATTTGTTCTTTCACTCATTCATTCTACAGGATTACATTATTTAGTTTCCAATTAATTTTTAGTTTGTGCATCCTCAGAAATTTATTGAATGTAATTTTATTGAATTATAATTTGAAAAAGATGGAATTAGCATTTCTACTTTTCTGAAATAATTGCAAGATTTAATGTCCTAATATAAGGTCAGTTTTTTGTGAAAATCCTATGTATAGCTCACATAAATGCATATTACTTTCTATTCTCATTCAACTTTCCTCAGAGATTTATCAAAACTAGATTTTCTAAGATTATATTAATCTTTTAAAATTCTTTTTTATTCCTGAAAGAATAAAAAGTCAAGGATGTCAAGGAAATAAATGTTAGAAAATAAGGTGAAGGAAAGTAGCTTAGTAGTGCCAGATTTCAAACTATATTACAAAGCAGAAATTATCAGAACAATTTGGTACTGGCTAAGAAACAGAATGCTACAAGAGTGCAATAGATTAAGTGTAGAATTCCCTGAAATTGACTACAAAAATCTATGTTTCATAAAATCAAAGACGCAATCTTTTTTTCCTTTATTTTCATTATTATTTACTTTAGTTTCATCTTTCAGTTCCTCAACCTTTTGAGTTCCAAATTTTCTCCCCCTCCCTCTCCTCAAGTCCAGTCCCACTGGGGCAGCATGTAATCTCATATAGGTTCTACAAACACGGTCACAGTAAACATTAGTCGAATTGTAAAAAAGAAGTATAATCCATGGAATAAACAATGAGAAAGAAGAAACAAAAGAAAAGACAGAGAGAGAGCAAGAAGTTTGCTTCCATCTGCATTCAGACTACATAATTCTTTCTCTGGATGTGGATAAACCTTTTCATCATGAGTGTTTTGGAGCTGTCTTATAGGCTTGTATTGCTGAGAGGAGCCCAGTCTATCAAAGTTGGTCATCATAGATACAATATATCTATAATTGTGTACAATGTTCTCCTGGTTCTCCTCCACTCACTCAAGATCAATTTATGTAAATCTCTCCTGGTTGTCATGAAGTCCATTTGCTCCTCATTTCTTATAGAAAAATAGCATTCCTTTACATTCATATACCACACTTTGTTTAGCTAATTCCCAATTGATGGACATCACCTTGATTTCCAATTATTTGCCACCACAAAAAGAGCTGCTATAAATATTGTTTTTACATAAGGGTCCTTTTCCCAGCTGTAAAAATCTCTTTGGGACATACCCATAGAAGTGATAGTTCTGAGTCAAAGGGTATGCACTTTTTTATAGCTCTTAGGCCATAATTCCAAATTGCTTCCCAGAATGGTTGGATCAGTTCAAAATTCCACCAACAATGCATTATTCTTCCAATTTTCCTACATCTTTTCCAGCATTTATCATTTTCCTATTTTATCGCTTTAGCCAATCTGACAGGTGAGATACCTCTGAGTTGTTTTGATTAATACGTGATCTTTTTGAGATGAGAATTTACCATTTGGAGGCAGAGTCAAGATGATTGAGTAGAAACAGGATTTCCACATGGCTCCAGTTCCCATCTTCATCAATTCATATAAAACAGGACTCTGAACAAATTTTGGAGCTACAGAAACCACAAAATGACACAGAGAAGCTAACTTCCCACTGAAGACAGCCCAGGAGTCCAGCAGGGAGCAGCCAGTGAAGCCCTCTGAGAGTCGACCCCATCCAGGCTGGAGTAGAGGTTTTAGCCACAGGGTGGGCCTGACCAATAGCCAACAGGGGCTCCAGAACACCAACAGTTGTGGAAGTCCAGAATTATCAACACATGGAAGCCAAGGACAATGTGAGAGTTCATTGCCGTGTGGACTTTGGGACCAGCAGTCAGGAGAGTATTGGCTTTTGCCCCCAGGGTGAGAAGCTGCTGAGATGTTTAAGAGCAGGCCGCCACATTGCAGCTTCAGCTCCTGCCCTGCAAGCTGTAGGGGGACCAGGTGACTAGTCTGAGGGGTAATCGCTGTTCCTTTAACCTTCTTGGATATAGATAACAGTCTAGGGTGGAGGTCCTAGAGTGTGTGGAGTATTCAGAAAGGGCACCCAACTAATACCTTGAGCAGCTGAGAAAACCCCAGTGTATAGGACAGAAGCTCCTCTGTCTGGTGGCAGAGTCCTACTGTGGCAAAAAGCTAAAAAGTCAAGTAATTGAGTGGCAACATAACCAGGCAAAGGAAGCAAAGCAAACAGAAAAATCAAACATTAGACTCCTATTTTGGGGACAATAAGGTTCAAAGCATGGAACAGGAGGAAGACAGTGAAGTCAGATCTCCTGCAACAAAAGCTTCAAATGAAAATACGAGCTATTTGCAGGCCATAAAGGACATTAAGAAGCAGATAAGAGAAATGGAGGAAAAATTAGGAAGAGAAATAAAAATCCTGCAAGAAAATTATGAGAGTCAATAGCCTAACTGAGGAAAATAACACCTTAAATTATAGACTAAATTCAAATGGCAAAAGAGGCTGAAAAAGGCAATGAGGAGAGGAATGCCTTAAAAAGCCAAATTTGTCAGATGGAAAAAGAATCTCAAAAGCTCACTGAGGAGAATCTTTAATTCAGATTTAGAATGGACCAAAGGGAATCTGGTGTCTTTTTGAGAAAGCAAAATGCTGTTAAGCAGATCCAAACAAATGAAAGAATGGAAGGCAATATGTAATATCTCATGGGAAAAAACACTGACTTGAAAAATGGATCCAGGAGAAATAATTTAAAAATTATTGGACTCCATGAAAACGATGATCAAAGAAAGAACCTAGAAATCATCCTCCAAGAAATTCTCAAGGAAAACTACCCTGATGTTTTAGAAAGAAAAGGCAAAATAGAAGTTGAAAGAATCTACTAATCACCTCTCAAAAAAGATCCCAAAAAGAAAACTCCTAGGAATTTTACAGCCAGGTTGCAGAATTCCCAGATCAAGGAGAGAATATTACAAGCCACCAGGAAGAAATAATTTCAATATTGTGGAAATAAAATAAGGATAACACAGGATCAGGCAGCTTCTATGCTGATGGATTGAAGGACCTGGAATTCAATATTCCAGAGGTTAAAGGAGCTAGGATTAAAAAAAAAAATCACCTACCAAGCAAATCTGAGTATCATGTTTCAGAGGAAAATATGGTCATTCCATGGAAAAGAGGACTTTCAAGTATTCTTGAAGAAAAAAAAAACAGAGTTGAATAGCCAATTTGACATTCAGATACAAGAAACAAGAGGAGCATGAGAAGGTAAACAGGGAAAAGAAATCTTAAGGAGCTTATCAAAGTTGAACTATTTACATTCTTTCATGGAAAAATGATAATCATAAGTAAATGATGAAACTTTTCTCAGTATGAAAATATTTGAAGGGAATATATATATTTATTTATATAGTCTTTATAGGAGGGTATATAGGTATACAAATACATATGTGAATGTGTATGTGTGTGTATATGTATACACACACACACACACACACACACATATATATATATATATATATATATATATATATATATATATATATATATATATATATATATATGTTTACAAGTATCCATGGATAAAGGGCACAGGACCAATTTAATAGGAGGATGATACTTAAAAGGTGAAACAGGAATATAATGAGAGGAGATAGGGAGAGATAGAATGGGGCAAACTATCTTATATAGAAAAAAGCAAGGAAAATGGGTACAATGGAGGGGAAGAACAAGAAAGCATAAGGGCATGGGTCAACCTTAGAATCATTTAATTTGGCTCAGGGAAGGAATGACATACATACTAAATAGGGTATCTCACACTACAGGAGAGGAGAAGAGAAGTGGATGAGAGGGGGTATGATGGAAGCGAGGGCAGACTGGGGGGAAGGGAAGTTGGAAGCACACACTTTTGAAAAGGGACAGGACCAAAATAGAGAATAGAAAAAGGGGGAGTTGTGATAGGAGAGAGTGAAATATAATCAGTCTTCTACAATATATCTACTATGATAATGTTTTGCATTAGCTACACATGTACAACCTATATTGAATTGCTTATCTTCCCATTAAAGGTATGTGACAAGGGAGGAAGGGAATGAATTTGGAATTCAAAGTTTTGAATCCAAATATTTAAATATATATATATATATGTCCTATTGTTAATACTATGTTACATATAATTGGGAAAGAAGAGGAGAGGATGTCCTGGGGGCACTGGTATTTTGAGGAGGTGGGTAGGGGAAAATTGAGAGGAAATTCATAACATAAAAACTGGCAGAAATGAATAAAGTAAACCAGAAGTTAATAAAGCATTTGAAAAGTAAAAAAAAAAAAAAAACTAAGGACAAACAAAAAAGAACTTACCATTGCCAAAACATGCTGGGAAAACTGGAAAATTATTTTGAAGAAACTGGGCACAGATCAATAATTCATAGAAAACCCCAAGAAAATGTCAGAATGGATACATATTTTTAGACACAAAGGGTGATATTGTAAGTAAATTATGAGAGTAGCAAAAGAAATATCTATCAGATCTGTGGATAATGAATTATTTGTGATCAAACAAGATATTAAGAGGAACTCAGAAAGTAAAATGGACAATTTAATTACATAATATTAAGAAGGTTTTGGGGTGGTTAGGTGGTGCAGTGAATAGAGCACTGGCTACTGATTCAAGAGGATCTGAGTTCAAATCTGGCCTCAGGCACTTAACACAGCAAAACTAGCCATGTGACCTTGGGCAAGTCACTTAACCCCAATTGCCCTCCAAAAAGGAAAAAAAAGGCTTTGAACAAACAAAATCAATGCAGTCAAAATTAGAAGGAAAACAGAAAACTAGGAATCCCTTTTACAGTAAATTTCTCAGATAATGGCTTATTGCCTGAAATATATAGGAAGCCCTATCAAATTTATTTTTAAAAATGAACTTATTAACCAATTGAAAAATGGTCAAAGGAGGTAAAGAAGCAGTTCTCAGGAGAAAAAAAAATAAGCTATCTATAGCCACATGAAAATATTATTTAAAGCACTATTGATTAGAGAATTACAAATTAAAACAATACTGAGATAACACTTTACACCTATCAGATGGTCTTACATGATAAAAATGTAAAAGGACGAATGCAGGAGGGGATGTTGTGTAATTGGGCATCAATGTACAATTGGTAGTGTTGTGAACTGATCCAACCATTCTTTTTTTTTCTTTTTTTTTTCTATTTGTCAAATCTTTATTTGGGTAAGTGGGGAAGGTTGGCAGAGTCCAGTTTAGTCCTTCTTGGCAGCAGCCTTCCTCATGGCAGCTAGGACATTGCTGAGCTCCTCTCTCTTCCTCTTGGCTTGGATGTGAGTTCCCACCCTTTTTTTGATGAACTTAAGGGCTCGCTTATCCTTGGAGACTTTTAACAATTCCATGGCCCACCTTTCATATGGGGCAAATCCACATACCTCCGGGATCATATCTCTCACAAACTTTGTGTGTTTGGTCAAGCGCCCACGGCGGCGGCAGTGTCGCGGCTTCGAAACGTTTTTCGTAACCTTGGGGCCCTTGTTGAGGCCCACGGCCATGGGGTACCGGATAGCCATGGCTGCGGCGCGTAGACCCAATGGCAGCCACAGCCTGATCCAACCATTCTTATTTTTAAAAGGTATTTTTTTTTTTTTTTTGCTTTTGAAGTGGGGAGGGCAGGGCAATTGGGGTTAATTGACTTGCCCAAGTTCATATGGCTAAGTGTTAACTGACTGAGGTCGGATTGGAACTCAGGTCCTCCTGATTCCAGGGCTGGTGCTCTATTCAGTGCACCACCTAGCCACCCTATCCATTATTATTTTTAATGACATTATTCCTAATTACATGTCAACACAATTTTTAGCATTAATTTTATAAGATTCTAAGTTCCAAAATTTTCTCCCTCCCTCTGCTCTTCTTAAAACGTTAGGCAATTTGTTATAGATTATACATGTTCTATCACATAAAACATATCTCCAAGTCAGATGAAGTTACAAAAGAAGGAACAAATCAAAAGAAAAAAAAAAAACTTAAAAAAGACTAAGTGAAAAAAATATGCCTTAATCTGCATTCAGAGACCATCAGTTCATTATCAGCAGGTGGATAGAATTTTCCTTCCTAATTCTTTTGTACTTGGCTTGGATCATTGAGTTTCTGAGAGGATCTGAGTCATTCATATTTAATTCTTACATAATGTTGCTGGAACTGTGTTCAATGATTTCCTGGTTCTGCTCATTTCACTTTGCATCACTTTGTACAAGTCTTTCCAGGTTTTTTCTGAAATCTACTTGTTCCTCATTTATTACTGCACAATAGTATTCAATTACTTTATAAAACACATCTTGTTCCACCATTCCTCAATGAGTGGGTATCACCTCAATTTTAATATTTTGCCATCATGAAAAGGTCTGGTATAAATATTTTTTGCATATGTGGGTCCCTTTTCCATTTTTATGATGTCTTTGGGACACAGTTGAAGTAGTAGTGTTACTGGATGAAAAGGTATGGACTATTTGGTTGCCCTTTGGACGTGCTTCCATATTTCTCTCCAGAATGGTTGGATCAGTTCACAACTCCATCAACAATGCATTCGTGTCCCAAATTTCCTATTTCCTCTCCCACATTTATCATGTTCCTTTATTGTCATGCTAGTCAATCTGAGAGGTGTGAGGTGATACCTAAGAATTGGTTTGATCTCCTTTTCTCTAATCAGAATTTTCATATGCCTACAGATAGGTTTGATTTCTTCATCTAAAAAGTTCCTCTTCATATGATTTGACCACTTATCAATCAGTGTGATAAATTCGACACAATTCTCTGTATAGTTGATAAGAGACATTTATCAGAGATACTTGCTGTTAAGTTTGGGTCCTAGTTTTCTGCTTTCTTTCTAACTTTGTATGATTTAATTTTGTTTCTGCAAAAGCTTTTTAATTTACTTAAATCAAAATTATTTATTTTACATTTTGTAATGCTCTTTTACTCATTTAGTCATGAACCTGTCACTTACTTAACTTATGGTTTAACAATTTGGATGCTATACAATTTGGGGGATATATAGTTAGTATAGTAGCTTTGTTGTCTATGGTACCTTTTTATCAAGTTTTATTTTCCTTACTTAGTCCTTCAAATCTGGTCTATTGTTGCTTTTGCTTTCTCTGAGAATATGATTGCTACCCCTTTTTTTTTCGTCAGCTGCTGTATAATAGATCCTGCTCCAGTCCCTTATGTTTTCTCTGTGTCTATCATGCTGCTTCACGTGTGTTTCTTTTAATCAACATTGTAGGATTTTTTTTTTAAATCCACTCTTCTATTTCTTTCTGTTTTACGATAAAGTTCATTCCACTTGTGATCACAGCTACAATTAACTAACTGTGAATTTCTCTCCATCATATATTTCCTCCTGTTTATCCTCTCTATTCTTTCACCCTTTCCCTCTTTAAAACTGTTTTGCCTCTGTCTAGCCCCCTTTTCTGGTTTTCCCTCCCCCTGTAAGTCTCCAGGACCCCCTCAACTTAGTCTACTCCCTTCCTGCATTCCTATTGGATAAGAAAGATTCCTTCCTTCCTTCCTTCCTTCCTTCCTTCCTTCCTTCCTTCCTCCCTTCCTTTCTTTCTTCCTTCCTTCCTTCCTTCCTTCCTTCCTTCCTTCCTTCCTTCCTTCCTTTCTTTCTTCCTTCCTTTCTTTCTTTCATTCTTTCTTCCTTCCTTCCTTCCTTCCTTCCTTCCTTCCTTCCTTCCTTTCTCTTTCCCTTTCTTTCTTTCTTTCTTTCTTTCTTTCTTTCTTTCTTTCTTTCTTTCTTTCTTTCTTTTTTCTTTTTTGAAGGCAGTAAGAGCAATTGGGGTTAAGTGACTTGCTGAAGTTCACACAGGTAGTAACGGTTACAGGTCTGAGGCTGGATTTTAATTCAGTTCCTCCTGACTCCAGGGCCAGTGCTCTATTCCCTTTGCCACCTAGCTGCCCCAATAAATATTTCTATAAGAAAATGCATACAGTATTCCTTCTTTTAGCCCAAACTGATGAGAGTGAATTTCAAGAGATGCCATTGCCCACCTGCTCATCTTTCTCTCCACTGTAAAGTTATTTTTCCCACCCCTTCATGTGAAATAAATTATCCTACTCTACCTTCTCTTCCGTCTACATCCAGTGTACTTCTTTTTGTCATCCCTTAACTTTTTGTCATTCCTTCAAATTCATTTTAAACCCATACACTCTCTCCATGTATATCCCTTCATATATCCCTTCTATTTGTACTATTAGTGGTATCATTTTTAAGAACTAGATGTATCATATTACCATGTGGCATGCAAACAGTTCAGCTCCATTGAATCCGTTATGTTTTCTTTTCCCTTTTTATCTATTTATGCTTCTCTTTGTTCTTTATACTGGATATCAGGTGTTTGTTCAATTCTGAAAATTTAAATTCTTTTATTTGTTTAATGATCATTATTTCCCTTGAAGTAGCACGCTGAATTTTACCAGGTAGATGATTCTTGGTTGTAGTCCTAGTTTCTTTGCCTTCCAAAATGGCATGTTCCATGACCCCTGATACTTTAAGGTTGTAGCTGCTAAGTCCTGTGTAATGTTGATTGTATTCCGACAAGATTTGAATGGCTTCTTTCTGACTACTTGCAGTATTTTTTCTTGGCATAATAATTATTTATTTTATTTGACAATGATGTTCCTTGGAAGCTTTATTTAGGGATCTCTTTCCTGAGGTGGGTGCTTTATACTTTCAATACCTATTTTGTTCTGTGGTTCCAGTTGTCAGGGCAATTTTCTTTCAAAATTTCTTGAGAGATGCTGGTAAGCTCTAATTTTTATTATGTTTTCAAGGAGTCCAATGATTTAATATTGTATCTCCTGGATCTATTGTCCAGGTGTGTTGTTTTTCCAATAGGCATTTTCTATTTTCTTCCATTTTTTTCATTCTTCTGATTTTGTTCAGCTGATTTTTGATGACTCATACGGTTATTAGCTTCCACTTGCCCAGTTCCTAATTTTAAGGTATTATTTTCCTCAATTATCTTTTTTAATTCCTTTTCAATTTTGCCAATTGTACTTTATAAGGAGTTCTTTTCTTCAGTGCATTTTTGTACCTCCATTTCCCTTTGGCCAATTGTACTTCTTAAGATGCTTTTTTTTTCTTTTTCCCAGCTGTTGATTTTTTTTTCATAATTCTCTTCCATCAGTTTTATTTCTTTTCCCAGCTATGCTTCTACCTTTATTATGTTATTTTAAGCTTCTTTTGTGAATTTTTCCATGAGTTCTTTGTGGACTTGAGGTCATTTCCTGTTTTTTTGGGGGGGTTTTCCCATAAACATTTTGACATTGTAATGTTCTCCTGAGATTGTGTCTTCATCTTCCCTGTCACCATAATAATTTTATATGGACAGATTATTTCTTCTTGTTGTTGCTATGCTTTGCTCATCATTTGTTGGCTTTTTTCCCTTTTAATTTTGATCTCTTCTCCTAGGATGCAAAGGGCACTGTCTCAGGCTTCTTGTGCCAGGGGCTTCAGATCCTGGCTATATACCTAGTGCTGCACTTATATTGTCCTGAGGCCCAGGAGGGGACTCTTGACTCATGTTGCACTGACGGATTTGGGTAGAGCTATGGCTAGCACTGCTAGTGGATGTAGATGTCTGGTAACTTAATTGGTACTGAGTCAGGGTCCTAGTGCAGGTTTCTGGTGTGTACTGAGGACAGAGGGATGTTTCTGCATTTTCCAGGGATACCCTGAAGCACTAGGTTGTCTGGCTGGTCTGCTTACCCAGGGTTATATTGAATCTTATGACAGTTCTCAGAGCTATAGTCTGCCACTTGCCCTGGCTATGCTGTGGGGAGTCCTCATCTTGACAAGGCATGTTTTATAATTGGGTTAGAATATTACTACAATAAGAGAATTATGAACAGGATTTTTTTAGAAAAAACACAGGGAAGACTTATATGAACTCATGCAAAGTGAAGTGAACAGAACCCCAAGGAAATATTACCCCCAATAAAAGCAATATTGTAGGCACGATGAAGTGTTAAAGAGCTATCTATTCTTAACATGACAATGACCCAAGACAATTTAAAAGGGTATATAGAAAAAATTGATCAACTGTGAATAAAGATAGAGGCATACTATTTTCTTTTTTTTTAAACAAATACTTTATTACCTTCTGTTTTACATCATTCATTTCCGCCAGATTTTGAGTTACAATCATTTTCCCCCCATTATTCCCCTACCCAACCTCCCAGAATAGCAGTCCCACAAGATATCGCTTCCTCCAATCTGCTCTCTCCCATACCTTCTCCCATACCCCCATCGACTTCTCCATTAGAGGAAGATGAATCTTTGTGTCCCAATGCCTGCACATCTTATCTCCCAATTATAGGCAGAAGAGTATTAATAATAGTATTTATATATATATATATATATATATATATATATATATATATATATATATATATATATATATATATTTGAAACATTTAATGTTATGACCTCGAATTTCAGATTTATTCCTTCCTCCCTTGTCACCCATTCCTTCTTGGGAGATAAGTAATTCAGTATATGTTGTACATGTCTAGCTATGCAAAACATTATCATGGTAGATATATTGTACAAGGCTGCTTATAATTCCCTCCCACTCATCCCACCCCCCACCTGGTCCATTCCTACGATCCTGTCTCTCTTCTATAGTGGGTACTTCCAACCTCCCCTCACCCCAAGGATGCCTTCCCATCCATCATCCCTCCTCTCATCCCCCTTTCCCCTATCCTGCTGCAGGTTGAGATATCCCATTTAGTATGTATGTCATTTCTCCCTGAACCAAATTCAATGTGAATGTGGTTTTGCCTTTTTAGCCTTCCTTATTCTCCCCCTCCTTTGCAACCACTTCCCCTACATGGGATAGTTTACCCTACCCTGTCTCTCCCCATCTCCTCTTGCCACTTTCCTCTCTCACCTCATAATTTCATCCCTTAAGTATTCTCCCTTCCCAACAAATTCAACCTATGCCCTCTATCCATGTATAACTGTAACCATATACACACACATTCACATATGTACTCATATGACCACACCCCCTTCACTTCATTATTTTCATAGTAGAGAAAGATATCATCAGTCACAGATATTGCTTTCCATATAGGAATGTATATAGTTCAACTTTGATAAGTTCCTTTTGATTTCTTTTCCCTGATTACCTTCTCAGGCATCTCTTACTTCTTGCGTCTGGATGTCAAATTTTCTATTCAACTCTGGTTTTTCCTCAAGAATGCTTGAAAGTCCTCTATTCCACTGAATGGCCATATTTTCCCCTGAAACAAAATACTCGGATTTTGCTGGGTAGGTGACCCTTGGGTTCATTCCCAGTTCTTTTTGCCCTCTGGAATATCATATTCCATGCCCTTCGATCCCTCAATGGTGTAGAAGCTGCCAGGTCCTGGAAGCTCTTCTTCCTGATTGTGTTTCCACAATATTGAAATTGTTTCTTCCTGGCCGCTTGTAGTATTTTCTCATTGATCTGGGGATTCTGGAACCTGGCTATATTATTTCTGGGAGTTTCTTTTTGGGATCTTTTTCAGGAGGTGATCGGTGGATTCTTTCAACGTCTATTTTGCCCTCTGGGTCTAAAACATCAGGGCAGTTTTCCTTGAGGATTTCTTTAAGGGTGATTTCTAGGTTCTTTCTTTGATCATGGCTTTCAGGTAGTCCAATAATTTTTAAATTGTCTCTCCTGGATCTATTTTCCAGGTCAGTGGTTTTTCCATGAGATATTTCACATTGCCTTCTATTCTTTCATTTGTTTGGATCTGCTTAACAGCATCTTGATTTCTCATAAAGTCACTAGCTTCCATTTGCTCCAGTCTAGCTCTGAAGAATGAATCTCCTCAGTGAGCTTTTGATATTCTTTTTCCATCTGGCAAATTTGACTTTTTAAGGCATTCTTCTCCTCATTGCCCTTTTGGGCCTCCTTTGCCATTTGAGTTAGTCTATTTTTTAAGGTGTTGTTTTCCTCAGTCACGCTGTTGACCCTCATTTCATACTTTTCCTGCATCCTTCTCATTTCTCTTTCCAATTTTTCCTCCACTTCTCTTATTTGATTTTTAAAGTCCTTCTTAAGGTCCTCTATGGCCTGCAACCGCTCATGTTTTCCCCTGGGGCTTTTGGAGCAGGACTTCTGACCTCACAGTCCTTTTCCCGCTCTATGCCCCCAAAATAGGAGTCTAGGGTTGCATTTTTCTGTTTCCTTTGCCTTGGCATGTTGCCACTTAATTGCTTGACTTTTGGGCTTGTTGCCACACTATGGCTTTAAGGCCAGCTAGAGGAATTTTCGTCCCGAACGTGTGGGGGGCAACTTCCGTTTCTGGTAAGCTGTAAACCCACCCACAACTTCCACCCTAGATCACAATCCAGATCCAGGAGGTTAAAGCAAGAGCGATTACCCCCAAGACTGATCGCTGGATCTCCCCACGATTTGTAGGCTGGGAGCCGGAAATGCCTATGAAAACTACAAAATGGCGTGTCTCCTCAGCGGCTTCTAGCCCCCAGGGGAGGGAGCTGACGCATTCCCCAAATACAGGTCCCAAAGTCCATAGGACACTAACCTCTTACTTTGTCCTTGGCAAGTCTATGTTGATAATTCTGGATTCTCCACAGCTCCTGGTGTTCTGGGTTTCCTCCAGCTGGCTGCTGGCCCTGCCCCCCTGGGGCTAAAACCTTGGCTCACGTAGACCTAGGCTCGGCTCGGCTCCTGCGCTCTGCGTGCTGCTGGCTCCCAGACCGCTTCGCTGGTCCTTCCTGCAGGGCTGCTGGGCTGTCCTCAGCAGGAGGGTTAGCTTCTCTGTGTTGTTCTGTGGGTGCTGGGGCTCCAGAAGTTGTTCAGAGTCCTTTTTTACATAGTTTGTGGAGAATCTGGGGGCAGAGAGGCTTGGACTAGCTGTTTCTACTCCGCCATCTTGGCTCCGCCCCTCGAGGCATACTATTTTCATTCATTGTATTTTACAATTACATATAACTATACCTTTCAATATTCATTTTTGTAAGATTTTCAACATTAATTTTTTAAAATTTTTCTCCATATATGCTTCCCTGACCCCTCCACCGCATACAAGCAGGAAGCTGATATAGGTTATACATATAAAATCACATTAAATATATTACTTATGTTGTGAAAGAAGAATCAGAACAAAAGGGAAAAGCCATGAGAAATGGAAAAAAATACTATTCATTGATCTGCATTCAGACTCCATAGTTCATTTTATGGATTTAGCTAGAATTTTCTATAATGAGTCTTTCAGAATTGCATTGGATTATTGTATTGCTGTGAAGAGTTTGTGAAATGAAGCACAAGCAGCTTTTCAGAGGACTGTGGCTGTGAACAGCTTTCAAGTTTCTGATTACATAGTATAGAAAACTCTCTATTCTAAAAAAAAAATCAGAGCAAAACATTCACAGAAAATCAAGCTACAGTATTCATAATGTTACAACTTATCAAATAATAGCAAAATACAGCATTCACAATGATATAATAACTCAACAGCTTATCACTAAAATGCCACATTGTTTTCACCAAAGTGGTCACACAGTTTTAAACAAAGTACATTCACGGGCCGCTAGGTGGCACAATGAGTAGAGCTTCGGCCCTGGAGTCAGAAGGACCTGAGTTTGGATCTGACCTCAGACACTTAGCGTGCACACAAATAAAAAACCTAGCCATGTGACCTTGAGAAAGTTACTTAACACCAATTGCCCTCCAAAAAAAAAAACCAAAAAAAAAAAAACAAAAAACAAAGTACATTCACTCATTCAATCACAAATTCCTTAATTCAATCACAAAATACAAAAGTCAAAGTTCTCCACCCTTAGGTCACAGTACATCATAATCTTCTCAGTCACTACACAGTATCCAAGTAAAGTATTCTTTCAGCTTGACTCAAGGCTGCCTCTCAGCTTCCATGGTTCCTACTCTATGGTCCCAGATCCAACTGTCACCTGGGTTCAAAGGCAGGCAGCTCCCAGTTCCTTGTCCAACTCCTTGTCCAGTTCTTTGTCCAGTTCCTATTCCATATTGAAGTTCATAGTGTCCAGTCTGCTTCAAGTCCTTCACAGTTCCTGTTTCTGGGAAGACAAAGCTTGACAGAGCCACAATTATATTCATGCACATTTCCGGAACCATTATGATTTCACTATATGCCTGTGAAATCAACTCAGACCCACCAACAAGGTCTGTGAACTCAACACAAATCATCAACATAGAAATCAACACAGACCCACAAACAAGGTCCAAGAGGTCAGATCAAATCAACAACATAGAAATCAACACAGACCCACAGACAAGGTCCAAGAGGTCAGCACAAATCATCAATAAAGTCCAAGGACCTCGAAAACCTTCCTCCAGGACTTCTGTAAACATATAACCAGAAAATCCTCTTTCAGGACTTCCAGTAATATCCCAGGCCTTCAATAGAAAGTATCACAAAAAAACATCAACATAGACAGAGTAGACAGAGTGCCAGGATACCACAAGCTTTCTCCTTCTTGACTCTCCCGCTACAAGGGTCTGCTTCTCAGTTGTGCTCAATTCTCAGGTCAGTCTTCAGTCCAGCAGTGGCTGCCCTGCCTCTATGATGCTTACGCCAGGAAATTCTGACTGTCCAACTTGTGCTCTTCCTTAAATATGGTATAGCTCCTCCCTATTCAGCCCCTTCCTGTTACACCTCTGTTCCCTGTTCAGCCCCTTCCTGTTATGTCAGCAACAGGGGTCATACTAGGTGCTAAGTACTTGTCAGCTTTCCAATATGAAGGGATTTTTAAATTTTGTTACCATTAGAGAGCTAAATCTATCACAGTTGACCATTGCACAATATTGTTGTTGCTGTATACAATGTTCTCCTGATTCTGTTCACTTCATTCAGTATCAGTTCACATAAGTCTTTCCTGCTTTTTTTCTGAAATTCATCAGCTCATCATTTCTTATAGAATAAGAGTATTCCATTACATCTTTATACAACAATTTATTTAGTCATTCCACACTTAATGGGCATTCCTTATATTTTGAATTCTTTGTCAACAACAACAAAAAAGCCTCTACAATGTGTGTGTATGGGGGGGAGGTTCCTTATTTATGATTTCTTTTAGATACATATTTTATAGTGGTATCAAACATTCTTTATAACTTGATTTTTTTTTCCTTTTCAGTATGTTGTTTTTCTTTACAAAATGGCCAATATAGAAATATGTTTTGTGTGACTACATATGTATACAAAAAATAAATATATTATTCATCATTAAATTGTTAGGGGAGAATGAAGAGGGTGGGAGCGAATTTGGAATTAAATTTTAAAGTATTAATAATTGTGGGAGTAATTGGGAAATATTTAATAAAATTACAACATTGTAAAATAATAAGCCTGGATATTAAAAACAAAATCACAAATAAATATTATATTAAGGTGGAAGAGGAATTATATTAAGAGGAAGCAAATGAGGGGTGTGAAAACTCAAATGAGAAATATTTACTGAAGTAATTAACTTTTTGAACATCAAATTTTATTAGTAATTTCTTAGAGATAAAAAATATTAGAAAAATTATAATCTGAGAAATTACAAGAAAACATAAGATATTTCATATTCTAAACATCTGACATGTATGCTATTGAAATATAAATGTAATGTTTAACAAATTACCTGCAATCCATGATCTAAAAAAGCCTAGGTTCCATTTTTAAGTAATCATGGATATAAATTAACAGTACCAATTAGAACAAAGGAGTAAAATGAAAATAAGAAATATCTATTGTTTGTACACAGAAAGAATCCGCAAAATAAGAACTCTAAGGAAATTGCTAAATAACATAGTTTCTAGATGAGCTAACAAATACTTAAAGACGCCAGGAATAAAAGTTCAAATATGGATCACTTAATTAGGATTACATAAGACATTTTAGGTTTCATCAAAAAATATGTAGTACTTGAGATATGTTATTCTCAAATGAAAAGAAGAAACACATACAACTAAAATTCATTTACACAGTGGATAAAACCTGAGTATAATCTTCCTGGGGCATGGGGAAATGTTACTTTAAGGAAATAGATTTCCAAATATTTCTGAAGAAGAATTAATATTGAAGTGATTTTGCATTTTTGATAAATTGACAAGTCAAGAAAAAAGATTTGAAATGTTGTCAGAGACTGGTGAATATGATGTGTTAATATTCAGACTGAGGGAAAGAAAGAAAGAAACATCATATCACTACCCTGATGTCATAAAAGATAATAAAGGTTGTCATATTTAGGAATTAGGAGTGATTTTGTTGCATTTTGATAAAGGGGAAAAATAGAAAAAAATAATATAGTAGGGCATAAAAATGGGAAAATACATGTAATTACTCTCATAAAAACATCACAGCACATGAAAATAAATATTATATAAACATGGAGGAAGTTTGAGTGTTTTTGGTTATTATTTTACCTAATTTCAATTCAAATATCACAAAGATGGGCCAATTATACGCAGAAACACATAGAAAATCTTAGATATAGAAATGCATTAAAATCAGTGGAGACACAAACAGTAACAAGGAGAGAAGACACATTGTTAAGTGAGCAAGTATATTTCAGGAGGAATGATTGATAGGCAAAACAAACTCCCACCCCTGTGGTTGGATAATGAACTGGGGATTATTGGAAAAAGAGAAAGGGTATGAATCTACAAAGTAGGTAAAGGGAAGAGAAGCCCAGTATATTAGGAGCAGATCAATTCAATTGCAGATCATTAATATTGAGTACACTTTTATTTTAATGAAATATTATTTTATAAAAAGGAGGAGATGGGAAGTAGAGAGATATATGTAAGATAATACTTAGTAAGGTAATAAACCATTAACATTTATATCGATGACTGCTATTCAGTGAAATGAAAAAGAAATCTGCATTAAGTTTTAAAGGTGAGAATGAATTCAAATAAACACTACATATACATATATATGTGTGTATATATATATATATATATGTATATATATATATCACATGACATGATATCTAAATACTAAAAAGAAGCTAGCAACATATAGGAAGAAATATAAAAAAAGAGTAATAGACTTCAAGAAATTTTTTCACACTTAGACAAATCTAAATGAAAAAATAAGAAATAAAGTATTTAATAAGCTGAATAGAATTTTTGAAAAGTTAAATAAGATGTCTTTTTAATGGTTACTGAATAGGAATTGAAAGAAATATGCATAACTCAAATATTTATTAGGTTTGATGGGTTAAGAAATTCATAAATAAATGGAGAAAAAAAGATTATATACACTAGATGCATTTTCCTTTCAATCAAGTAATTCTCAATTCACTGATAATGTGATATATTAGCTAGAGCAGTGGCACCAAACTTAAATAGAAACATAATCATTACTGGTATCATATTGACTCTCTCTCACCCCACACTCAAATAAATTAACATCATCTATGTTGTATTGCTTTGTATTTATTTTATTAAATATTTCCCAATTACATTTTAATTTGGTTCAATTTTGTGCAAAATCAGTCAGCTATGGGTTGGAGGACCACTTATGATGTTAGGAAAGCCAAGGTTCACATTACTTCCTTTGATACATATTGATCATGGGAAAGACACTTAGTCTTTTTAGGGCTCTTCGAAAAGCATAATGTATAGATGAATTATTGATCTGCCTTTGAAGAGAGACTTTCCTCAATGAAGATCATATATATCATTATTAGCCACAGATACAAACAAATTAATAATCCTCAAGGGTTTATTCAATGACATTGGAAGTGACAAGAACTGAGGTAGCGATCTTTACTCTGAGTTCTTGTCATTAAAATCCATGGCCTTCACTTCCTTCCAATTATAATTCTCAACTTTCTGGCTTAAGCCATTAATTTGCTTTTTGTGATCTTTAAGAACATTAATTTAACTTTTTATCATTTAGTAGTTTTCACTATGACTTCAGAACTTTGTACATTTTTTCTAATATTGTTTCTGAGCTATCCCTAGATTTAGAATCATTGCCCAAGGCTCAAATATCTATATTTTTTCTGTATACTTTTTGCGTGAATATGGGTCAGATTTTAATGCGTGCCAATTTCCTCATCCATAAAATGAAGGGGTTGGATTAAATTACTTTTAATACCATTTCCAGATTTAAACATAGGAACCCATAACACTTTTGTTTGTTAAGATGTCACTACCTTTTCATGGATTTTTTTTCTTTACATTATTTAACTTAAGTTGGCCTTAAGGTCAGCAACACCTAAATTCAAATATCAACTCTGTCACATACTGGCGATGTGACCATGGCAAAGTCACTTACCCTCTCGGAACTTTCTAATAATGATGGTAGTAATGGAAACAATAAAAACAAAAATAACAATATCATTTAAGCAAATTTTAAGGTTTGAAAAGCATTTTATAAATAGTATCTCAAATGGCTGAAAAGGTCTGATATATGAATACTATCATGGAAAACCACTATGCTGTAAGAAATGATGAAGGGAGTGGTTTCAAAGAAACCTGGTTAGATTTATATGATGCAAAGTGAAATGAGCAGAAAGAGAAAAGTGTATGTAGTAACAGCAATATCTTAGTGATAATAAATTGTGAAATACTAAGCTACTCTGAGCAATGTAATGATACATGACAAATTGTGGTTTTAGAAGATTCTGGGGACCTATATAGAATAAGTGATTTTCCCATGATCACTTACCAAGTATATATCAGAGGTAGGATGTAAACCCATCTCTTTTTTTTTGGCTATTGCAAATATTTTAGTAAGTGTTCACTGCAAGGTTTTTAAAACACCAGTTTGTGAGGATAAACTCCATTGGAGAGAGAATACAAAACACAGGTAGCCACAAAGCTGAGGGATTGTCTTGCTTTGGGGAAGGATCTGAGAGTCCATTATTTTCTGATCAGTCTTGCTCTATGCTTTAATCTTGCATTTCTCTTTTTCTGTGTCAAAAATGTCTCCTTTTTGGTGGCTAGGTTTATGGAACCTCTTCTTCTTGAAATAAGCATCAATAAAATGATTTGGAATTTTCACACCTGAAAGGTTACCCCTGGTAGATGTGGCAATGACAAATTTCTGAAGGGTACTTACTACTCAGAGGAACACTGTTGATGGTCAGAGGTCCAGTCACCTGCAGCAAGCCACTAGCCAGCTGCTTCAGAAAAACCACTGGTACCTGTGGCAGCCAGGGAGCATGATTAGAATTATGCCTGGGGTGGTGGTAGCTCGAAGTTTCCTCACATTCTGGCTGAAGGATTTTTTTGGCCATTACTTAGCAGCTTTCTAGGCACACCTTCAGTAGGGTAATACCTAGGCATTTTGGGAATCTTTACCACAGGGGTTCCTCCATTCATATCACCACCAACAGGATTTGAGATAACAGCAGGCACTTTTTTTCCTTTTTCTTTTCAACTCAGGTCTTTGGGGCAGTATATTTTCACTTTCGGGGAATACATGATAGGCATGAAGTATGTACCATGGCCTCAGGCCAGGACTGAGTAGAGACTGCAATGCTTTTCAGGTTTTTTTACCTCATTTTCATCTACATCTTTCTTTTTGTTCTCTTTCCTTTTTAACTTTCTTTTTCTTGGGGGATGAGACAGGAATGGGGGGGGGGCGGTTATCCACCATCTTGAGAGATGGGAAAGAGCTAACACAGTTCTTTCTAACATCCAAAGTGATCCTCTAATCCAGAGCTGAATGGTTTTGCACAAAATTCCCATGTGGCAAAACCAAACAGAAATGCAATTGGGAAATGTTGAACAGAATAAATACATTAAATACACCATAGATAATATTAATTTGTTGGGGGAGGGGGAATGAATCAACATGAGACCCACAATGATCTTTCTATTTGAGTTTGTCACCACTCTTCCAGTCAATACATCACAATGTCAGTCAATACAGGTGAAATGAGCGCTCCTTGATTTAGAGGAAAATACAGTTAGTGTATAATCCTCTTTCCTGAATATGTTTATGAAAAGTAAATAGTAGATGCAAAATTGAAATATGCAAAGGTCTCATGATTAAAAGTACTATCTACTGGAAGAGAGAGAACTGATGGACTTGAGTGAAGTCTAAAGTCTTTTCTCTATATATTATTCTTGCTTGTTTTTCAAAACATGACTAAAACAGAAATCCATTTCATGACTTCACATGTATAAAAATAAAATATTTGAAAATCTATTTGGTACTTTTACCAATTTTAATTTGCTTCTTGAAGTATAAACTATCAAAATTAATATTCTTTTGATTACTCTTATGGTTATGTATAATAGAAAATCATAGCATGTGAAGATTCTGACTCATGGGTGATCAAAAAGGAAATGGTGAGTCTTATATTGGATGTAAACATGCTTCTGCAAATCTCTGATCTTATTGAGGTGGATGATCACAGATCGCAACACATCTTGATGTAAAAACACTCAATGATTGTTATCTATATATTGCCATTGATTCGCCACAAAAAGACCACCACAAAAGGTTCCATGGACCTTTCCCACTTTTCCTGATATCAATAGGGTAATAGTGTAGTAACACACATTTCAGTGATTATCTTTGATTACCATCAAAAGACCAAACTGCCTTCTTTTTAAAGTTATACATCTCTCTGGGAATGTCCTTTATACAAGGTTGTTTTGCATTGTACCATATCTGTTATATGTAGTATGGTCACAACAGCCAAGGGTCACTCCATTTTCTTTTGAGTGATGCCAAGTAGATGAAGAAAGTCTATAAAATTCTGAAAATATATTTCTTAGACATATTATCATAGATAAGATTTATATTATGTCTAGAATGTATGTATATGTTACACAGTTATTTCTTCCTAATAAAATTTGCTTTTTCGAATTCACAGATGAAATTATTTTCTTCACATATGTTGCTAGCATTAAATCATGAAACAGAGTTCTCAGAAATACTTTGGATACATTTTCTTTCCTAGGAAGAGGTTTCTTTTAAAACACACTTTTTTTATTTGAGCAGTTCTATTTTTATCATTATTTTTAAAATTAACTTGACTGTAATTTTAACCAAATGTTCATATCTCAGAAGCACAATGTGGGACAAGAAAATTATTGTCAACTAAGTTTGACAACTTGTCTGCCTACTTGCTTAAAAATAAACAGAAGTTTATTTTATAGCTTATAAGCTTATACTTATGTCTTTGAAGTCATTCTCTTCAATGTTTTAAGAAACAAACATGCTCAACATTATTCATATTTCTATCATTGGAAGTCTCAAAGGAAATGCAAGATTGAGAAACATTTTAATTTTATTTTAAAACTAAACTATAGTGGAATTACATACACAATATATTCAATAAGAAGAGGAGATGGCTATATACAGATAAAATAACTTAAGTATACATATTCTAGAAATAAAGATATCTCATTCTGGGTGGAACATCCATTTTAAAATAATGATCATATTACCTCATTCTCTCGCTCTGCTCTAATTACTACCTTTGACTAGTATGCTTAAAGCAACAATATTAAAGGGTATGAACTGGGAAGGGATATTTCAAATCAATCTAATCCTATGTCCTCTATTCATCAATGAGGAAAAGTGAGTTAATATTATCTTAATAAAATTTCAATATGTATGAATTGTCAGAGAATATGTTAGATTTAATATTTGGGAAAAATAAATAGTTCTATGCACTGTTCTTATCACGATTAGTATCGCAGGGTCAAACACAACCATATCTAACCCAAATATAGACAGGAATATGACCTATAATAGGGGATTCCTGATTGTGGTAACTTCTTTATTCATATCTGTTGCAGGTTTTTCTGAAATTTATAATCATAGAGTTGCTTAGAGCACTGCAAGGTGAAGTTTCTTGTTCAATGTTACCCTAAGATTATACATCAGAAGCAAAACTTGAATCAAGCTCTTCCAGGCTTTGAGTTCATCTTTCTGTCCACTATGCCATCTTTGTTATATATGCACATACCTGTATTTATGTGCACACACTTATAATAACTACTGCATGAATAGTACATGGATGCAAGGCACATGCATTTATATACATGAGCATTCATTTATACAGATTTTTCTCTTCTATAAAATAATAAGAATAGAACCTTCTTCACAGGGATGTTATATTATCAAGTCTCAGGAAAAAAAAAAACCTAAAAATGCTATACAAATGCTAATTCTATGAAAATGAGTTAGTAAATGTTACTAACATACTAAAATGCTCCAAATAAATAAATATTCACTTTCTCCTGACATCTAAAGGATTATACATTAGCAAAAATGATGCTCCACTGGTTGTCTTTTGTTACCACCACATATCAAAACAAGCTTCTTTTTCAAATCATTAACTTAGGTAAACTTATTTTAATTTTTATGATAATTATTATTATAATATATCCCAATTTTGTGCTTAATTCAATATCTCTCTCTATCTATTTATCTATATCTGCCTATATAGATAGATAAGATAAATATAGATGCATCTAGTTAGATAGACCTAAATTAGGGACACAATGTACATATACTATGAAAGGAACCATGATTTAGTGAATATAGGTCTGGCTTTGGAGTCCAGAAGACCTGAGGAAAATTCTCTATCATTATTTATATAAGCTCTGGGACAATGACCATGTCATTTAGTCATTCAATAACACTTAGTACTCAAGATTATGAATGAATTATCTATTTACTTTTCTGGTAGAATATGCACTAGAACTTCTATAAACATTTTAAATCAGAGCATTAAAAGTTTTAACACAATGTATTTTGGGGCCATAATACCAGCAGGTTTCTAATGTTCCTGGATATGTGAGATGAATAAGTATGAGAAAGAATGCAAACTATTTGAATTTCAGAAACATATCCTTGATAACCAGCTAAGCTCATGAAATATCCATAATTTTTAAGACTTCTTAACTGCCTTATATTATGTAATCTTGGATTAAGCTAAATTCCAGGCTAAATGTGTAATGTAATTTTATTTTTCTCTGTGAGCTTTTTAAAGTCTAAATATCTTTTTGTTACTGAAAGAATTTAGACTGGATTTTTAAAAACTCATTAAATCTTTCTTAGTTTATATTAACTTGGTCAATGTATCTAAAAGAATGACACAATTTCAGAGTAGGAAATATCTTCAGTTTTATTTAGTCTCACTCTCGGAAAACTATCTGTAATGGCAAGCAAAGAAGTAGTTAACATCTTCTTTCAGATATTTAGTTACTTAGCATCCTGTTTCAATTCAAGTTTCTTGCCCATGATTATATCAAGTCTTTTGTTAAGAAACAGAACTTGTCAAACTCTGTTGCCATGCAACAGGAAGGGGTGGAACTGGAACCCAGAGCAGCTTAATTACCACATACAAGGAAAAGCCCAGGCTAAGGCAGCAGAATCTGGGAGGAAGCATGGCTGTGGTACTGGTACTTTGTCTGTGTGTTTTGATATCATTTTTGTCAGATTTGTCTGCTGATAGATGATGTTGCTATTGTTACAAAAGCACTGGGACCTTCCTGCTGGTTCAGAAGCCCTGAAAAAGGATTTTCTTGTTATATGTTTACAGAAGTCCTGGAGGAGTGGTTTATACCTCTTTTCAGAAGTCCTGGGCCTATACTGATGTTTTGTATTGATTCTCCAGACCTTGTTGATGGGACTGTGTTGATTTCACAGGCAGATAGAGAATTGATGATCGTTCTGGCAATGTGGATGAATACAGAAATAAAGCAATGTGGCTTTCTTAAGCTTTGTCTTCCAGAGAATAGAAAGTGTAAAGGACTTGAGGTGGACTGGACACTGGGAACTCCAATATGGAATGGGAACCAGACAGCGACCTGGATGAAGAACTTGGTAAGAAGGTGGCCGAGGAACTGAGAGCTGCCTGCCCTTTAATCCAGGTGGCAGTTGTATAGATTCAGGCAGGAGTTGGGACCATGTAGAAGAACCATGGAATTTGGAAGCCAGCCTCAAGTCAAAATGAAAAGACCTCTCCTTGTGTATTTAATGCAAACTGAGAAGATCATGTTTTACTATGGCCTAGGGGCAAGAGGACTTTATACTCTGTATCCTGTACCTCTTCATGATGACTGAATTAAGAGTGAATGGAAACTAATATCCAATTAAGAAGAAAGAAGACTTTGACTGACAGATTAAGACAATGTGACCTAGGGGTGGAAAACTCTGACCTTTGTACTTTCTGTCCATTAAGGAGGCAAGCCTCCTAAAGGATGATTGAGTTAAGGATTTATTGAATGATTGTACTTTGATTCTCTTAAGGAGGCTTTCCTCCTTAAGGATGACTGAGATATCTTTTGTTTAAAAATAGGTGACAACTTTGGTGAAAACTGTGTGGCCACATTAGTGATAACTCACTATGTCATAACATTGTGAATGCTGTACTTTGGTTTCTGTCAAAGTTTTGTCTTAGTTTGTTACTCAATAGAGCATTTCCTATACTATGTAATCAAAACCTTGAAGCTTTTCACAGCAGCAGTCCTCTGGAAAGCTGCTCATGCTTGGCTTTACACTATTCTCTTTGACCAATAACTGATAATGATCATTACTTGAAGATAGATAATGAGGGGAACATGTTATCTCCTGCAATAGCTCATTACACTTTAACAGTTCTCATTGTTAGGAAAGAAACCTATAAGAAATATAAATGATAGGGGGCAATCAAAAGCAATAAACACTAAGAAGCTTTCAGGAGCTGACCACTATGAGCAGGGTGTTTTGGGGAGCATGTTTGGGACAAAGATTGAAAGACCATAATCTTGTCCTTAAAGAAAACTTGAGATTGTGCAATGTAATGTTTAAACTCTCTCAGCCTCATTAACACTTACTTTTTAAATAGAGGATCTTGCTGAGTAGCCAGTAAGGATGGGACCCATGAATGGTAGCAAATGTAAGTTTGTATAAGAACAGAGGTGAGGAGATATCACTAGAATATAGCCTCTCATGTTACTCAAAAACAACAAAAGCAAAAATATAATATGTTTTCACTATTAATGTGTGAATACAACATTATTTTCAGTAAGAGTTGTCTAAGGAAATGTTATCTCCATTTTCTCACAATTTACTTTTTTTGTTGTTGTTTAATACATGTAAGGTTCCTTGTTATATCAAAGTGTTGTTGTGAGAAAAGATACTGAAGTGAGCTATTTGCCTGGAGTCTGAACTGAGAAAAATAAATAAAACATCTTCATGGGATATGTTAAATTAATATGCAAGTTTATTTTCAGAAAAAAAGAGAAATGTCTTTTAATTTATTAAATTAATTCTTTAATTATGTATTACAAAAATGAAAAGCAGCTTAATGAATCATTTCAAGGCCCATTACTATGTTGTTTAAATAAAAAAAAATTGCTTTTAAATGTATGATTGTTTGAATGCTTTTCACCAGAGACAATCATAGCTTGTGTGGACAAATACATATGCACATACATACATACATGAATGTACATGTAATCCCTGCGGGTATTATATACATACATATGGGTTTAAAAATACCATAAATCTAATTTGACATAATGAATATCAGAATGGATTCAGAATGACCTTGCTTCAAATTCTGTCTCTTACACTTATAAGTTATGTGACCGATGGCAAATCATTTAGTTTAATTACTAAGTCACAAATATGGTTCATAAAAACACGTAATGCAAAATGGAAAAATTTAAATATCTATCTTGTTGATTTGTAAACTTTAAATGCCAATTTTGTATACAAATATAAAAGATTTAATTGAACATATTTAAGGAAACAAATTTTTATGATAATTTTAATGATGTCATGTTATGCAAAAGTGTTAGATGGATAGTTGTACATTTTCAAAAGTTCATTTCAAGAAGAACTTCTACAAATTATTTGAAAGACTTATTTAGGAAACATTGAGATGGCTTAAAATCACTCATCTTCCTATTTCCATCAATTCAGACACAAATAAGCTTTTACTTAACAATCACTATGTGAGTTCTCCTAGTCCTGAAATGTATGGAATAAAGATGAATTAGATTTCAATATTATGTGATGACATGCCTTTTTTGAAGAAAATTTAAAGTTTAAATTCATATAGATATAGATATAGATGTATATATAGATATAGATATATTTTCCTCTAGGAATGAAAATATTTCCTGAAGGAGATAACAATAAAATATATGGTTATTTAACATATATGTTAATAATTTCATGTAAAAGACATGTATGTTCTGGATGAAAGGGGCTAATTTACAAGACAGGAAACATGATCTTTTCTGCCCATAGCAATCATTTATTAACAATATTTTCCCTTCTATATGATTGTATGGTTGGAGTTACCACCGCACTTCCAATACTACAAACAAAATTCACAATAGTACTTAATTATCTAGTCAGAGTTCATTAAATGATTTAGATAAGCTTATGCATTTCCAAGATGATAGAAGAATACTGGAACATAGCCACTTCAGATTTTCCTCCAGGGCTCATGATGAATCTTTTTTGTCTCTGTATCAACAGTGAATTGTCAAGCCTATGGAGTGCATATAATAAAATTTGAGGTTGGCTTGCCCTTGGACATTTATAGGAAAAAAATGTTTTCGGTACTGACAAAACAATTAACAATGTCTTGCTTCTGATCTAGCCTCTGTTCTTTTAAAGAACTGCATAGCTAGGATAATAGTGGTTAAGTTCATAAGTAATATTTCAAATTTAATATATTTTCCTTGTCTGCCCCTTAACACACCTGTATTAACTTTTGGAGTGGCTGTTGTCTTGGTGTGGCTGTGCTTCCAAGTGAAGCTTCTTATAACTTTCTTTCTCATTACTGTGAAGAACCTACTATTGTCTTACAATATGGAAAATAAGCAAAACATCTTACAAAAGATACATGGGGGGAGGAGAATGGGGATGAAAAGAAAGAATCATCTTTTAACCAGAAAAGTTGAAATATGCAAGTAACTGTGATCATTGTCACTTGTCCTACTTTCTTGAAGAGGACCTGACCACAGGGAGGTGATGCCATGACTTGTAAATGAATTGTATATAAGTGAGAGAGGGCTGTATATGAAAAGTCACAGGATCACTTTCTCCTCCAGAGCCATCTGAGTCTAGAGGCAAAATGTAAACCAGATGACTGGAGAAGGCCCTGGAGGCAATGGGAGACCTTGGCTTTTCTAAGCTATGATGCTTAATAGGTCCCAGCAACACCCATTCAGTGATTAATGCTAGGTAAGAAGTGAGGCAAAAAAATGGCTTCTTTTACCTAGTCCAAAAAAGCAATCTGGGAGGGGAAGATCTTCAGGATTTCTGGCCAAAATAAAAACAATTGCTATTTATTTTCACTCTGAGCAATAAGGATGAAATCATGATCCAGTGCATGTTGGCTGGGACCTATTGTTGACCGATCAATGAGAGCCAGAGTGAATTGGATTTAAGGCCCAGTCTTAAGAATGAAATCTAGCTTGCAATCTCCAAGAAATCTTGCAAGGTTTCAGTGACCACAGACTTCAAGAACAACTATATTTCTGCAAACATAAAAGATAATATTTTTTTTTCCTTCAATCAGTCTTGCTTTTTATCTCCTTTCTTTGGGTCCTATATTCCTTATTCCCTTTAAGATCTGAGAGATTTTGGGGCGGCTAGGTGGCACAGTGAGTAAGAGCGCTGGCCTCGGAGTTTGGATGACCCGAGATCGAATCTGGCCTCAGAAAATGAGCACCCACACACAAATAATGACTGGCCGTGTAATCTTGAGCAAGTTACTTAACCCCAATTGCTTTAAAAAAAAAAAAAAAGATCTGAGAGATTCTGCTACTGCCCTTCCATAGTTACCATCTTCGTGGGTGAGGCTGTTCACTCAGGAAAGTTGTTTGGGCAAGTAGAAGCTTCTTCCACAGAAGTACAAGTCCACTTTCTTCATCACTTGTCTTAACCATGATGAATTCCTTGATCACATACTCAGATTTTCTGTTCCCTTTTAAACATTCATGTCCCAGGGTTCAAGTTCAATTCTATCAAATCATCCTACTTGTGATGCCAATAAGTTAACTGGAACTAGGTTAGTAACCCATTCTGTCCTTATTAGTTAGATATAGGTACAGTAATAAGATGATTAGTTTTGGAATGAAAGGGTAATGGCTCAGTTCCAGTATCTCATACATAACATATCTGTGGCCTTAAGCAAATGTCTTTCTCTGTCTGGACATCAGTTCCCCTCATTTTTAAGAATGAAGGGGCTGGACCAGATAGCTCTGAGGCCACTTTCACTTTTCATTCTATGCTTGTGTTTGTCACCCACCTTAATATAAGGTCCATAGTAATGCACCTCTTTCACAGCAAGTTGTGATCTGGGTAAAAAGAAAGCCTGATCCCTTACCCCTATTGATATTAGTTCAATGTATTTCCATTTATAGGAGGAGAGGTGTCAAATATGTACCCACAACACTCCCAAGTCTGAAACTGAATAAAATAGTTTTGGCAAATATTTAACAACAGAAAATAAAATACAATAACCATATGTGATAGCAATATTTGATTCTCTAAATCTGTATTTGCAGGAGAGATCCTTTTAGATGATTTAATGGGCCCCTGTTTCAATTTGACTTTAACACCAGCAAAATAAATATTAGAAATATCTTTATTTTTTAGTATGAACTCTTGCTAGGTGATCAAAAAGGAACCCAATTACTCCTTCAATCATTTATTGAATAAAGCTTTAATTTCCAGCATATTTTGCACAAATCTACAACTATGTACCACCCAAAAGTATGTAAGTTCCTTGAGGTTATGGACTGGTTGAAATTTAACTTTATGTACTCAGGAGCTATCAGAGTTTTCCTTCTTAATAAATGGCAAATGCATCATTGAAATCTCTATGCTAGGCATTAAGACAGATATGAAATAAACACAAACTAATCCCTGGCCTCAAAAAATTATAATCTTTATAATTAAGGTATGCATGCAAATAATAATGGTACTGTAAAAGATAGACCTGATTATATAAGAGAATTACAAAAAAAATATTTTGAGGGATAGGAGGAAAGAAATTTCAAGAAAGCCTCCATCAGAAAAGAAATTAAAGATTGATAGTATTGTAATGAAGGAAGAGAGGAGTAAGGGAGTATAGGCAATGGGAACCTTTGCAACCTATTGGTAAGAAAGAATAGGAGAAAGCAAGAATGAACATATTGTTTCACCTTTATGGAAGCATAGATTATTGTGTGTATGTCTCTTTTACCTTCATAGGAAGAATCAGGACCAATATAAATGATACCATAGTGTGGAAATTATTCAAATTACTTTAAATAATATATGAAACATATTTATATTCAATATGGTAGTTATTTTTTTTCCTTAGGGTTTTTCTGAGCAGCAGTTAACTCTGAAAAGTATGGCATGTATTTTCCTAAATGTGCTTTAATTTTATTGACAAATTGCTTTTCAACCATCCATGTCATTTGGATGGAGGAAAGTTTTCAATGAATTCCTTCTTATGTTAAGTAGTTTTCAATTCATTCTGAATATGTGCATATGTATTCAGAAGTACATAATATCACTTAATGGTCAGTTGTGTAGCTAAGCCATATTGAAAGAAAGAATGACAACTGGACATTATATTAATTGACTGGGAAACATATTTTTGAGCAGTGAATAACATGTGAGTTCTATGACACTGTTTATATACCATCTGTTCAAAGAATGTTACCCTGTAAGCAAGAAGCCATTTCATTTTGTCTGTATAATTAGATATTCTGCTACAACAAACTTTAAACATTTTTTTAAATTTATATTAGGGATCATTTGTAGCTCACATTGTTGTAAGTGTTGCCGTTTGGGTTTTTTCCCTACCTCAGCAGTCATAGTTCTAGGAGAAAGTAGAACTATAAATATGCTACCATATTAGAACAAAAAAGTCATAACTTAAAAATTATTGAGTTAACTAAGTTCTAAACAGAAGGTTGGTGGGCCAAAAAGATGCCTTGTTATGGCACTTCCTTCCATACTCACTAAAGTGTAGCAGTTATTCAGTTGATTCAAATAGGAAGGTAGTATAATAGCCTAGGCAAAGGAAAGGCTCTGCACTGGTATAGTTTCATTTTGAGAAAAATGAAGGAGAATATTAAAGATATTGTGGAGGTAGAATTGATAAAAATTAGAAATTTATTAGATTTGTAAATGAGCAATGAAGAAGAAAACAACAAAGATGTTTATAAGGGTTCATATCTGGGTGGAAAATAAGGATGATGTTGCCAATGACTGCAATAGAGAAGTTTAATGAAGAGATAAATATCAGGAGAATTATAATGACTTTATATTTTGAAAATATTAAATTTGAGCAGCTCCAGGTGGAGATATTGAATAGTGAATTAGTGCCCAGTTCTAAAAGTCAAGGAATTGATGAAGGTAGAAATTGATAAAATGTTTAATAATCTGTTTTTAAGTGATAATCAAACTTTGTTAAACTGTTAAGATCTCAAAGCAAAAGAGCTTAGAAAGAATTTGTAGTTGGCCCAGGAGAGAGCTTTGAGGGTTATACTCATTTCCTGTTCAAAAGACAAATGAAGGGTTAAGCAGGAAATCCAAGAGGAAAGTAGTTTCACAAAAGTGAACACAGCTCCATATGGTGAGAAGACAAAAACATTTTCTCCTAAATAATTATATATATATATATATATATATATATATATATATATATATATATATATATATATATATATATATATTTATAACCTTGAACACTTAAAACTCTAATAAGAACATTTTATAAAACATAATTTTAATATGTTAAAGGTGACACATTCATTTAAGGTTTTTGTTTTTGGAGGAGTTGTGTTTTGAAAGAAAAGTAGTCTCTCAAAATGGGAAATTTGCATAAGAAACATTCAAGTATTAACCCCCAAAACAACTTATTTTATATAAGTTGTGAAAAAAACATTATGAATTATATCATTAAGCATGAGGCAGTCTGAGAATTGTGAATCTGAAAAGATTCCTTCTCTTTAACTTATCCTCTGATTGTATATTATACACTTTTAAAAGGCACTAGAATACTATGTAATAATGTTTTCAAATCTTTCTTCCTAACCAAATACTCTGAATTTATAAACTAAGAGAAACACACATACACACACACACACACACACACACACACACACACACAGAGAAAGAATGAGAAAACAGGTACAGACAAAGATAGAACTAGTAATCAAAATGAAGTATTGGTTGTGGAGAAGAGGAGTAGGAATAGAATGAAAAAACAGATCTCTAGCTCAGAGAACACTCCTCTCAAACCACTCTCTTCTTCTTTATAAAGGAATGGTAGAAAAATAGAAGAAAAAGTATAAAAGAAAAAGATGGAGGAGAAAAATAACAATTAGAAATTACCATGAATGTCAAAGAGCTGTACTCACCCATCAAATGGAAGAGGAGAGCAAAATGGATGAGAAAACAGAATCTAAAAATCCATCATTTACAGAAAAATATTTGAAACTTGAAGACTAACATAAAGTTAAAATAAGGAGTTAAAGCCAAATTCTATTACACTTTACTTGATTATCTTAAAGCCTGGAGCAGAAATAATCCTATCAGACAAAGCAACAGTAGAAAATAGGTTTAAGTAAAAGACATAAAGAGGGAAATCATATTTTGCTGAAAGATATGATAGATAAATAACTTTAATACTAAACCATCTATTTTCCTAGCTGAATCACTCACAATAAATCTCAATAAATCTTTTGTTCTTGTTCATTTGATACTTTTCCCCATCTTTTCCTATTCACCTATGACTTTTACTTTCCTCTATCATCTATTCAAATATATAGGCATGATTATAATGTTGATCTAGATAGATCATCAATACAGGCAGAGATATATTAATCCTGTAAGTGCCATTTATACATAGAGAGGTAGAGAACTTTTAAATTTTTAAGGTGCATGGATCTATGGTTCCCTTTGGGTTGGTGAAGAATATTTTAGGAGATTTCTAAAGGACAGAATAATATGGACTCAAATATATTTGGGAATGCATGTATCAATAAGGGAATAAAGGATACTTGCCCCCCAAATAAATAGATAATAAGTTCATTACCCCATCTGTCTACAAATTAAAGATTTATATATCTTGATCCAGTATGTGTAAGTTAAATATATAATAGATAGAAATGTGCATTAGAATAACTTTGGGAATTTCATGTTCTCTTTGATTTTGGGCTGACTTTAGGAAGAGAATATTATCTCAAGAATCATTTAAAATGAATCAACAAATACCTAATGAGTGACTGTTACATGCAAAGCATTGAGTATGTGTGCAGGAGGAATGCATTGAGGTGCAATGCATCATCCTGTTCACAAAGAGCTCTTAATCTAAGGAGACAAAGTATAAACAAGGTTAAGTTAATAGTCAAACAGAAGGGTGCTGGAGGCAGGCCTTGTGGACTATGAAGATCTAAATACTTAACTTTTCAGTGTAAGCCTTCATATCTTGGGAATTGGCAAACACCACAAATCAGAGTTTGATTCCTAATATATATCAGGGAATTTTTGAAACTTAAAAAAGTGGTTGAGAAAAAAATGAATTGTGCATATTAAACTTAAAATACATTTTTGAGTCTTCATGTTTTCACATTTACCATTATACCTTGGTAATAATAGTTTATTAATTTTTGAGAGACTAAGTGCTTCCTCCTGGATCACATAATTAATGATATTGAGAACACATTGAAATCAAGGTGTCCTAAGTAAAGATTCTGGTTTAATACCCTTGTACAACCTTGCCTTCCCCAGGATTAAGACTAAAACTTATTAAGAACAAAAGATTTAAAAGAGTTGAAAGCAACATTAGGTGTTATTCCAAAATGTTTATTGTTTAATTAATTATCAAATGAATTGAAAAGAAAATAAATTTACTTGGAGGCTAGAGGAGGGAGAGATCACAAGGGTAAAGTGGTCAAAGAATGGTTTATGGAGGAAGTAAGATTTTAAATGTTTTTAATATTAGGAATAATATTCAAAAATTCAGGAGATGTGGATGTTGTTCTATTTAGTTGGAAAAATGTGAGCAAAACCCTGGAGGGGAGACAGTGCAAGGCATTCATGAAATAACTGAATAAGCCATCTGAGTTAGAGTAGAAAACTCATAGAGAATTAGAGCAAGAGGTTTCATTAGAAAGGTCAATTCATGGAATGCATTTCAGGGTAAATAACCTGAATTCTTTAACATAATTCAGATATACCAAATGTGCCTTAGGAGAAAAATAATATTCATATTTTAAAACGTTATATCAAAAAGATACAAAAAAACAAAGAGACACTAGATGAAATATTGTAAGTGGTGCAAGTTTAATGAGAATTGAGTAGAATGAAAGGGTGGGGAGAAATTGGAATATTCTCTTTCACAAAGAATGAACCTTCTATATTTCTTTTCATAAGTCTATATTTCTTTTTGTTCATAAACTTGTAATATTTTTTCAACAAAATTCCTTGGGCTAAAATTATTACTGTGGAAGCAAAATTGAATTTAATCCTTTTTCCTGAATAAGCCAACAAGATAGAAAAATCTAAGTTACTTTAATTGATGGTTTAAAAAGGAAGTGTTTGTGTGTGTGTGTGTGTGTGTGTGTGTGTGTGTGTAGAACTTACACTTTAATATTCTTTAAGTAAAGTTTAATAAATATTTTGTGAATATGTTTGCTATTATAAAAAGCTAGGGAATCGCTCTCTCCTTTCCTTTTCCGCGCTGCGGCTGCAGCCATGAGTATGCTCAGGCTTCAGAAGAGGCTTGCCTCTAGTGTCCTTCGATGTGGAAAGAAGAAGGTATGGCTTGACCCTAATGAGACCAATGAAATTGCCAATGCCAATTCCCGCCAGCAGATCCGGAAGCTGATTAAAGATGGGCTTATCATCCGGAAACCTGTTACTGTGCACTCTCGTGCCAGATGCCGAAAAAATACTCTGGCTCGAAGGAAGGGCAGGCACATGGGTATTGGTAAGAGAAAGGGTACTGCCAATGCTCGTATGCCTGAGAAGGTAACCTGGATGAGGCGAATGAGGATTCTTCGCCGTCTGCTTCGAAGATACCGTGAATCCAAAAAGATTGACCGCCACATGTACCACAGCCTGTACTTAAAGGTGAAGGGAAATGTGTTCAAGAATAAGCGAATCCTGATGGAGCACATTCATAAACTAAAGGCAGACAAGGCCCGGAAGAAGCTCTTGGCTGACCAGGCTGAAGCTCGAAGGTCTAAGACTAAAGAAGCACGCAAGCGCCGGGAAGAGCGTCTGCAGGCTAAGAAAGAGGAAATCATCAAGACTCTGTCCAAAGAGGAGGAGACTAAAAAATGACCCTCCCCACCTCCTCTGTACACAGGCCCTTCCGTTTGCCACATGCAATAAAGACGGGCAGCTGCCAGCCAAAAAAAAAAAAAAAAAAAAAGCTAGGGAATCATTTCCCCTCAAATCATCATATTCTTTTTGTAATTCTTTCCAATGTCAACATAATTGTAAGAGTTAAGGAACAAAGCGAGTTCCCTCTAGAGGTCACAAAATATCTTAAATTTTCTTTTTTCAAGCAATTGAAGTTAGAGATAATCTGATCCACTGATTCAATTTAGGGTAGGCAATTCCCCTTATTTTGCCAATGGGGATAAAATGAGCACAATAGAAAATATTTTTACTCAAGTCTATAGAACATACTTTATTTAACACTTAAATATTTATTACATTATTTTGATTCGTTTAAAATTTTAAAGCTTCATTCAAAATGCATACTTAAAATAAGATTTAGAAAGACTTTTCTATAGTATAATCATAAATCAAGTAGAAAATACAACAAAAGAGGCATGGAATTTGATTAAATGGAAACAGGCTCTCCCAGTAGCCTTACCTTGAGGAAACTCATACCTAGGTATTTTCCTTTTTATAGCCACATATTAATGTATGGTCCCAAAGTCCCTTTCCTTCCTGATCCTACTGTGAGTTACCTTGACAAACATATTAGATTATTGTTTTATGTTTTTTTTGTTTTTGTTTTGTTTTTAATTTCCTTCTCTAATATATTTTAGAGATGAGCAAACTGAAGCAAAAAGTTAAATGACTTGCCTGAGGTCACACAGCTAGTCAGAGTCTGACCAGATTTTAATTCAGAAAGATGAGTTTCCTTTACTCCAAGCCTTATACTCTATTCACTGGTATACTTGGGAACCCCCACAGTCCCTGATCTATCCAGTATTCTCATACCATGTTTCCACTCAATAAGCTTAAATTTTAGTCAAATAGAAAGACAAGTACATGAATCAACACCATTTTCTTAGTTAAGAAATGTTTCCTTATCATTCAATTTTAGAAATTTCCTCTTTATTAAGGGCTTAGCTTAGCTGGCATTTCATCTTATTAATAGGGCTCCAGGTGTCCCAAACTGGAAATCTTTTTCTTCTCACATTAAACTTTGCAAGAGGGGGTGGAACCAAGATGGCGGAATAGAAATAGCACTTCCAAGGTGCTCCAGCCCATACCACTTCAAAATTATGTAAAAGGGGACTATGAAGAACCTCTGGAGCTTGAGAACCCACAGAACAACACAGAGAAGTTAACCTCCCCCTGAGGTCACCCCAGCAACCCAGCAGGAAGTGGCCACCACAGTGCTCTGGGAGCCCATACCAGGACAACCTGAGTAAGAGGTTTTAGCCACAGGGTGGCCGAAACATCAGCCGGCTGGAGGGACCCCAGAATACCAGCAGCAGTGGCTTTTCCAGAATTACCAAAACATAAATGCCTAGAACAACGTGAGAGATTAGTGCCCTATGGACTTTAGGACCAGTATTTGGATCACATCAGCTTCTTCCCCTGGGGGTGAGAGGCCTCTGAGGAGCCATACAGCACAGATGCCATTTTGCAGCTTCAGTTGCAGCTTCAGCTCCTGGCCTGCAGACTATAGGGGGATCTGGCAATCACTCTTTGGGGTAATCACTCTTGATATAACCTTCTTGGATCTGGATTTCGGTCTTGGGTGGAGGTCTTAGGGTGTGAGACCAGCTTCCCAGAGTGTGTGAGAGCTTCAGGGAAGGTACCCAACTAATACCTCCAGCCGTTAAGAAGACCCCAAAATTTGGGACAGAAGCTCCCCTGGCTGGTGGCAGAGTCAAACTGTGGCATAAAGCCCAAAAAGTGATGTAATTAAGTGGCAATGTGACTAGGCAAAGGAAATAAAATAAAAAGAAAAATTCAACATTAGACTCTTATTTTTTGGGTAAAGAAGATCGTAGCATGAAACAGGAGAAGGACTGGGAGGTCAGAACTCCTGCACCAAAAGCCCCAAATGAAAATACAACTGGGTTACAGGCCATAGAGGATGTTAAGAAGGATTTTAAAAACCAAATAAGAGAAGTTGAGAAAAATTGGGAAGAGAAATGAGAAGGATGCAAGAAAAGTATGAAATGAGAGTCAACAGCCTGACTGAGGAAAATAACACCTTAAAAAATAGACTAACTCAAATGGCAAAGGAGGCCCAAAAGGACATTGAGGAGAAGAATGCCTTAAAAAGCTGAATTTGCCAGATGGAAAAAGAATCTCAAAAGTTCACTGAGGAGATTCATTCCTTCAGAATTAGACTGGAGCAAATGGAAGCTAGTGACTTTATGAGAAATCAAGATGCTGTTAAACAGATGCAAGTAATTGAAAGAATAGAAGGCAATGTGAAATACATCATTGTAAAAACCACTGACCTGGAAAATAGATCCAGTTGCGATAATTTAAAAATTATTGGACTACCTGAAACCCATGATCAAAGAAAGAACCTAGAAACCATCCTTCAAGAAATTCTCAAGTAAAATTGCCCTGATGTTTTAGACTCGGAGGGGGAAATAGAGGTTGAAAGAATTCATTGATCACCTCCCAAAAAATATCCCCAAAATAAAAGTCCTAGGAATATTATAGCCAGGCTCCAGGATTCCCAGATCAAGGAGAAATTACTATAAGCAGCCAGGAAGAAACAATTTTAATATTGTGGAAACACAATCAGAATAGCCCAGGATCTGGCAGCTTCTACACTGAGGGATTGAAGGTCATGGAAAATGATATTCCAGAGGTCAAAAGAGCTGGGATTGAAGCCAAGGATAACCTACCCAACAAAACTGAGTATTTTGTTTCAGGGGAAAATATGGTTATTCGGTGCAGTAAAGAACTTTCATGCATTCTTGAGGAAAAAAACAGAATTGAATAGAAAATTTTGACATTCAGACACAAGAAGCAAGAGATGCTTGAGAAGGTAACCAGGGAAATGAAATCAAAAGGAACTTATCAGAGTTGAACTATTTACATTCCTACATGGAAAAATAATAACTGTGTTTGATGAAACTTTTCTCTTTATGAAAATAATTGAAGAAGGGTATATGGACATATGAATACATATGTTAATGTGTTTATATATGTTTACAGGTATACATGGATAGAGGGCACAGGTTGAATTTTGTGGGAAGGCATGATACTTAAGGGGTGAAGTTAAGAGGTGAGAGAGCAAAGTGACAAGACGGGATGGCAAGAGACAGGGTAGGGTAAACTCTCTCATGTAGAAGAGGCAAGGGGAAGTGGTTGCAGAGGAGGGGAAGAACAGGAAGGCAAAAGGGCACAACACTATTTTCATTGAATTTGGCTCAGAGAGAGAATGACATACATACTAAATGGGATATCTTACTCTGCAGGAGAGTAGGGGGGAGGGTAATGAGAGGGGGGATGATGGAGGGGAGGGAATGCTGGAAGGAGGGGAGTTTGGAGGCACCCACTTTTGTAGAGGGACAGGATCAAAGTAGGGAATGGACCAGGTGGGGGTGGGATGGGCGGGAGGGAAATATAGCCAGTCATTTCCAATATATCTACTGTAGTAATGTTTTTCATAGCTATACATGTACAACATATACTGAATTGCTTATCTTCCCAGTGGGAGCGGGTGACAAGGGAGGAAGGGAATGGATCTGGAATTCAACATTTTAAAATTAAATGTTTCAAAAAAAAAAAAAAATATATATATATATATATATATATATATATATATATATATATATATATATATCTATTAAACAATCAAACAAAAAGAAACCTTTGCAACAGTGTTTTTCTGTAAAAACTATTTCCTCTTTCTTCTGTTTATACTATATATAATATCATTTGTGGTCCTGACCTATCAAAACCATGAGAAATTAAATTCTTTGAGGGTAAATATAAAGCCTTCTTTTTAATATAAAAAGGAGGTTGCAAGGGCTTGAAATAGTTCATATATACTTAGAAAATATTTGTGAGCCAGTTTGATCTGAGCAACATTTATATCAACTGATGCAAATTGAGGTAAGCCAAATCAGTAGTCACAATGACATATACATATATATACACATATACATGTATATGCATATATCTCAAATATATTTCTTGATTTTGATCAACATTTTAACTTATTTAAAATCTAAATTATTTGTTGAAGCAAATATATAAAAAAGCAGCATAATGAATTGAGTAAGGTAATGAGCTCTCATTATAAAAATTTCATATAATTCAATAATAAAATATCCTGTGTATATGCATCTGATAATACTGATAATAAGCAATTCATATTTAAATATTACCTTAAGGTCTGAAAATGTTTTCCTAGCATATCTCATTTCATTCTTCCTACTCTGTGAGTTAGTTGCCCTTTTCATGCTTATTATACAGATTAAGGAAACTGAGACTCTGAAAGGTTAATAGTGATTATAGAAATTAAATAGCCAGTAGCTGTCTGAGAGATTTTATTTTTCTGTTTGAAGGGGTGAAGATGTGGCAATTGAGGATAAGTGACTTGCAAGTTCTCTCTTCACTGTACCACATAGCCAGACCTGAGAGAACATTTTTACCAAGTGTAATAGTAATGAAATTTCACGTTCCTTTTGTATTGCTAAGCTTAGAGGTATTTAGTGCTTAGTAGTCAATCAAGCCTTTGGTAAAGAAACAGAAAGGTACAAACCCCTGTTGCTGACATAATAGGAAGGGGTTGCCTGAAACAGGAAGAGCTAATGCCATGTGTGTATATTAGGACAAGTCACTGCTAGGTCAGACAGATCTTCTTGCGGCAAAATTTGTGGAGGCAGAAGCTGCTGCTGCCAGGGAGAATGAAGAGGAAAAGCTCCCCAGGATGGAGAGAATTGTTTTGATTTTGGGAACCTAGGTGAAGTGATTTTGACTCTGGGAACTAGCTGATGAGCTGCTGATGAGCTGCTGAGTCTGAGGGCCAACTAGAGCTTCTGGGAGCTGCTGAGGATGTCCAAGGGCCAGCTGTAGCTCCTGAAGACTGAGGAAGCATGACTGTGATGCTGGTAATTTGTATGAATATTTTTGTAGCTTTGTTAAGCCCTAACTTCCTAGGAATAGAGACTGTGAAGGATTTAAGTTTTACTTCATGCTGTGAACTTCAGCATGGAACATGAAGTTTGGGGAGAGCTGGACAAGGTCCTGGGAGATGTCTGCCTTTGGAACCAGGTGACAGTTTGATGAATCCAGGTAGGATGTGGGACCACGAAAGGGGATCCAGAGAATCTGAGAAACCACCCCAGGTCTAGCTGAAAAAGACATTACTTGTATACTACTGACTGAGGAATTGTAATTTACTATTGACTTTGGAGTGGAGGTTTTGTGCATTTTCTGATGATTGAATAGTGAATGATGACAGAATAGCAATTGATTTATAACTTGGTGTGCCCCAGGAGTGGAGAACTTTGACTGTTGTACTTTCTGTCCCTGTCTCCTTAAGGATGATTGAATGATTGAATAATTGAGTTACTAAAAGATTGTTCTTTGTTGAAAACTATGTGATCATTGTGGTGAAAACTATGTGGCCAAATTAGTGATAAGTTTTTGTGAATGTTATATTTTGATTTTCTGTGAAAAGTTGAAACATTGTGAATGCTGTACCTTGATTTCTGTGAAAGTTTTGCTCTGATTTGTTATTGAATAGAGTGTTCATTATACTGTATAATCAGAACCTTAAAAGCTGTTCACAAGAGCATTCTTCTAGAAAGCTGCTCATGCTTGGCTTTATACCAAGATTTTGGGCCAAGTGTGGTGCTCTACTTAATGCATCTCACTGCTTCTTATTAAATTATTTTAAACAATTATTTAAGATTTTAAATATTTTAAATTTAAATTTCTATGATTGCTCAATCTTTTGAGTTGCTTAGGTTATCTATCTATCTATCTATCTATATATAACTAGTATAAAAAAAAAATGGAGACACGGGGGTGGAGCCAAGATGGCGGAGTAGAAACAGCGCGTCCAACCCACTCTCCCCCCAGATCACCTCCAAACTATGGAAAAGGGGACTCTGAACAACTTCTGGAGCCCCAGCACCCACAGAACAACACAGAAAAGCTAACCTCCTGCTGAGGAGAACCCAGCAGCCCTACAGGGAGTGGCGAGCCCAGCTCTCTAAGAGAAGGCAGTGCAGATTATCACAGGACCTGGCAGCTTCTACACTGAGGGATCGAAGGGCATGGAATATGATATTACTGAGGGCAAAAGAGCTGGGATTGAAGGCAAGGGTCACCTACCCAGCAAAACTGAGTGTTTTGTTTTAGGGGAATATATGGTCATTCTGTGGAATAGAGGACTTTTGAGCATTCTTGAGGTAAAACCAGAGTTGAATAGAAAATTTGACATCCAGACACAAGTAGCAAGAGATGCCTGAGAAGGTAATCAGGGAAAAGAAATTAAAAGGAACTTATTAAAGTTGAACTATTTACATTCCTATATGGAAAGACAATAACTGTGACTGATGAAATCTTTCTCAGTATGAAAATAGTGGAAGAAGGGTGTATGGTCATATGAATACATATATGAATGTGTGTATATATGTTTACTGCTATATATGGATAGAGGGCATAGGTTGAATTTGTTGAGAAGGGAGGATACTCAAGGAGTGAAATTATGAGGTGAGAGAGGAAAGTGGCAAGAGGAGATGGAGAGAGACAGGGTAGGGTAAACTATCTCATGTGGAAGAAGCAAGGGGAAGTGGCTGCAAGGGAGGGGAAGAATAGGAAGGCAAAAAGGCAAAACCACATTCTCATTGAATTTGGTTCAGGGAGAGAATGACATACATACTAAATGGGATATCTCAACCTACAGCAGAATAGGGGGAAGGGGGATGAGAGGAGGGATGATGGATAGGAGGGCATCCTTGGGGGGAGGGGAGGTTGGAAGTACCCACTATAGAAGAGGAACAGGATCAAGTAGGGAATGGAGCAGGTGGAGGTGGGATGAGTGGGAGGGAATTATAAGCTACCTTGTACAATATATCTACTATGGTAATGTTTTGCATAGCTAGACATGTACAACATATAATGAATTTCTTATCTTCCCAGAGGGAATGAGTGACAAGAGAGGAAGGAAATGTATCTGAAATTCGAGGTTTTAAGACTAAATGTTTTTTTTTTTATATATATATATATATATATATATATATATATATATATCAATACTATTATTAATACTCTTTTGCTTGTAATTGGGAGATAAGAAGTGCAGGCATTGGGACACAGAGATTCACCTTCCTCTAATGGAAAAATAGAAGGGCGTATGGGAGAAGATAGGGGAGAGAGCAGATTGGAGGGAGCGATATCTTGTGGGACTGCTATTCTGGGAGGTTGGGTAGGGGAAAAACAGGGGGAGAAATAATTGTAACCCAAAATCTTGCAGAAAAGAATGATGTAAAACAGAAGTTAATAAAGCATTTGTTTAAAAAATACTATAAAAAAAGAAAGGGGCATCTCAAATTGTGAGGAAGATCTGTAGTGCAATTTGAGTTGCAATTGTATCAGAGCTCTCTTTTGGTACATTGGGAAATTTTAATCTCCCCAATGCCAAGGAAATAAACAGCCAGATTGGAAGCAGACAGAGAAGATCATTATTGTACTATTCCCCCCACCCTTCAACTAGAACCAGAAAGTACTGAGGATTGTAGAGGATAAGGGATAAAGACTAGAGTTCCTAATTTCATTGGTACAAGGAATTCAAGGAGGAAGAAAAACTCCTTACCAATGCAGAGGAACACTTTCTCTAAGATTTGTAATTTTAGAGAATTTCCTAATGAATTGATAAGTTAGATACATTTTTCAATTTCTCAAATATAATATGAATCAGAAACAAAAGTTAAAACCACATCCTCCTGGCTACATTATCCTACTATACCACAAGGCCTCTCATTAGGTCTATTAAGATATTAAAACATATAAAAGATAATGACATAGTAAATGTTAATTCCATATAGATTTTTCTAGATTGAATTACTTAAGTTTAATTATGTTACCCAGATTTGAGTGTCTATTCTTAACATTACAAAAATTATAAATACAGTAATATTAAAATAAATTATGTCTATCAGCACATATATTATCAGAATATCAGAGAATATCAGTATCTCAGAGTCAGAACAGATCTTAGTGTCCATTTATTCTAAGTCATACCTGAATAATTGTTTCCTATACAACATACTTTGCAATTTGGTCACTTGATCTCTTCTTGAAGACTTTCAGTGAAAGAAAACCATAATTCTCCCAGGTAGCCTATTTTATATTAGGGCATTGCTAAATGTTTTATAGTGTTTCCTTACATCAAAGATAAGTCTATATTTCCTTAATTTTGAATTCTAAGTGCAGTTGTCTACTGTAAAACAGTTTTACAGATATTAGTTTTTTTCAATTTTAATTATTTTTTCAATTATTATTTATTCTCAATAATATTTCTATCAATATTTTCATCAACACTAAGCATAATTAGTATTCATACAGCCCTTTAATGTTTATAAATATCTTTATGAATATTATTTCAATTTTAACCTCACAAAAGTAGTAGGAGATAAGAATATTATTGTGCATGTTTAAAAATGAGCAAACTAAGGCATACAGAAGTTAAATGATTTGAAACGATCAGAAAGATATTATTGTCACCATCTACTAATTTTCACTCATATTCGTCTTTCCCAAGTAACATGTAAGATTCATAAATGAAGTGAATTATTTCATTTTTGTCTATATATCCACATCCACTAGCAAAGTGCCTAGACCTTACAAAGAAAGAAAGCAAAAATATATGTTGATTGATTCCTAGACTGATGGATCAAAAACCTATCAAATAAAAGTTTGAAGAACCCTGATTATAATTGGTACTTATCAATATCCACCATGTGATATCTCAAGAAACGAAAAGGAGACATCTCAGTAATTAGTATTACTTTACAAGTTTAAACACCTTTTAAAATTCTGCTAATCTAGCTTTTATATACTTTAAGACTAAAAAAAATAAAACTCTCCTTTAACTTGTATATTTTAAAGGGTATAAAGGGGGTGAAGTGATATTCTTTATTATATATGGAATGAAGAATAACTATGTCACATTGTGTTGTTAGCACAAAGAGTGTCCTGGCAGTGTAGAAAATTGTATCACAAGAGTTTAATTTATGCATAAATTAATTACTAGAAAAGATAGTTTTATTCATTGTGAGCTAATGAATAATTCATGATCTTTTATATACTTAATGCTATTATTCAAAGATCTATCAAAACAATATAAACTGAGGCAGTTACTCTTTTTCCTCTAGGAATACTGTGAGGTAATTACACTTGACAATTCCTAAAATGAATAATTGTCCTTTAGGTCAACTAGAAGAATGATTACAAGATCCAAAGTAGAATGAATCTCACCATCTAGGAAAAGAGATATTTAAGTACCTCGAGGATTTAATGTTTCACTTGTTCCAACAATAGATGTCACAACAATTCTCTAAGTTGGCAGTTCATTTTCAAGAATTACCGTGAACAAAAAATTCATCATACCAAAGTCATCCTGGTAATAATTATCAGCAAATATAGCTAGGTTGTTACTAGGACATAAAATATTCAATCCATCACAGAGACCATATTTGGAACTTTTTTTGTTGTTAGACCTAACAGAGGTTGTGTTCCATTGGTACCAGTTTTAGTAACCAAAGGGTAACTGCATTGCCCGAAGATACATTGGAAGAGGATTTTGATGAATGCATGTATGAATGAAAGAAAATAATGAATGAATGAATGAATGAATGAATGAATGAATGAATGTTCAAATCAAATAGTTGAAGAAAGACTTGAGGAACAGAAAAGCAGTCCAGGCTAAGCAAGGATCCCTGGCAAATTGGTGTGATTCTATTAGTCTTTGTTGATGAAATTAAGATGCCTCCTGACATGTTAAAATATCAGTATGTGAGCTTAACTATTGTAAAATTTGTTTTGAAAATACATCACTGTGTTTTTAAAAAAGTGAGGGAGCTTTTGTGGGGCAAATAAGAGTGTTTGAATAATCTTGCTCTTCATACCACCTCTGCCTAATGTTTTACTGATTCTGCATCTTTCACTCTGCCTCAGTTCAGGCATATTTTCTGATGTTCCTTTGAATTCCTCATATTCATTGTTCCCTACAATGAAATATTAGTCCATCATATATTTATGTCTCAATTTGTCCAACCCTTATTTAAGGACTCCCATTTTTTTTTCCAAGTCTTTGTTACGACAACAATTCTAGTATGAATATTTTGGTATATATTTGACTTTCTTCTTTATTTTTTTTATATCTTTGGGGAATATCCCCAGAAGTGTGAATTCTGGATTAAAGAATATGAACATTTAGCTACATAATCATGATTGTTATTTTCAACGTGTTTAGATGAATTTACAATTCTACAGATACTGTTTTCTTGCCTGTCTTCCCCCAGCCTCTTCAATCTTGTCTATTATTTTTTGTCAGTTTTGCCTATTTGGTTGGTGTAATTTGAAACAGTGGAGTTTCTATTTGCATTGCTCTAGTTATTAATGAGTTTCTTATGAGTACTCACCTTTCATTATTTATGGCAAAGAAACATAGACAAACAGTAAATTAAAAAAAAACTTTCTAGATAATTAAATTTCACAATTATATTCATATCATGTTTCTGTGATAAATTTGAAAAGTTTTCCAAATTTCAAATATTTTTGACAATTGTTGAGCAATTCTTCAATGTTGCTCAAAGGACTTGAATTCAAAATTTGTTTTTCATAATTACATTTTTATAAAATTCATTTTCTTTATTAAAAAGACGTTGCTGCAATGGCAAATGCAATAAAATTGATAAACATAATTCTCAAATATTTTGCAGAAATATTACTATTTTAATGGAAAACAGTGAGTCAATATTCCTTTTCTATTTCTTTTGCTGAATTATCATCCATGTCCTACAATGATTACTCCCAAAACATTCTCTCCTTTACTCTCTGTGATTCTATCAGCTCCAGGGAGTTCAAATATCTTATTTTATACAAGTTAATCCCAGTTCTAGAAATCAAGTCTTAATTCTCTAAATTTGGAGCTTAAGCTCCGGATAAACAATGTTCTATTGGATATGACCAAATGAATGCCATATAGACACATAAAACATGACCATATTGGCATTTTCTTCTTTTTTACTAAATAAAAATTAAGAAATTTTATGCTTCAATCTGTATTCTGACACCATCAGTTCTTTCTCTAGGGATGGATAGAATTTTTCATCAAAAGTCCTTCACAGTTGTCCTGGATTGGTGTATTGATGAGAATAGCCAAATCATTCACAACTGACAATATTGCTGTTATTTTTCTACTTCCATTTTAGCAAGTAAACTTCAAAAACAATTGGGCACTGTATTGGGGAATACTTATTAATAGAAGGACTTTGATTTCAGTGATAATTCCTCTCTTCTCCAAAATTATTACACTGCTGAATGAGTTTGTGAAAATCTCTGACCATATTATGCTATCCAGTGAATAAACAATTGCTTGCATCATTTGTAAAGGACATGGTTACCAAAGTAGGAGATCTTTTCCAGTGGAATGTAAATATCTTGAAGGCAGGAGCTATTTCATTTTTGTCTTTGCGTCCTCAGCACCTAGTATGATGCCCAGTACATAATAGGCATTTAATGAATGATTGCTAAATTGCATAGGATTTTTCTATCCTTCCCTTCTCATCCTCATCACATAAGCATGACAGTTCATAGGGGAGTTAGGGTGATGTTTTCCAGTAAGAGAATTGGTAAGCTATTGATTCTCAAGAGCTGAAGTGGAGAAACCTCAAACACAAAGCTACACCAGCAGAAGTTCAGCCAGTGGAGTTAGAGGCTGTATTTCATCATTGATTATCATATTTCATAATCTGACTGGCCTGGAATTGACTGCTTCCTTTCTTTTTCCTAAAGACAAAGGTGTACAAGTGGTTTTTCTACTCTGAAACCTCGACCCTCTTTGTAACACAGACAGAGCCAGGCTTCCTGAGGATGGACTCAGAAATAGAGAATCATTCAATCAATAATAATTGTTTATTATGTGCTAGACACTGTGCTATGCGGCTATTGATGCAAAGAAAGGCAAAAAAAAATCCCTGCCCTTAAGTGGCCTATGTTCTTTTTTGTCTTTATTAATTTGATTGTTTACTTTAAGTTTACAAGATTCACATTCACAGTAATGATGACTATGTGTCTCTGACCTTCCATCCTATTCCCTCCCCTGCTTGTTTTTGTTTCTTCCTTTTCCCTTCCCCTCCTTAAGGGTTACCTTTTGACCACCAACTCCCTCAGTGTTCCCACCCAGTGACCCCGATTCTTTCCCTACCCTCTCCCCTTATTGCTATTTCCCTCCCCACTAGCACCCCTTTTTATCCTCCCCCTTACCCTCCTACTGCCTATGTGACACAATAAATTTTTATACTTATCAGAGTATGGTATTTCCCCTTTGACCCCAAATCAATGAAAGTAAATTCCAAACAGTGCTCCCCTCCCTCCCTCCTTTTCCTCTATTTAATGAATTTTCTTGTCTATTCATATTAGAATCTTAAACTTAAATGATTATGTTGATCCCTCTTTGAAACAGAATCAGTGAGAACAATGTTCAAATGATGTTCCTCTCCTTCTTTCCTTCTCTACTATAGTGCGTTTTTATGCCTCTTTGAATGGCATACTTTACCTTTTTCTATCTCATTAATTTCTTTTATCCCAATGCAGTCCCCTTGGTCCCCTTAATAAGGTGTTTTTTTTTTTTTAATCTTCAGATTAGTTCATTCATACCCACACCCTCTATCTATGTATAACCCTTTTAAAGGTCATGATAATCATATATTTCAATAATGACTGTTATCAACTTCTCATATAGGGATGTGAACATTTTGCTCTTGTTGCATCCCAAGTTATGTGCATGTGTGCATGAGTGTTCATGTGTGCATGTATGAATGTGTAAGTGTGTGTTTTCCTTGTTTATCTTTTTATATCTTTCTTGCCTGTTGTAATTGGAGATCAAATTTTCCATTGAGCTCTGGCTTTTTCATCAGGAAAGTCTGGAAGTCCCTTATTTCATTAAATGGCCATTTCCTTGCCTGAAAGATTATGCTCAGTTTTGCGGGTAGTTAATCCTTGGTTGCAGTCCTAGTGTAGCAGCAAACACCCCAACATCCCTAGGGTGGCTGCCAACACAGGTTCTTAGATCTGCTTTTCTAAGGGAAAACAACTCAAAATGGGTTAATAAGCTTACTTTAATCAATCAAACATAGATCTTTTATCTAGCTCAGGGGAAAAAAGGTCAGCACCCTGAACTTCAAAGTATACAGACAGAACTTATGAGACAGAGAAACAAACAGATCAAGCAGACATGCTTTCAAACTGTCCAACCATTATCAATACCAAATCACAGTTACCAGAGAGGGAAGCATCAACATCTGGGTTTTCAAAGCTGGGGGACTCTCAACAGAGGCCCAGAGTCTCATCTGGTCAAATCACACAATACTTCTTAAAGTGAGCCCTAAAGCAAAGCCTCACATCAGGTATTATATAGCCTTCTCCTGGGTGAAAGAATGTAACAACCCTATTGACCCACTGCCCAATCACACCACATCAAGGTGTAGGCATTCCTGAAAACCAAGCCTCCTGCCACAGGCTCCATGTGACCACATTCACCCTTTTAGGGGGCAGAGTATATTTTCAAGTCAAGGAAGTTTTTCAGAGTCTCTTAAGCATATCAAAAGGCCGGGGGGATGGAAGATCTTTAAATTTGCATTTCCATTACACCTAGCTCTTTTACCCTACAAAATATCAAATTCCAATCCCTCTGCTCTTTTAATGTAGAAGCTGCTAGGTCCTGTGTGATCCTGACTGTCTTTCCATGATATTTGAATTGTTTCTTTTTGTCTGATTGCAGTATTTTTTCCTTAATCTTGTAATTCTGGAATTTGGCAACTATCTTTCCAGTGAGATATTTTACATTTTCTTCCAATTTTTCGATCATTTTTTTTTATTGACTCCTGCTGCATCACAGAGTTCTGAGTTTCAGTTTGATTGTATCTAATTTTTAGTGAATTATGGTCTTCAGTTAGTTTTTGAAGTTCCTTTTATAGGGAGGTATTTTCTTTTTCCAAGTTGGTCACTGCCTCCCTGATTTAGTCTTTAAAATATTTCTTAAGCTCCTCCAGGAATGCTATTTGGGCTTGAGACCAGATCATGTTTCCTTCTGTGGTCTCTGGTGTGGGCAGAGAGTCTATATTGTCCTGTGTGTTTTGTTGTTCTTGCCCTGCATAGTATGCTCGAATAGACTTTCTTGCCTTCCTCTTCTCCTTTTCAGCTTCCTTCCTTCCCATTGTGACTTCCTGTTTCTTAGTTTCTCAGGCTATGAGTTTGGGGCCTGATCCTTGACTTTGAATACCTCTGGGTGGCTAGTTTATGGCTAAGTCAGGGAAGTCAGTGAGTAATGTAGATGTGTAGGTGGGGTTGAGTCTGACCACTTCAGATTTCTGCCTCTATACCCCTGGGCTATAAGTAGGCTTTTGTTGGTGAGGTGAGGTGGGGTTTGTTGGGACCCCTCCCTCTCTTCTCTTCAGACTCCTGGCTGTCTCAGTTACACCCCTTCTTGGAGACTCTCAAGCCTGGGGCTATTTCCATTAACTTGGGATTTCAATCTGGGTGGGAGACTTGTCTTTGGGTTTTCTGCTTCATGAAGGAGGGATGGGAGGATCTGAGCAGCTAGAATTTACTTTGCCATTCCAGCCCCTGTATTATACAGGCAGGCAGTTTCTAAACTTCCAGGCTGGGGGCTGAATGCAGCCTGAGAAGCCACTCTCTCCACTGGGGGCCCAACTCTCCTACCTGGCTCCAATGATCCGTTCCCTCTGCGAGATGACTGCAATTCATCCTTGGTAAGTCTGCAGGCTGGGGCTTTTTCTCTCTCTGGTGTAGTCTGCTTGTCTGCTCTTAGGTCTGAGCTGTGCAGACCCCACTCGCTCTGTGCTCGACCTGTGCGGACAGCAACTATCTTTCTTGCAGTTTTCAATTTGAGATCTCTTTCAGGAGGGGTCCAGTGAATTACTTTGACAACTATTTTATCTTCTGATTCCAGGACTTCAGGACAGTTATTTTTGTTTGTTTGTTTTGGTTTGATTTGTGTGTGTGTGTGTGTGTGGTTTTTTTTACAATCTCTTGGAGGATGTTTTCCAGATTGCTTTTTTCATCATGGCTTTCCAGTAGACCAATAATTCTTAAGTTATCTCTCCTGGATCTGTCCTCTAGGTCAGTTGTTATTCCAGTGAGATATTTTACACTTTCTTCAAATTTTTCAATCTTTATGTTTTGTTTGATTGACTCTTGGTGTATCATAGAGTTCTGAGTTTCAATTTGACTGATTCTAATTTTTTTTAGCAAATTATAGTTTTCAGTTAGTTTTTAAAGGTCCTTTTTTAGGGATGCGTTTTCTCCAATTACTTCACTCATTTTACTTTTAAGGATTTGTTTTCTTCAGTGAGACTTTGTTTGTTCCACTTTGGTCACTGCCTCCCTAATTTTGTCTTTAAAATCTTTCTTAACCTCCTCCAAGAATCCTTTTTGGGCTTGAGATCAGTTCATATTTCCTTCTGTGGTCTCAGGTGTGAGTAAAGAGTCCAAGTTTTCCTCTGTATTTGGTTGTTCTTGATCTCCATAATAAATTTTGATCAATTTCCTTGCCTTCCCCTTCTCCTTCTCAGCTTCCTTCCTTCCTTTGTAATTTCCTTTCCTAATTTTTCAGGCTGGGAGCTAAGGGCCTGGTCTTGACTTTGAATGTTGTAGCCTCTGGGTGTCTAGTTTGAGGCTAAGGCAGGAGGCTCAGTGAAGTATGCTGATGTGCACAGAGTAATCTGTGGAGAGGTGGTGTTCTGGACATTTCAGATTTCTGCCTCTATACCCCTGGGCTACAGCTCAGGTAGGCTTTTACTGGTCAGGTGAGGAGGGGATTGTTGGAACCCCTCCCCCTATTCTCTTCAGACTCCTTGCTGCCTCAGTTACACCCCTTCTCAATGAATCCCAAGCAAAAGGCTATCTCCACTATCTTATGATTTCACTCTGGGTAGGACACTTATCTTTGGGTTTTCATGGTCATGGAGGGAGAATTAGAGCAGCCAGAGTTTATTTTGTCATTCTGGATCCTGGAAAAAACAGACAGGCAATTTCTAAACTTCCAGCCTGTGGGCTGATAGCCCCAGGAGAAGCTGCTGTCTCTGCTGGGGGGCCCTAGGCCTGTCTTACCTGGCTCCAATGATTCTTCCCATCCTTTGGTGAGATGCTGGTGAGATTCTGCAAATTGCCTTTGGGATGGGTGAGTTTGCTGGCTGGGGTTCCTTCTCTCAGCTGTAACCCACCCACTAGTCTGAACAGCTGCATTGCACTTTCCCTGTCTGGATCCATGTGGTCACTTTCCTGGGCTGGATTCTGCCAAGCTCCATCTCCCAGTGGATTCTGTCATTCTGAAATCCATTCAGATTCACTTTTCAAGGTATAGTGGCAGAATTCATGGGGGAACTTAGAAAGATTACTGCTTCTTTTCTGCCATCTTGGCTCTACCCCTCTTCTTTTTTCAACCACACACTTGACCTAAACTTGATTATTTCTATTGAGCATCCATCCTTCCCTGTAATCCAGGTTCATAAACTCAATGTCATCCTGACACCCTCTCCTTCAATATGGAAATCATCCAAATTTTATTAATTCATCTCCATAGCCTATTTTCTAATCCTATTTTCAGCACCCTATTCAAGTTCTCATTAATTTTCTTCCTGACTACTGTAACAATTCTTTTACTTCCAATCTCTTCCCTCAGTAATAGTTCCTCCACACACCAATTGAAATGATTCTTCTAAAAAAAAAAAAAGTTGATCATATTATTCCCATTATCAAAAACATTTACTTGCTTCTTATTTTATCTAGGATAAAATCAAGTCTTCACAGTTTATCATTTATAGTACTCCCTAATGTGCTATGAAAACATTTTTCATTGTATATTGTTAACATTCACAAATTCAGTGCTATAATCAAGCTGCTATTCCTGTTATTCTCTGAAATAGTTATTTCATCCCCTACTTTAGAGCTTTGAACAGGTTGTCCCCTATGCCTGTAATACATTTGCTTCTTACCTCTATTTCTCAGAATTCATCAGGGCTAGTTGATTCATCCCTACACTTGTATACTGACCAGCATCGAATTTCCACACTATCCATAAAGTCAATACAACTAATTCTCAGGTTTCTAGTTTTACCCTGGTATGGATAATATAGGCCTACCACTAACAAGTATAATTCTGACTCCAGGCTTTTGTACTTCTCATTTAATTAATTTAACTAATAGGATGATACCTTAAGTCATAATTTTAAATATTTAATGAACAGAAGGCAAAGCCAGAAGAATCACATTTCATCCATAATTCTTAGACTCTTTCACTTCACCACCTTGCACACAGTCTGTGGGGAAAATGGTTAACAAACTTATAAAACAATAGAATAAAGACTGATGAGATAGAGACATGTGTCTAGGGGGAAAGGACAAATCTTGATTTCAGGACTTTATGCCCCCAGTATGTTTCAGGCTTGTTCTCTGTGATGCTTCACTGATGGGTCAAACATCATTTTTAAACATCTGAAGCTTTTTACTCCTTCTTTGGTTTGGAGGTCGTGGCAGGTGCTTCTCCACTGTCTGATATTCACTATTTCAATTTTGTACTTGCAATACAAAAAAATATCCTTTTCCATTTAGTCAATTCTGCTTTTAAAGTAGTGGTTTTCTTCAGTGATTTTTTTTTTCCCATTTGGCCAATTTTTTTTTTTTCTGATGGAAAGAATTCAAATTTATTCAGACTGGGGGCAGGGGCAAGGTCATCATAGGCGATAAAGGGGAATCTTGGGGGTCTGGGCTATCTAAGCCCTAATTTCTTCTTCTCCTTTTGCTTCTTACGAACAACATCCAGGTTGCGGTCCTTCCACATGCTCTTTCGTAGCTTGATGGGGCGTGAGCCCACATACTTCCCGTTCATCTCCCTCATGGCCCGAACATAGTCACTGGGATCCTTGAAACTGACAAAGCCATAACCCTTGGTCTTGCCTGTGCGCTTATCCCGGATAACTTTGGCCTTGAGGAAGGAGGGGAATCGGCTGAAGGCTCTGGCCAAAATGTCATCATTCACTTCATTGCCCAGGTCCCCACAGAAGATACGGAAGTCATCTGCGTCCCACTCCAAGAGGCTGGGGTCTTCCCAACTGCTCCCAGCTGCTGTTCGGATGCAAAGTTTTAGCTTCTCTGGCTTTCCTTTCTTCTTGTCCTCACCCAAAGGTTCTGGTACCTCAAGGGCCATGAGTCCTGGGGGTGGCTGGGGCTCAGGCCTGGGCCGGGGTCTGGGCCTCAGGGACAGGAGCTCAGGGATCCGAAGAGGTGGAAGCAGGCCCCGAACGACTTCCAGGGGTAGAGGCAGGGGCTCAGGCTCAGGCAAGGGCATGGCCAAAGGCAGGGGGAGGCTGGGTCCAATGACTGCAGCAGCTCCTGGGCCCCCCACAGCTGCCCCCGCTTCTTCCAGCCCTGCAGCTGCAGCGGCTGCCACAGCCACAGCGGCAGCTTCTTCTTTCTCTTTCAGCCCCAGGCCCAGGCCCAGACCTAGCTCCCGAGGGGCTGGAGGCTCCTCTGGGGGAGGCCTCAGGGTCGCCATTGTGCCAAGTGGGGGTCCTGGTGCCCGGGCCATTGGTGGCAACATCATGGGAGGTCCAGGGGGACCAGGTAGGGGAGGCCCAACCAGGGCCTGATGTGGGGGCCGAAGAGCCATGGGGCGTGGGCCACCCGCTCTCTGCAGCACATGGGGGACGAAGGCTGGGCGCAGGATGGGGGGACGCTGCGGGGGAACTGCCGCCCGGCGAAGGAACATGGCATCCCGGGCCTCAGGGCTGTCGAGACGACCTCTATCTCCTCCAGGGCCGAAACCAACAGGACCCACAAAGGGGCCAGGGGGAACTACAATGGGAGCAATTACTGTGGCTGCTGCTGCTGCCCGGGCCTCCAGGCTCTGCTGGACCTGCTGGTAGGTGTTGGTGGCAATGATTGGGCGGATCACAGGTGCAGGCTCCACAGCTGGTACAACTGGGGCTGGAATCCCAGATATTGGAGCCCCCAAGACTTCCTGCTCAAACAGCGCCATCTCCGCCTCCATCTCTTTCAGTCGCTCCTCGCCGCTCTTCCCGGGCAAGCCAGGCCCTGGGCCCGAGGGCAAGGCTCCTCCCGCACCCGGGAGTCCCGGGGGCGGCCCTGTCCCAGCCATCGTCGTCGCCACAGCCGCTTCCGCCGTCTCCCAATTTTTTTTTTTTATAATGAACTCTCTATTCAGCAATAACTTAAAGCATAACATTCACAACAACATAACATAACGTATTACTAAGATGGCCACATAGTATTAAACAAAATATATCATTCAGCATATCTTATAGTCATCTTTAGGGGGTAGCAGAAAATACAAACACCATACACCCCTAAGTCACAGTAAATTACAAATCTCATCAGTCAATACAGAGTATCCAAAGTAAAGTCCTCTTTCATATTGACTCGAGGCTGGCTTCCAAACCCCATGACTCCTTTTCCAGGGCTGACCGCTCCCAATTCTTGCCTGGATTCACATGTAGGCAGCTCTCCACTCCTGTTCTATATCTCATGTCATGGGGACTGCTCTACTCTAAACTCTCCACAGTTTCTGTTTCTAGGAAAACAAAGCTTAAAAGGGCTATAACAATATTTACACACATTGCTGGTGCTATCATTTCAATTCACTCTCTGTCTGAGAAACCAATAGAGAATGACAGGACTGAGAAATCAATGCAGAACAGAGTGCCAACATCACAAACATTCTCTCTCTCAGTTCTGTCAGCTCTCAGTTCTGCTCTGCTCCTTTCTGCTCCACTCTTCCTGTTCCATCCTTTCTGTAAGCTCCTTCCACCGTGGGTTCCTGTGTGATTACATTTGACCTATTTAGGGGCAGCGGAGATCTTCAAACTCCCTTAGGCCTATTAAAGGCAATACACTGTATACTGTTTCTAATAAAAAAAAACTCTTGATGCAATAAAAGGCAAGGCTCAAAGGCACTTGATTAGGTAAAACTCAATCTAGAAAAACGGCAAAAAAATCATGTTTCTGCTTGTCATTACAATCCTAAACTCAGCTGTCAAAGTGATTTTCTTAGAGTTCAGGTCCAACCATGTCAAACCCCCTCCCACCTCAGTAAAATCCGGTGACTCCCTATCAGGATCAGATATAAAACCGTGTTTTGGTGTTTAAAGCCCTTCATAATGTAGACAGCCCTCCTCCTACCTTTCTAGTCATGTAATGACGTACCTTCTGCCCCTCACATTCTCTTCATTTCAGTGACATAGGTCTCCTTTCTGTTTCATGAACAAGAGACTTCTTCTCCCTAGTCTAGGCACTTTGATTGACTGTCCCCTAAGCATAGAATTCTTTCCTTCCTTATCTCTTCCTTCTGGCTTCCCAGAAGCTTCAACTCCCAACTAAAATCCCATCTTCTACAGAAAGCCTTTCCTGATTCCTCTTAAGTTTAGCACCTTCCATCTATTGATTATTTTCCACTTATCCTGTATGTAGTCAGTTTTTTACATAATTGTTTATTTGTTTTCTTCCCATTAGATTGTGAACTTCTCAAGAGCAGAGACTATCTTTTGCCTTTCTTTATATCCCCAGTCCTTAGCACAATGCCTGGCACATAGTAGGACTTAATATTTATTGACTGACAAATCCCACTCCTGCCACTCCAATTCACAGACATAGTCATAGAATCTTGGATTTGGAAGGCCAATTGTACATGAACAAGAATCCTCTATAAATGATTGTCTGGTCTTTTTTTTTTTTTTAACAAATGCATTATTAACTTCTGTTTTACATCATTCATTTCCACCAGATTTTGAGTTACAGTCATTTCCCCCCCGTTATTCCCCTACCCAACCTCCCAGAATAGCAGTCCCACAAGATATCGCTTCCTGCAATCTGCTCTCTCCCCTATCTTCTCCCATACCCCCATCGACTTTTCCATTAGAGGAGGGTGAGTCTTTGTGTCCCAATGCCTGCACATCTTACCTCACAATTACAAGCAGAAGAGTATTAATAATAGTATTTATATATATTTGAAACATTTAATCTTAAGACCTCGAATTTCAGATCCATTTCCTTCCTCCCTTGTCACCCATTCCCTCTGGGGAGATAGGTAATTCAGTATATGTTGTACATGTCTAGCTATGCAAAACATTATCATAGTAGATATATTGTACAAGGCTGCTTATAATTCCCTCCCACTCATCCCACCCCCCACCTGGTCCATTCCCTACATGATCCTGTCCCTCTTCTATAGTGGGTACTTCCAACCTCCCCTCCCCCCAAGGATGCCCTCCTATCCATCATCCCTCCTCTCATCCCCCTTCCCCCTATTCAGCTGCAGGTTGAGATATCCCATTTAGTATGTATGTCATTCTCTTCCTGAACCAAATTCAATGAGAATGTGGATTTGCCTTTTTTTCCCCTTCCTATTCTCCCCCTCCCTTGCAACCACTTCCCCTTGCTTCTTCTACATGAGATAGTTTACCCTACCCTGTCTTTCCCCATCTCCTCTTGCCACTTTCCTCTCTCACCTCATAATTTCATCCCTTGAGTTTTCTCCCTTCCAAACAAATTCAACCTATGCCCTCTATCCATATACACACACATTACATATGTATTCATATGACCACACATCCTTGTTCCATTATTTTCATAGTGAGAAAGATATCATCCCTCACAGTTATTGTTTTTCCATATAGGAGTGTAAATAGTTCAACTTTGATAAGTTCCTTTTGATTTCTTTTCCCTGATTACCTTCTCAGGCATCTCTTGCTTCTTGTGTCTGGATGTCAAATTTTCTATTCAATTCCGGTTTTTTTCCTCAAGAATGCTTGAAAGTCCTCTATTCCACTGAATGACCATATTTTCCCCTGAAAGAAAATACTCAGTTTTGCTGGGTAGGTGACCCTTGGGTTCATTCCCAGTTCTTTTGCCCTCTGGAATATCATATTCCATGCCCTTCAATCCCTCAGTGTAGAAGCTGCCAGGTCCTGGGCTATTCTGATTGTGTTTCCACAATATTGAAATTGTTTCTTCTGGCTGCTTGTAGTATTTTCTCCTTGATCTGGGGATTCTGGAACCTGGCTATAATATTCCTGGGAGTTTTCTTTTTGGGATCTTTTTCAGGAGGTGATTGGTGGATTCTTTCAATCTCTATTTTGCCCTCTGGATCTAAAACATCAGGGCAATTTTCCTTGAGAATTTCTTGAAGGGTGATTTCTAGGTTCTTTCTTTGATCATGGCTATCAGGTAGTCCAATAATTTTTAAATTGTCTCTCCTGGATCTATTTTCCAGGTCAGTGGTTTTTCCCATGAGATATTTCACATTGCCTTCTAGTCTTTCGTTTGTTTGGATCTGCTTAACAGCATCTTGATTTCTCATAAAGTCATTAGCTTCCATTTGCTCCAGTCTAGCTCTGAAGGAATGAATCTCCTCAGTGAACTTTTGAGATTCTTTTTCCATCTGGCAAATTCGACTTTTTAAGGCATCTTCTCCTCATTGCCCTTTTGGGCCTCCTTTGCCATTTGAGTCAGTCTGTTTTTTAAGGTGTTGTTTTCCTCAGTCAGGCTGTTGACCCTCATTTCATACTTTTCCTGCATCCTTCTCATTTCTCTTTCCAATTTTTCCTCCACTTCTCTTATTTGATTTTTAAAGTCCTTCTTAAGGTCCTCTATGGCCTGCAACCCGCTCATGTTTTCCCCTGGGGCTTTTGGAGCAGGACTTCTGACCTCACAGTCCTTTTCCCGCTATATGCCCCCAAAATAGGAGTCTAGGGTTGCATTTTTCTGTTTCCTTTGCCTTGGCAAGTTGCCACTTAATTGCTTGACTTTTGGGCTTGTTGCCACACTATGGCTTTAAGGCCAGATAGAGGAATTTTCGTCCCGAACATGTGGGGGGCAACTTCCGTTTCTCGCAAGCTGTAAACCCACCCACGACTTCCACCCTAGATCACAATCCAGATCCAGGGAGGTTAAAGCAAGAGCGATTACCCACCAAGACTGATCGCTGGATCTCCCTACAATTAATTGCAGGCTGGGAGCTGGTGCTGCCTCTGAAAACTACCAAATGGAGTGTCTCCTCAGCGGCTTCTAGCCCCCAGGGGAGGGAGCCAACGCATTTCCCCAAATACAGGTCCCAAAGTCCATAGGACAGTAACCTCTTACGTTGTCCTAGGCATGTCTATGTTGATAATTCTGGAGTCACCACAGCTGCTGGTGTTCTGGGGTTCCTCCAGCTGGCTGCTGGCCCTGCCACCCTGGGGCTAAAACCTCTGCTCAGGCGGACCTGGGTTCCGCTCGACTCCGCTTCCTGCGCTCTGCGCTTTGTGTGCTGCTGGCTCCCAGACTGCTGCGCTGGTCCTTCCTGCAGGGCTGCTGGGCTGTCCTCAGTGGGAGGTTAGCTTCTCTGTGTCATTCTGTGGGTGCTGGGGCTCCAGAAGTTTTTCAGAGTCCCCTTTTACATAGTTTGTGGGGAATCTGGGGGCGGAGTGGCTTGGATGAGCTGTTTCTACTCCGCCATCTTGGCTCCGCCCCCCTTGGCCAATTTTTTAAGGAATTATTTTCTTGAGCTAATTTTTTTCTTTCCTTTTCTAAGATATTGACTCTCACGTGCATAACTCTTAGTCGTATTGTTTTTCACAGTTTTTCCTTCTACTTCTCTTATTTGATTTTTTTTTAAAGCAATTGGGGTTACGTAACTTGCTCAAGGTTACACGGCTAGTCATTTTTTGTGTGTGGGTGCTCATTTTCTGAGGCCGGATTTGATCTCGGGTCATCCCAACTCCGAGGCTGGTGCTCTTACTCACTGTGCCACCTAGCCGCCCCTCTTATTTGATTTTTAAAACCATTTTTGAGTTTTGCCAAGAAGGATTTTTGGCTTGACACCAATTCATATACCTATTTGAGACTTTGCATTTAGATACTTTGTCATTGTTTTCCTCTTTGGAGTTTGTTTTGATCTTCCCTGTTGCCATAATATATTTCTATTTGGGGCTCACTTTAAAATTTTTGCTCATTTTAAAAATTTGAACTTTGCTCCTAGGGTGCACAGGACACTATCCCAAGTTTCTTGCATTGGGAGTGGGGCAGGAGCCTGGTCACTGGCTTTTCTGCTGGGGCATCTGGAGCTGGAAACTTCCCCACTGCTCTAGGGGGTCCTGGCTTACTTATACCTGTTGTACTCTGGCTTCTGGGGCTGGCATTTTGCCTACTGTGCTTAGAACTGGAGGCCTCATAATTCTGTGCCCCTGGCCTACTGAGCCAGAGCTGTGGTGACTTAGTTGCTGATCCGTGCTGTGGCTAAGGACCTCCCGCTGACTTCCTTGAAAACTGCCTTTGCAAGTCTGTGCTTCTCTTTTACCGAAGTGAGACAGACCTTTCTTAAAACACTTCTAAGATACATTGGGCAGGAAAATGGTTTCTCTCTGTCTTTTTAAGGATTTTTTTTACTCCAGAATTCTTTTAGAGGCTTGCTTTAACATTCTTTCTAAGGGGTACTGGGAAGAATTCAGGCAACTTCCTGGCTTCTCTCTGAGATCTTGCCTACACCTACAATAATCTTTAGGGAAAAAAGAGAGATTTAAATAATTGGATAAACACTAATTGTTCATGATCAACTTAAACCAATATCATGAATATGAGAATAGCATCGGAATTAAATTAGTTTGAGTGTCATATGAGTCAAACTACCAAATGATTACTTCATAGAATTAGAATATATAATGAAATTTATCATGAGGAATTAACAATCAAAAATCTTGAGGGAAATGGCTTTTTTTTTTTCTAATTAGAAAGGTTTAGCTTTACCAGTCTCAGATTGTACTAGAATGAAGTAATCATTAAATCCTTTTTATACAGTTTATAAAATAGAAGTGGATCAGTGGGACAGATAAAATACACATATACATATATGCATGCATATATGTGTGTATGTATATATGTATGTATATGTGTATAACCTTAATTCTATATCTGTAATATATGTGTGCATATTTATGCACATGCTGCATACATATACTAATATATATATATATATATATATATATATATATATATATATATATATATATATATGTAAACTTCAAACCAGTAAGATAAAAACAAGATACAGACCCACATCTCACAATATACACTAAGATTAACTCCAAAATGGGCGTGTTAGACAAAATGAGAGAGATAATGAAAAAAATAGAGAAGCAAGGAATGAATCGTTTTGAGATCTGTAGAGACTGTAACAATTAATGAATCAATGACCACAGAAGAGATGGAGCAGATCACATATGGTGAAAAAGGTCATTTTTGACTGCACACAATTTAGGAGATTTTGCATAACCAAAACCAGTCATGATATCTTAATAGAAACATGTAACTGATGAAACTATACGTTTTTCCAAAAAGTCCCCTTTTTATTATTTTAAATGAATTGATTAATATTAATAACATTAATATGCATTTAAAAAATGGTCAAATGGTTTAAACAGGAAATTTTCCAAGGGAGAATTCTAGAGCTAAATGAATATCGATAAGTATGTTAAAATTCTGCAAATAAATAATAGAGAAATGAAATTTAAAGCAGCTCTGAATTTTCTCTCCTGACCAATCAATATTTTTTAAAATTTAACAACAAAGAAAAATGTAATATATTGAAAAAATACAAGAAATTGGACACAAGTATTTGCTCTTTATGAAGTTGTGAATTTGTTCAGTCATTTTCAAAAGGAATTTTAAAGGTCCCCTCAAAGTTACTAAATTTAATATAACTTTTCATCAGCCAGTACTCGAATTTTGTTTATACTCTAACAATATTTAAGAAAGGGGGGAAAGGATTCATGAATAGAAAAACATTTTATATTCTCTCTCCCACTCTCTCTCTTTGCCTCTTTCTCTCTCTCTCTGTTTCTCTGTCTCTGTCTCTCTCTGTCTCTGGCTGTCTGTTTCTCTCTCACACAGACACACACAACACACTAGCATACACAGAGAGCAACTATATCAAAACTAAGGAAACGCCTATAAACCAAGAAACAACTGAAAAGCATCACATATGTATATAATGAAAAGCTTTTTTCCATTAAGAAATTATGGGAGGGGTGGAACCAAGATGGCGGAGTACAGACAGCACGTCCAAGCCACTCTTCCCCCAGATCACCTCCAAACTATGTAAAAGGGGACTCTGAACAACTTCTGGAGCACCAGCACCCACAGAACACAGAGAAGCTAACATCCTGCTGAGAACCGCCCAGCAGCCCTGCAGGAAGGACCAAAGCAGCGGTCTGGGAGCCTGTAGCACAGCGGGCAGAGCAGGGAGCCAAGCACAGCCTAGCACCTGAGACGCAGTTTTAGCCCCAGGGCAGCAGGGCCAGCGGCCAGCTGGAGGGACACCAGAACACCAGCAACTGTGGCAACTCCAGAATTACCAACATAGATATGCCTAGGACAAAGTGAGAGGTTAGTGCCCTATGGACTTTGGGACCAGTATTTGGGGAACGCATTGGCTTCCGCCCGTGGGGGCTAGAAGCTGCTGAGGAGACATGCCATTTTGCAGTTATCAGTCATCTCCAGCTCTTGGCCTGCAAACTGTAGGGAGATCCAGCAATCAGGCTTGGGGGGGGTAATTGCTCTTGCTTTAACCTCCCTAGATATGGATTGTGATTTGGGGTGGAGGTCGTGGGTGGGTTTCCAGCTTGCCAGAAATGGAAGTTGCCCCCCACACACATATTTGGGGTGAATGTTCCTGTCTGGAGCCAGGCCATACTGTGGCAAAAAGCCCAAAAGTCAAGTAATTAAGTAGCAACATGCCAAGGCAAAGTAAACAAATTAAACAAAAAAATGCAACCTTAGACTCCTACTTTTGGGGCAAAAATGATGGAAGCATAGAGAGAGAGAAGGACTGTGAGGCCAGAAGTCCTGCTCCAAAAGCCCCAGGGGAAAACATGAGTGGGTTTCAGGCCATAGAGGACCTTAAGAAGGACTTTAAAAATCAAATGAGAGAAGTGGAGGAAAAATTGGAAAGACACATGAGAAGGATGCAGGAAAAGTATGAAATGAGGGTCAACAGATTGATTGAGGAAAACAACACCTTAAAAAATATAATAACTCAAATGGCAAAGGAGGCCCAGAAGGGCAATGAGGAGAAGAATGCCTTAAAAAGTCGAATTTGCCAGATGGAAAAAGAATCTCAAAAGTTCATTGAGGAGATTCATTCCTTCAGAGTTAGACTGGAGCAAATGGAAGCTAATGACTTTATAAGAAATCAATATACTGTTAAGCAGATCCAAACAAATGAAAGATTACAAAGCGATATGAAGTATCTCATGGGTAAAACCACTGACCTGGAAAATAGGTCCAGGAGAGACAATTTAAAAATTATTGGACTACCTGAAAGCCATGATCAAAGAAAGAACCTAGAAATCACCTTTCAAGAAATTCTCAAGGAAAACTGCCCTGATGTTTTAGATCCAGAGGGCAAAATAGAGGTTGAAAGAATCCACCGATCACCTCCTGAAAAAAGATCTTAAAAAGAAAACTACCAGGAATTTTATTACCAGGTTCCAGAATCCCCAGATCAAGGAGAAAACACTACAAGCAGCCAGGAAGAAACAATTTCAATATTGTGGAAACCCAATCAGAATAGCACAGAACCTGGCAGCTTCTATATTGAGGGATCGAAGGGCATGGGATATGATATTCCAGAGGGCAAAAGAACTGGGAATGAACCCAAGGGTCACCTACCCAGCAAAACTGAGTATTTTGTTTCAGAGGAAAATATGATCATTCAGTGGAATAGAGGACTTTCAAGCATTCTATTCAACCATAGTTGAATAGAGGAATAGAGGACTTTCAACCATAGTTGAATAGAGGAATAGAGGACTTTCAAGCATTTCTATTCAACCATAGTTGAATAGAAAATTTGACATCCAGACACAAGAAGGAAGAGATGCCTGAGAAGGTAATCAGGGAAAAGAAATCAAAAGGGACTTATCAAATTGAACTATTTACATTCCTATATGGAAAAGCAATAACTTCGACTGATGATATCTTTCTCACTATGAAAATAATGGAAGAAGGGTGTGTGGTCATATGAATACATATGTGAATGTGTGTGTATATGCTTACAGTCATATATGGATAGAGGGCATAGGTTGAATTTGTTGGGAAGGGAGAATACTCAAGGGATGAAATTATGAGGTGAGAGAGGAAAGTGGCAAGAGGAGATGGGGAGAGACAGGGTAGGGTAAACTATCTCATGTAGAAGAAGCAAGGGGAAGTAGTTGCAAGGGAGGGGGAGAATAGGAAGGCAAAAAAGGCAAAACCACATTCTCATTGAATTTGGTTCAGGGAGAGAATGATATACATACTTAATGGGATATCTCAACCTGCAGCAGAATAGGGGGAAGGGGGATGAGAGGAGGGATGATGGATGGGAGGGCATCCTTGGGGTGCGGGGAGGTTGGAAGTACCCACTATAGAAGAGGGACAGGATCATGTAGGGAATGTACCAGGTGGGGGGTGGGATGAGTTGGAGGGAATTATAAGCAGCCTTGTACAATATATCTACCATGATAATGTTTTGCATAGCTAGACATGTACAACATCTACTGAATTACTTATCTTTCCAGAAGGAATGGGTGACAAGAGAGGAAGGAAGTGGATCTGAAATTAGAGGTTTTAAGACTAAATGTTTCAAATATATATATATAAATACTATTATTAATACTCTTTTGCTTTTAATTGGGAGATAAGATGTGCAAGCATTGGGACACAAAGTTTCACCTTCCTCTAATGGAAAAGTCGAAGG
>WOXC01005465.1:600000-846421 GCA_011680675.1 Gymnobelideus leadbeateri
GATAAGAACCTGAGTGGTTGGGGTGGTGGAAGGTAAGAAAAGCCAAGAACCCTCACGCCCCCCGCTGCGGAGGGCAGGGGCCAGGGGAACTTTGGACTGTTCGGGGAGACTGAGCATGGAGCCTTGGGGCAAGCTGACGGACCAGACACTGCCCAAGAAGCTCCCAAGGCTGAGGCTGGGGTGGGAGGCCTGACCTTTTGAACTACCAGGTAAGTCAAGGTGTCAGGGCCCAGAAGCCTCCTCTCCACCCCTGGACACTTCTGAGGAGTCCAAGGAGTGACTGGGGAGGGGGAGCCTCCAAACTGGGACCTGGAGCCCAGGAGGGTGGGGAGCACAGAAGGTGGCCGGCGGTCCTGGCCTCACCATTCTTGGGCAAACTCTGGATGACAGTAACTGCGGCGTGGAATTGCTCCCGGCAGTCCGGCTCGGACCCGTGCCTTTCCGTCCCCATGCTGGGCTCACTTGGAAGACTTCCTAGGATAACAAACGTGCGGGCTCAGCGCGGCCGGAGACAAGAACAGCGACAGCCCCCCCCCCCTTCCGACGGAAAGCCGAGGTCCTGGCCCCAAAGTTGGACGGGCTCTCCCCGGCGCCGCGGGGTCCCGGGGCAGGCGAGCAGAAGGGGCCAGATGTGCCCCTCGCTGTCAGAGCTCCCCTTCCCCAGGTGCGTTCCCAGGGACGCAGCCCACCGGCATGCCACCCTCCGGCCCGAGTCCTCCCAGGCCGCCTGGCACTCACCCCGGCTGCCCCTCCTCGGCTCGCCGGCCCGACGGGGGTGGGTAGCCCCTCTCCCCGGAGCCCTAGGTTCCCGACTGACCTCCGGGCGCAGTGGGAGAGACTGGGGTAAGGAAGAACGGGCAGAACCGTCAGCCAATAAGCAAGCGCGTTTCACTCTCGCCTTCTGCGTTTCGTCCACTAGGCGTGGGCCTTTCAACTTTATGCAAATCACCGTGCTGCCGATTCCCAATCTGGCGGTAGCGTTACCTCTCTCCCCACCGCCCCTCCACTAGGCTGAGGCGGGCGGTCAGCGCCCCCTGGCGGAATAAGGAGGCTCCTGACGCGAAGCTTGAGCGCCCTCTTGCGGGAGAAGGGCGCCACGGCCGCTTGGGCCGGGAATCGACGTGTCAACAACTTGCGGGTCGTCAGTCCATCAAAAGCCGGATTCTCCGGCTGAATTGAGTTGGATTTCCGAAGCAGACTGAGGGAGGGAGACTCGAGGAGATATAACACGTGCGAGGCAATGGTGGAAATTCGAGGAGAGCAGGAGGGATTGCTTTTCGGGTCCTACTGTGTACCTCGGAGGAGTGCGCTGCAGGCCCCAAACTAGCAGTAGGTGGCGCTGTGCCCACGGATTTCTGACCCTGACTCCGGGGCACGCAGCCACACACCCACACACCCAGAGGTCCCAGGCCCGGGGCACATCCACCTCCCCTCTCTTGGGAAAGACTTAGACGGTGCGTGCACCTGTGACGCATGAAGCAGCCCCGCATGCACGCCCCCATGCATCCCTCATCGCTGAATGTCACATGTGCAAACTCCCATAGTGACACCTCCAAGGAAAGGCAGGTGGGAAGCTGGGCCCTGGGGGAGCTCGGCAGGCATTCCGGGAGCAGGAGCCGCAAGCCGGGGCGCCGGTCTCCAAAACTGGGCATTGCAATCTGAGCGGGTCTGTTCTCACTTGTTTGTATTTGTATTCTCAGCGCTTTGCATACAGTAAGCGCTTAATAAATTTTTTTTAAATTCATTCTTTTATTCGTTCATTCACGCTAAGGGTGCCAAGGCCTTGCATCCACTCCCTTCTTTCCTCTGACCCTGGCACTGTCCTAGTGCAGGCCCTGATCTCCTCCTCCTGCTGGTTGGTCTCCCTGCCCCAGGCCTCTCTGCACTGCAGTCTAGCCTCTACTCAGATGTCATGGTGGGCCTCCTACCTTCCTTCCTGAGGGGGGAAGGCTAGGCAATTGGGGTTAAGTGACTTGTCCAAGGTCGCATGGCTAATAAGCGGTTTAAGTATCTGAGACCGGATTTGAACTCCGGTCCTCCTGATTTCAGGGCCGGTGCTCTATTCACTGCGTCTCTAGCCGCCCCTACAGTGGTATTTCTAAAGTGCCATGTCATTTCCATAATTAATAAACTCCATTGGCTCTCTTAGCACACCTTCAAGATAAAATATAAAATCTGTTTAGCATTCAAAACCCTCCACAACCAGCCCACCTTCTCACCTTTCTGCTTATACCTTGTGCCCTCCCCCTTCTCCTCCCCCCCATCCAGTGACACGGACTCAGTTGCTCTTTCTCGAACACTACATCTCCCCAACGGGGCATTTTCATTGGCTGTCCCCATGCCTGGAATGCTCTCCCTCCTCATCTCCACCTCCTGCTTTCCTTAAAGCCCTAGGTAAAAGCCTAACTTTTACAGGAAACTTTTCCAAATCCCCCTTAATTCTAGTGCTTTCTCTCTGTTGATTTCCAGTTTATCCTTCATATAGCTCGTCTGTACATAGTTGTTTGCGTATTGTGTCCCCATTGGATTCTGAGCAAGGACTGTCTTTTGCTTTTCTTTTTATCCCCAATCTAGCATTGTGCCTGGCACATAGTAGGCGCTAAATAAATGTTTATTGATTGACTGACTAAGGTCTCTTTCATCTTAAATCCCATGAACGAATTTTTTCCTCCCTCCTCCCTGTATACTGGTATTTATCTGATAATAGAGGAGGTAACCCGCTCTGGCGTCACGAGGGTTAATCCAATGACGTCACAAAGCTGAGGCAGTGGAGAGGAGATTCCTCCCTCCATTCTGCATCCTTCTTTCCCCTCCTCCTTCTGCTCCCCCCTTTCCCGGTGCTCTAACACCCCGAGTCCCCAGCTCGGCCATCGTGGGTCTAATCCAGTTTTGGAGCCGGGGGAGCCCCATACCTTTGACCAGGTGGCTTTTGCCCATCTTTATTTCCCGACTGCGCGAGTTTGAGAGAGGAGGAGGAGCTCAGTGCAGAAGGGAGGAGAGGAACCCAGATTCCAGAGTCTTCAAGGGTCCCGGGAGCCCTTGCAAGACCGGCACTGGGGCACTCTGCGGCCCTCCCCCCTGCCCACCCCGCAGGCTCCCCATCGCCGTCCCTCCTTCCCCTCTGCCAAATCTGGAGCAACCTCTAGGTGCTTCCGAGTCCCTCAAGTTCAGGGTCCGCCGGGATGGGGGAGGGGGCACACTGGATGGGCATGAGGGAGGGCAGAGCCCCGGGGCCGCGGGACAAACTGACGGGAGAGTCTGGATAAGGTGAAGCACCGCAGTTACAGTGGGCTGGGGGCCACACAGCTCGGCCTCAATCCCGAAGACCTTGGAAAGCGGGAGATCCCGCCCCCTGGTCCTGGCCTCCCTCCCCTTCCCTTCTCTGGCCACCCTCTTCTCCAGCTCACTCCGCCTCCTTGCCCGGCTCCTTCTAGTTTCTCACTTTGGAGCCTGGGAGCGGGAGCCCTGGCCGGGCCCGGACTTCTCTTGGTCCCTGCGCCCCGCGACTGTAGCCCCAGACCGGCCCCTGCCTCGGAATATGCCGTGCCCCTGGTGGAAGAGACGGAGCCGCGGCCAGCTGGAGCCCTCGTTCCGGATCCTGGTCTCGGACGGCGGGAGCCAGGAAGGGGCCGCGCTGCGGGCGCTGAAGAAGATGGGTCAGTGACAGGGCTCGGGTCGCGGCCGGGAGGCTAGGGAACCCGGCCTGGGTTGCTTTGGTGGGGGGAAGATGGGGCGCCCTGCGAAGCGGGAAGGGGTCTGGGTTGCGCCGTCGGGTCTAGACTGTGAGGACAGGCTGCTGTCCGCGCTGCTGCGCTGCGGGTCCCTGCCCGGGCAGTCCTAGAGCGGGACGCGAAGGCTGATGCTCTTCTCCCTGCTAGGCTAGCCATCGGAAAAGTGCCAGGGTGTGAAAAGAACTGGAGTTGGGGGCAGCAGAGGCTGAGGGCGGGGGACTCCGGCTGGAAAGGCCAAGGGCTCGGACAGACCTCCCTGCCTACTCCGCGGTCTCCCCGACACACCAAAGCTAGCAAGTTTGTTTGCAAGGAAAGTGGTCTGGTAGAAGGGCGAAGCCTTTTCCTCTGGAAACAAAGTTCTGAACGGTTGTCAAGTTGGTATGCCAACTCACAAGGGCTTACCTAACCCATCATGTATTATATTATATGATGTATGGCATTAGATTGTGAGCTCGTCGAGGGCAGGGACTGACTTTCGCCTCTTTGTATCCCTAGTTCTTAAAGGTACAGAGCCTGACACATAGTAGGCGCTTAATAAATGTTTATTGATTGATGTAGGGAAAGAATCTATACACTGAATAGTAATGACCAAAAAATCATAGATTTGGAATCTGGAGGAACCTGAGAATCATCTGGTCCAATCCTCCCAAAAAGAGAGCTCCAGATTAAGTTGAGATTTCCCCAGGGTCACCTAACTCAACCTTAGAGAGAGGAATAACAGCTGGGAGGTAGGCTGAGGATTGAAGGTGTAAAAGAGAACAGGTTTATAGATTCTGGAGACTTGCATTTAAATGTTGACCTTACTTGCTGACGGGCAGAGTGACAGTGGACAAGTCACTTCACCTCCTAAGATGCACCCCATCTGGGGAAAAGGAAACAAGAATTTATTAAATGTCTATTGTGTGTGAAGCACTTTACAAATACGATCTCATTTGATCGTTTTGACTGGTCATGAAAAGTGCCTTGATTTCTAAATGTTAGGTGGATCCCTCTTAAGGATCTGTGGAAGGAGTAGGTGGTGTGAGAGAAAGGTTGTAGAGGAATTCAAACATCCAATGAAGCATTTAATAGCAAGAGTGGTGAAGGTAATAATCCTTACCCCAAGCAATGTCCCTTTAGTATGATTTGTTAAATGCCATGTTATGTACACGATGCTAGTATTAGAACTAATAGTAATAATTATAATAACAGTCATTGGTACTCTAGGAGTGGACTGTAATAGAGCCATGCCAATGGAAAGGCAGCCTGGCGATTTGAACAGGGAGCTGGCCTTGGAGTTAGGAGTGCTTGGATTTAAATTCTGCCTCTAACATATACTGTGAGACCTTGGGCAAATCATTTAACCTCCCTATGAGTCAGTTGAGGACCAAAGGTCTGGATAAAAGAATAGAGTTTGGATTGGAAAGGCAAGGAGCGGAGATTGCCCTGGCTCTGCCATTAATGTATAATAATGGGTAAATTACTTCCTCCCTGTGCGATTCAGTTTCCTCCTCCCCAAAATGAGCTCTACTGGATTACTTGATAAGTCTTAAAGATAAGATTTCCTTCTAGTAAGACATTGTATGGTTTCTATGATTTAATAGCACTATTTAAACTACATTATTATAATTTGAATAGGCTTGTGTGGACTGACCTGGGAATATACAACGATCGCATACATATATGTATATATAATTACATATATATTTATGTGTATGTATTTTTTAAACATGCAGGTTGCCTTCTGCCAGCCTGGAATACTGCCTCATACACAGAGATACTATACATTTTGAGACACACCTGCCCCCCTCAGCTATCTGCAAAAAGGGAAATGTACAATTGTGTAGGGGAAAGAATGCTGGATCTGAGGTCAGAGGATCCTGCCTCTGCACTATGCCCAGGGAAAGTCATTCTCTACTTAAAAACCTTCAGTAAGGGGGGGGCCCCTACTTCCTGGGGGAGCCTAGTCCACTTTAGGACACTTCTAATTACAGAAGGTCAGCTCTAATTACTTGGGCATCCAAATTCCTCTGCACACTCCTCTTTCCATGTGTCCCCTTTCACGTTTGTGTGACCTCTTCCCGAAACACATGTATGGGAAGCCAGTGGGTTCTCCAGTCCTCAGCACTTTTATTGGCTAGTCACAGACTGAAGTTCCCAGCTCCCTCCCTCCATCTACCTGTGGGAAGATTCTGAATATGAAAGCCCTTGAAAATCTACAGTCTCCACTGTAGCAATGGAGAGAGGACTGGGCTTAGAATCAAGAGCAACTGGGTTAAAATCCTAATGGGTCCACTTACTAGATGGATGACTATAAATTTCTTAACCTCCCTGTGCCTCAGTTTCCTTATCTATAAAACAGAAATAATGCTTGCACCTATATCACAAGGATCATTGTAAAGATTACAAGACAAGTCCTAGGTGCAGAGCTGAGAATCCAGAGGCCTCTCCTCAGGTCCAGGCCAGTGAAGCATAAAACTGACCCCCTCCAGCCCTTCTTGTCCCTTTATGATCACTCACTAGCTTTTTCCCCATGTCCAGAGCATACGTCCCCAAGCTGTGGATTCTTTCTATGGAGCTAGGGAGATTTATTTCAGATACAGGCAGGAAATTAGAGGATGCTTTTCTGAGTGGGTCAGGGTGAGGGAGAGGGCAAGGGAGGGAGGAGTTAGAGCATAAAGGGAGGGCCCAAACTTGTAGAAGAGGGGAGGCAGCCCTGTCTCACAGCTGGGGAGCAACTCAGTGATGGAGCCAGGCAACCTGACTCCCAACCTCCTGCCTCTGAACCCCACCTTTTTGCCTTTTTTTTGGAGGGGGGAGGGCAGGGGTTAAGTGACTTGCCCAAGGTCACAGGGCTAGTAAGTGTTAAGTGTCTGAGGCCAGATTTGAACTCAGATCCTCCTGACTCCAGGGCTGGTGCTGTATTCACTCTACCCCCTAGCTGCCCCATGAACCCCACTTTAAATCCCAGTCTGAGTGAACAGGAAGGAAAGTTGTTTGGGCAGGACCCAGCAGGATTCCTGATTAAGGGACATCTGTCCAGGGGTGAAGTACTACAACTTCTGGATACCTCCACAGCCAGGGTCTCCAGAAGGGGCAAAACCTGGGCTGTGCCAAATGTTTTTTCTTCCTTCTCTGCCCCATCCCCACCCCCAAATATCCCCTCCAAATCCTCTCTGAAAAGATGAATGGGAGACACCCCCGCTCCTGGAAGGAACATCATGAGAGAATGGGAAAGAGACTTAGTTCTGGAGTCAAGACCCACAGTTGAATCCCAACTCTTTACTTGGATAAATTAGGAGGCAGCAGTCACAGTAGATAGGTTATTGAGCCTGGAGTCAGGAATGCCTGAGTTCAAGTCCTACCTCAGACATAGGTGCTATGTAAATGCTAGCTATTATTATCCCTTAACCTCACTGGGCCTCAGTTTCCTCTTCTATGAATTGAGAGGTTTGGACTAGTTGACCAACCCTCTCCTAATCTACTGTCTCCCTCCCAGGCTTCAGATGAAGACCCCACCCTGCCCTATATCTTCCTAATCCCTTGACCATTGTCATGCAGTTGCTGAGTGGACAGAAACCCAGGCTTTACTAGTCATAGGACCTGTTAGTAGCCCAGGCAGCAGGCTGAATCTTCTCTTTGGGCAGGGACCTAGCCCACAATGTTCTCCTTGAGCCCTCTCTTTAAAGGTGAGTCCCCAGAGCTGGGTAAGGTCCCTTTTTTCTGTCCCTAGATTGTTCCTCTCTAGTCAGCCCTGTGAAATGAAGGTTAGAGAAGGCCCCTAAACAAAGGAAACCTAAGGGTGGGGGAAGCTCAAAGGCAGGACCCAGCACTTAGGTTGGTAAGGGGTGGAATGATATCTTGCTGCTACCCAGGGGACTTGGCTGTATCTGTATGGCCTCCCCTCTCCTGGTCTCAGTTCTTCTATATTTTTCTTGAGGATTGCCTTCCATTCCTTGATGAATGAATGTCCTGTGACTTCATGTCCCCACTAACCCTACTGAAGGTGGACCCTTCCTCAGAGTTCCCAAGGCTCTCCCATATGTGGGCAATGCCATCCTAGGCACACCCACCCTCACCTCCTTTGGTAGTAGGTTCAAGGGAACCAGAGGCTCCTTCCTTAACTTTTCTTTCCTGTCTTTGTTATTCTTTTGAATGGATTGCTCTTGAGTTCTTGTGCTTGGCATGAATGCCAGTCAGGGTGGGGCTAGCCAGGGGGAATCTAGCTGGGGGAGTTGTTGATCAAGAATCCCAGTGGAGAGTGGCAAACATTAGACCAAAGAGGTATGAGGGGACTCCAGTGATGTGACCTGGAGCTAGCTTTCTCTTCACAGACTGAGATGGGGAAACATACAGACCCTGGGGCCTGGGAAGGGTGTCCTCCCTACTCAGTGTTTTATTCTGCTCTTGTCATCAGGAAATGCCCCTTCTCCCCTCTCACCAATAGCCCTGGCATGTGGTTTGACTTTCTGCATGTCTGACATTCCTGCTGCCAACTCACAAATCCCCTCCGAGCTCTCCTGAACCATGGACATCTCTCTGTGTAGGAACGGAGTGCCTTACACACATACCCTTCTCCACACATGACTTTTACCTGCTTTGCTTTGGAGGGCCCAAGCTGGGTCTCTCAGCCAGTACCTGAAAACTCCTACAAAGGAGTTGAACCCATGCCTTGGGCCAGAACAGAGAAAGCAGCTTTCCTGCCTCCAAGACCCCCCACTACTGGGCATTTTATTTTTCTAAGAGGTCAGTGGAGGATGCAGAGAGCATAGAGGCTAAAGCACATTCCCACCATCTCTGGGCCTGGTTTGTGGAAGGTGCCTGGACCTGGCTGCTGACAGGAGCTAAAAATAACTCCAACAGAGGCTCCTTTGGGGGAAGACAGGGGCAGCCACTCTTCCTATCTCCCCTCCTCCATCCATTCCCCTTCAGCTGAGAAGGGTGAACAATGAAAGAACCTGCCCATCCTGGGAGACGGGATAAAATCAGGGAGGGCTCAATAGCCCAAGTGGGGGTTGATATTACAATGCCTAGTTCTCTCTCCCCAACTGGGTAGCTATGCCTAATTCTACCAATGCTCTGCCTTGATTTCCCTCCTTGTAAACCAGAGGCCTTGGAGGAAAAATGTTTTGGGGTCTTCAGGTGGGCAGGGAAAGAGAAGAACAGGGTCTGGCATCTTCCCTACTATCCATGGGTTTCCTCAGACTATTTCTCCTTCTCTCCTCCCTCAAAGTGAAGTCTTTACATAGATATGGCAAGAGAAAGAGAACAGGGTCTGATATCTTTACTGACTGCCTTTTTCCTAGAGACCCTTTCTCCTCCTCTCCCCCATCCCTTTCCCTTCTTCTCTCCTTCCCTCCTCCTTTCTCCTCTCCCCCCTTTCTTTCTCTCCTCTGTCCCCTCTCCCTCTCCCTTCCCTACTCCCTTTCTCCTCTCCCCCTCCTCTGTCCTCTCTCCCTCTTCCTTCTCTTTCCCTTTCTCCTCTCCCCCTCCTCGCTTCTTCCTCTCCTTTGTCCCTTCTTCTCCCTTCTCCTCTCCAAACTTGCTCTCCTCCCCTCCTCATCTCTCAGTTCCTCTCCAGCCACATCACTAAGCAAGGGACCTTGGGCACAGCTGGATCTTCCAGCAATTACCCTGGATGGAAGGTATGAAAGGATGGTCACCGGGAGATGGTGCCACTGAGGCTGGAAGGTTTGGTCTGTGGAGTAATAATAGCATTTTCCTAGTGCTTTAAGGCTGGCAAAGTGCTTTACATGTTACCTCACTTGATCCTTATAATGGCCCTTTGAAGGTGCTATTATTAGCCCAATCCTACGGAGAAGATTGGTACAAACGGAGAGGCTCTTGCACCTGTTTGGAATGAGGAAGAAGATAAACCATCAGGTGCCGGGTGACACTAACATTTCATTTGTCTGGTGATGCCCTGAAGCTTCATACCTAACTCCTGGCTTGGGCCTCCCCAGCAGCTCCTATCCGCATTCTCTGCTGATCTCTCATTCTCCCGGGGGCAAGCAAATAGGTGAGACTGTCCACTTCCCAGACTTGTAAACTGAGGCATACAAACTCCAGACACCCCAATTGGACCTCTCATTCTGTCACCTGTTGTGTTCTGCCTTGCCCTTTCTCCAAAGGACAGAGAGGGGTCTGGAGGCAAGTGATGCATGGGCTCAACAGGCAAATGATGATGGTGGCACATCTGGGATAGATGAGTCTGAATGACATACCCTTCTCCCAGTAGGCCGCTGTGGTGGCCCGAGGTGGCCCAGGTGAAGACGAGGAGGCTCCACTGACCCCAGAAGATTCCGTCAGGGCACTGTGTGTATGTGTGAGTGCATAATGAAAGTAGCCACTGTCTCAGGGAAGCCGGCAGAATTGTCTGGGTTTGGGGCAACATTACAGACCATTAGGCTGTTTGCAGAAAGAGTTTGGGTAAACCAGCCCCGGGGAGTGAGTGACTCACCTCCATTTCCGGTATTAGTCATTTGCTTCCAATGTGTGGGGGGCAGGGAAGTGGGAGAAGAGGGGGCTGGGCTCCACAGCTGTAACTCCAAGGCAAGACTGGTTTTTAGTTGTCATAGAAACAAGGGTTAGTCCATACCCCCACCCCCCAGCTCCCTATTTGCCAGGAAAGTGGTGGGAGTGGGCTCTCTGAATTCAACCCAGTGCCAAAATAATAACTCACATTTAAGAGGGAAAAAAGTATTGTTCACCAAGTGTTTGTCATTCATCACAATTATTATGATAATTGTGCTACCTACTTCACTGAGCTGTACATTTTACTGATGAAGAAACTGAGTTGAGGACCTTGATTCCAGTCCCATCTCTGTTTGACTCCTGTTACTTTTGAGACCTTGGGCAACTCAGCCTCTTAGCACCTCAGTTTTCTTATCTATAAAATGAGGGGTTTGGACCAATTGGGCTTGCTCCAGATCTATGACCCTGTGAATTGGTGGCTTCCTAAAGTTCCTTTGGGGGCAGCTAGGTGGCATAGTGGATAGAGCACCATTCCTGGAATTAGGAGGACCGGAGTTCAAACCTGGCCTCAGACACTACTAGATGTGTGACCCAGGGCAAGTCACTTAACCCTGATTGCGTCCTAAAAAAAAAAGTGCCTTCTAGATCTCAGGCTATGGCCCTAGTCCAAGCTAAATAACAGTAATGAGCCATGTTTGGATTTCATCAGAGAAGTTACTTCCATGGGCTCACAATATTTATGAGGTGAGGGGTGAGCAAGGGAAAAAAGGAATTTGTAATGGGGTACTTCTTTTGATTCCCATCCCCCCCTTTTCAAGCCAGCTCCCCATCAAAAAAAAAGAAAGTATCATGGAGAGGTTGGTTAGATGGGGAGGGGAACAAAGAAATGTTGGAGATCCTAAGAATCAGTGAATGGCCCCTCTTGCTCCCTAGTTAAGAATTTGGCACTGTCCACTCCCCCTGCCCCATAAGAGCTTTCACACATGTGTTTTTTCTCTAGCCTGGGATGGCCACATACCTGAAGGAAGATGTCCATCCTCATTAGTCTCTCAAGAACAGAAGTGGGATGGGGTGATGTGGGAGCACTAAGGGAAGAGAAACAGTCACTATCTTCCCCTGATCCCATGTGATCTACTGCTCTGGCCCCAGTGTGGGATTTGGATGAAAACAGGTCTTGCTGGTCTGGATCAGGGAGGAAAATATAGGCAGGAGGTTGGTAGTAGGGAATCTCAAATTGAGAACTAAAGAAAGGAGTAGGAAAGGGAGAGGCCTGGGCTAAGTGGGAGGCCAGATATCAGCTATTTCCAAAAGCAGAGTAGGTCACCCAGAGATCAGCCCCACCCAGCCTTTCCCATCATGGTAGCAGCCAAGCTGGACCTGTGCCCAGGAGTCCATGGCTCTTAGCTTGCTGCTCTAGCCTGCTTACCTGGAACCCCAAGAGCCTGAGCTGTCATTTGCAGCTCCCCAAATAGGGCAGCAGGGAATGTGAGGAGTGGGGCTTAGGTTGCAGCAAGAGAGATGTAGGTTAGATAGGAAGAAGAACTTCCTGATCATCAGGGTTTTGAGCCAGAAGAAGGACTGTTGTGAGCTGTTTCTGAGATGCCCAGGGTGTGCCAAGTATTTAGTAAAAGGCATAAGTAGCTTTTACCCTAGAAACTGTTGCGAGCTGAAGACCAGGGGGTCAAGGATAAGAATTCAGGTGGAGGGTGGAGACATAGGCCTAGATCTCTGGATGTTGCTGAACATGTGCCTTCAAAGGCTTGGCTTCTCCTCCTCCCAGAAGGACAAACATTGTCCAGGTTGGAGTGGGAGCAAATAACTGGTCCTCCCTGGGTATAAGTTTATTCAGCATTTCCAAACAAATGCCTCTGAGAGGGTCACATTGACGATGCAGCTAGTGGTGGCTTAAAGCACAAGTGACATCTCAGGACTGGGGACTTGGAAATGTATTTTAGGGATATATATGAGGGGGAACAACTGGGACTTCCTTTCTGTCCACTGCGCCAAGTAAATCCTGAGCACTAGAAAGATGTGTGTGTGTGTGTGAGTGTGTGTGAGAGAGCGTGTGTGTGTGTGTGTGTGTGTGTGTGTGTGTGTGTGTGTGTGTGTGTGTGTGTGTGTGTGTGTAGGGAGATGCTGGAAATTATCCGCGATGGGGGCTCAGTGCTTAAAGGACTCAAAACTGAGGATTGTTGGGGGATGACAGTTTAATGCAAACCTATCGTTTTTACAAATGAGGAAACTAGAGTCCAACAGGGTCAAGTGACTTGCCCAAAGTCACACTGTGTTACAGAGCTATGATGTGAACTCAGTTCCTACAACTTCAAGTCCAAAGAGTTTTTTTCCAGGCCAGGATATTCAGGAGAAGAGTTGGGGAAAGCAAATAGAAGAACTTTGTATAGAGCAGGAGTGGAGGGGTCAGTAGCAGATATGAGCGGGGTTAGTGTTGAGGAAGGGGGCCCAGGGACAGGGATGAAGGGCTCAGAACCGGTAGATGTGGGTCTCAGTATCAGGAGTGGGGGCACAGTGTAGGGTCTTGCAGTGATGATCTCCCTAATTATTCTCCCTGGGCAGCTGGGTGGTACTGTGGATAACATGAGGGAGGTTAGACTCCAAGGTCTTTTCCAGCTCATTCTGTTGAACTAATCAGGAAGAAGGTAGAGACAATTTTCTGAGTAGGCTGCTCTGGAGCATCAGGGTTCCCTAAAAGCACAGACTGAGGATAGAGCACTGGTCCTGGAGTCAAGACCTGAGTTCAAATCCGGCCCCTGAAACTTATTAGCTGTGTGATCCTGGACAAGGCACTTCACCTTGTTTGCCTCAGTTTAGTCATCTGTAAAGTGAGCTGGAGAAGGAAATGAAGAACCACTCCAGTATCTTTGCGCTGTCTGACCCAAATGGGGTCAGACAGCGCGGACCCAACAACAATTATTCTCTTTCTCTCAGATCTGAACGAAGATGAGGATGTGCTGGCTATGCTGAAGGGCTCTCAGTTCTGCAAGATCAGGTCACTAAAGTGGCATAAGGTCCGGTTCTACAGGCTGCAGGAAGACTGTATGAGTGTGTGGTTCCAGCGCCGCTTCCGACACCCGAAGTCTCATCACGTCTGTGAGTAAGCTCGTGCCCTCAGTTAGGCTCTCCCCTCCCACTCATCAGCCCCTGCCTGGGGCTCAACCTGGCCCTTGTGCCCCCCCTCCAGCTCTTCTGTGGGTGGCTGAGGGAGGGTTCGGGGGTCAGAAGACACCGGGCTTGTGTCCCAGCTCTGGTTTGCTCTAGGGTGGGAGTGAGGTGGGCTCTCAGACTCCAAGTCCCCCCCCCCCAGCTCTGTTTAAAGCTGATTTGGTGACTCTTCCACACCCCACTCCCTCCATCCCCGTGTTGCCCCGTCCCTGCGCAGTTTCCTTACAGCACATCGAGGCCGTGCGCCAGGGCCATCAGTCCGAGGGGCTGCAGCGCTTCGGGGGCGCCTTCCCCTCCAGCTGTTGCCTCACCATCACGTTCAAGGGCAAGCGAAAGAACCTGGACCTGGCAGCGCCCACTGAGGAGGAGGCACAGCACTGGGTGCGTGGCCTGGCCAAGCTCCGGGAGCGGCTGGATGCCATGAGCCAGAGAGAAAAGCTTGACCAATATCCTTTCCTGGAGCTGGGGCTGAAGCAGGCTCCCTGGGACAGCCAGTGACCCCCTCCCCAGGCCTCAGGACCTAGACTGTAGTCAGAGGAGGGGGAAGAGGAAGGAGGTGGGCTGAGACATACCTTCCCTCTGATCACCTTTATGACCCTGGGCAAGTCACTTAAACCGGATTGCCTAAAATAAAAAAGCCCCAAACAAGCAAACCATAGACTGAGGAAGGTAGTCCTGAGGGAAGAAGATAGAAGAAAAGGCTCTAGGGAGGGACCCTGAGGGTTGGGCTGACTTGCCCAACCTCATCAGACCTCAGAAACTAAGTTGGGTGTACCTGGCTTTGTGCAAAACTCTGGGGATACAAAGCAGGCCTAGGATGTTGAGTCAACAAACATTATTGTGCTTGTGCTAAGCCCAGGGCATTTCTGTGGTGTTTGGAATTAGTCAAAGGGCAGCCATTGAGGACCTAGAGGGCCACATGTGGCCTCCGAGGTTGACAGTTCTGCACCCCTGGCCCAGGGGATGCAAAGAAAGGCAAAAAACAGCCCACATTCCCTGCCCTCTAGAAGCTTACATTCTAATGGAGATGATCATGTACATACAACATATAGACCAAGCAGATAGAAGATAATCTTGGAGGAAAGGCAGGATGTAGGTTTTGGGGTGGGGCATGAAGGAGGAAGGGATGGAGGGACCTGGAAAGGCCTCCAGCCAAAGGCAAGATTTGAGTTGAGTCTTCTAGAAGACCTGGGAATATTTGAGAGGAAGACAAGGAAGGGAGAGCATTCCAGGCTTGGAGGACAGCGAAAAGGGTGGGATCAGGGTGGGAGAAGAGACAGGAAATGGAGTGTCCTGTGAGAGGAACAGCACCTAGGCCCATGTAGCTCTATCATAGAGCAGGGGTAAAGGAGTAAAGTGTAAGACCACTGGGAGGTGGAACGGGGTCAGGGTGTGAAGGGCTCCCTGATAGTCTGATAAGACAGACACAGTGGTTGCCTTCATTTCGATGGGGGAAACTCAGCGGCTATACTCCAAAATCTCCCAGTCTCTTGGGGGTAGACTCTGTCTCTGCCCTTAGGAAGTCTCTGGCTAATGGGGAATGCACAGTTAACCCACCAGTCAATCTGTCAGTCATTTATTAAATACATAAAATGTGCCAGGCACCGTGCTATATTCTGGGGATACAGAAACCAGAACAATCAGTCTCTGCTCTCAAGGAACTTACATCCTATAGGCAGGTATGCCATGTGGGGATTTAAGTATGAACACAATGTATGCAAAATTAACGTAAGGTAATTTTTGGGAGGGGAGGCCCTAGCAGAGTGGGGGGAGGTAGAATCAGGAAATGACTCCTTTAGAGTTGGTACCTGAGCTTAGTTTTGAAGGAAACCAGGGATTCTAAGGGCCAAAGGTGAGGAAGGAGTGTATTCCAGGCATGGAGCTCACGAGGTCTGAAAATGGAGTGTCTTGTGTTAGCAACTGATAGAGGGCTGATTTGGAAGCTGCAGATGATGGGATGACAGAATTCCGGAAGGGGCTTCAGGTTTAATGAGAAGACAGGGCATGAAGCCATCGGAACAGGCCAGGCAGGGAGCCCTGGGCAGGGGGAAGGAGTGTGCATGAGAGAGGGAAGGTGGCAGGGGCAAGTGTGCAGGTCCCCTTGGTATGTGGTTTCCTGAACTTTCTTTACCTGGATCCATGGCTACCTACACCAGGCAGATTTAGACCACGACAGCAAAATGAGCTTCAAGGAAATCAAACACCTGCTTCAGATGGTTAACGTCACCTTGGATGACATGTATGCCTATCAGCTATTCAAGGTACCCCTTCTCGCCTAGCCCCTCCCCCACTTCCCAGTCTGGCGCCATTTTGTTTTTCTTCTTCATTCTCTGGCTCCCTCTGTTCTGTGACTTTCTTTCTTATCTCCCATTCCCTACACTGATGCTAACTGAATTACTCACTCCCTATCCCTATCCCTGGCTCTCTGTGCTCTTCAGCTCTCAGACCACTTGCTGCCACCATAAGATCATGAGGCTCATAGATTTCAAGATGGAAGGGACCTCAGAGGCCCTCTAGCCCAACCACCTCATTTTGCGGATGAGGAAACTGAGGCACAGAAAAGTTCAGGTCGCCGAGTTAATATTCAGATGCAGGATTCAAGTGCAGACAGTTTTCTGATTCCAGATTTAAACTTCTTTTCTCCCATCCAAGTATTAAGCAGGCCCAACCCTACTTAGTTTCTAAGACCAGATGAGGTTAGGCATGTGAGCCCATCCTCTAGGGTCCCTTCCTTGAGCTTTTTCTTTCTTTCTCATTTCCACTGACTATCTTCCTCAGTCAGTGGTTTGGTTTTTTGTTTTGTTTTTAGGCAATAGGCTTTAAGTGACTTGCCCAGGGTCATATAGCTAGTAAGTATTTGAGGTCAAATTTGAACTCAGGTCCTCCTGACTCCAAGGCTGGTGCTCTATCTACTGGACCACCTAGCTGCCTTCCGTCTGTGCTTTTAGGGGATGGACCCTGATGCTACAGAACAACCAACTCAGAGAACTGTCCCTACCCTCTTCCTGATTAGCTCAGTAGAATGACATTCAAAGCTGGCCTTAGAGTCTAACCTCCCTTATGTTATCTACTGTACCACCCCCTTGTACACCCTTCTGTTACAGGAGGGGAAACTGAGGCACTTGCCCAGGATAGGGAAATGTCAGAACTAGGGCTAGAACCCAGTACTCCTGCCTCCCAGTTAAGCACTTTATCCACTCCTACCCCTTTTTCTAGAGAATTGGCTGACTCCTCCCTACCACTTCCCTCCCCAGCCTCTCAAGCTCTGCTGTTATTGAGAGAGCTGGTTCTTCTCTTTGGAGTTAGCAACATCTGGGACTCGTTACCTTAACTGTCAGATTAAGCCAGGCCAGGGTGGGGACATAAGGGGAATTTAGGGGTCTTGGCCCTTTATCCTACAAGAAAGCAGAGGAAGCTGGAGAGCCTGGAGGCTCAAACTTTTTTTTTACTTTATGTGTCTACATTTTAAAAAATTAATTTTCTAAATGTATAAAAATACATTTTCTCTCCTTACCACCTTCTATTCCCTACTGAAAAACAAAAGAAAAAAACACTCTTGTAATAAATGTGCATAGTCTAACAAGACAAATTCCTGCATTGGCCTTGTCCAAAAAGAAATATGTCTTATAGTGTGGCATCCCCTTTCCAGGGGCAGGCAGCATGCTTCATCATCTGTCCCTCTGGGATCAGGAGGCTCCTTCCTCCCAGCCGCCCTTCTCCTCAATCTCTAACCGAAAGTAGCTAAGGGACCGAGGGACAGAAGTAGAGAGGGAGGAAAGTATCCAATCCAGATAACCTTCCTCACTTCTGGCTGGGTTTGCTAAGCTTCAGCTGGTCACACAGGGCACCATGTGTGGGCACATCCTGGGCCCACGTCAGCATAAGTACAATATTTGTGTGCTTGTGTCAGCACATGCTAGACTCCTGAATCATACAGGTGAACACATATAGGTGAACAGAACACAAAACCATGCAGACATAGTATGTGGGCCTTCGAACTTATGCTATGTTAGAGGAACATTTAACCTGAAGGGGCCATGAACTTGTTTTTGTTTTTTATTTATTTATTTTTTTTGAGGGAGGGGAAAGCAAGGCAATTGGGGTTAAGTGACTCACCCAAGGTCACACAGCTAGTAAGTGTGTCAAGTGTCTGAGGCTGGATTTGAGCTCAAGTTCCCCTGACTCTGGGACTAGTGCTGTATTCACTGCACCAACTAGCTGCCCCTGTTTTTTATTTTAAGAGGCAATTGGGGTTAAGTGATATACCTAGGGTCATATAGCTAGTAAGTGTCTGAGGCTAGATTTGAACTCCTGAACCTGACTCCAGGGTGGGTGCTCTATCCACTGGGCCACCTAGCTGCCCCCCATGAACTTGTTTTTAAAAAATATTCCAATATAATTGATATATTTTGTAATCAATGAATTTTATTTTATGCATTTTGAGAAGGGGTGGTCCATTGACTTCACCAGATTACCAGAGGGGTCTCTGACACAAAAAAGGCTTAAGAATTCTGGTGTCGTGGATAGATTGCTGGACATGGAGTCAGAAAAAAATCTAGAGGGGTGGCTAGGTGGTGCAGTGAATTGAGCACCGGCCCTGGAGTCACGAGGACCTGAGTTCAAATCCATCCTCAGACACTTATCACAAAAACTAGCCGTGTGACCTTGGGCAAGTCACTTAACCGCAATTGCTCTCAAAAACAAGCAAAAAAAAGAAAAAATCTAGGTTAGGAATCCTCCTCCCCTTTTCTCCCTCCCCCCACTGCCATGACCCTGGGTAAGTCATTTAACCTCAGTTCCTTTATCTGTAAAAGAATAATTAATAGTAATAATAATAGACAGAATTTATGAACGTTTTTTAAGGTTTATAAAAAGCTTTTCGAATACTTTTGCATTTTATCCTCCTAACAATCCAGGGAGGTAGGTACTCTTATATCCCCATTTTATAGATGAGGAAACTGAGGCAGATAAGGTTAGGTGACTTACCCAGAGTCATATAGCTGGCTAGTGCTTAGAGATCAGATTTGAACTTCGGTCTTCCTGATTCTAGGCCCAGTATGCTCTCAGCTAGCCACCTGACTGCCTATAATAATATTTATAACACATAAAAACTGTTGCCTGTGATAACATTTATAAAGTGCTTTAAGGTATTTTGCAAATGATATTTGACCTTCACAACAATTCTGGGAGGTAATTATCCTTGTTTTTCTTCATTGTGGTTGTTCAGTCTGACTCTCCATGACCCCATTTGGGGTTTTCTTGGCAAAGATACTGGAGTGGTTTGTCATTTCCTTCTCCACTCTATCCACTGGGCCACCTAGTTGCCCATGCCTCTCCCCATTTCCCCGCAGTTTGCTTGCTTTGTGGACAGCATCACAAGAAGAGAATTAGGCTAAGGATTCAGGAAACCTGAGTCTATTCCTCCCATTCACTAGCCATGGAAGGCAAATGAGGTAGCCAGGAAGACCAGTGGCTAGAGCCATGTACCCAAGAAAGATACCCCCGCACCCCCAACCTGCCCCCAAACTCCCATGCTTACTTAGCTGTGTAACCTTGGATGAGGCCACTTCAACTTTTCTGTGACTCAGTTTACTCCCCTGTAAGATAGGGATAATAATAGTAGCCTCTTCATTTCAGGGCTGTTGTGAGGATCAAATGTGATAAATACAAGGGATCCTATAAGTTGTAGTGTTGTCTTAAGTTTTTAAAGCTAAAAATGGCACTAAGGTTTTTAGGACACCCCCCTTCTGTCAAAGGACTTTGCAGAGTTTTGAAGTGCTATTAAAAAAACAACCCACAGTTAACTATTATTATGATGTAACCTGTGGCAAGCCTAGGTCTCAGTATTCTCATCTGTCCAATGGGGCAATAGTCCCTGCCTTACTTTCATCCTGGGAGGATATAAAATGAGACGGTCGTGTCTGATAGAAAGGACATGCTGTACTTCGGCGGAGACATTTGGACCATGTAGAACACATAATAACATTCGGAGAAGTAGTGATGATGATCCTGAGGTCATAATGTGTCAGAGGTGGGAGGGGACCTGAGAGTCTACTAGTACCGATCCTTCCGTTTATAGACCAGGAAACTGAGTCTCAGAGATTGGAAATGATTTGACACAGTCACAAGTGGCACAACAAGAATTTCAGGTGGGGGCAGCTAGGTGGCGCAGTGGATAGAGCACTGGCCCTGGAGTTAGGAGGACCTGAGTTCCAATTCAGCCTCAGATACTTAACACTTACTAGCCATGTGACCTTGGGCAAGTCACTTAACCGCACTTGCCCTGCCTTCCCCCCTCCAAAAAGACAAAAACAAAAAACCCGAAGAATTTCAAGTGGCTACAAAGCCAGTGGTTTTTGGTTTTGTTTTTTCTTTCTTTATGACACCACTTTTCAAAATCTGGGTTTGAGGCTCAGCTCTGATGCTTACTAACTGTCTAATCCTAGGCCGTGTTGGACCTCATTTTTCCTTATCTGCATAACAGTTCACATTTGCAGCACTGTTTACGGTAAAGAACTTTGTCAACCTGAAAGTGTTATAGAAATAGGCGCTGCTGTCCTCTAGTGATGTTTTATAAAGCAGAGACCCCATCCATATGCTAGTTTTTCTATGACTCAATTTACTAGTTGTTTGATATATAATAATACATATTACATATAATATATTATTATACAGTTGTCATCATCATGAGTTGTTCATATAGTGTTGGACATGATGAGGCATCTGATGGGAAGGGGACGGACCCTCCTGTAAGGTGTCTCTGTGTCCCCAGGAATGTGACAGCTCTCGGAATGAGCAGCTTGAGGATGCTGAAATTGAGGAATTCCTCCGGCGCCTATTGAAACGGCCAGAGCTGGAGGAAATCTTTTACCGCTACTCTGGGGAAGACCGAGTCCTGAGCGCTGCTGAGTTGCTGGAGTTCCTCCATGACCAAGGAGAGGAGGGAGCCACCGTGTCCCACGCTCAACACTTGATCCGAACCTATGAGCTTAATGAGAAAGGTGTTATATGTGGGAGAAGATGGGCTGGGCAGGGGCTGGTGGTGGAAGGGAGGACAGAGAAGAGAATAGGGTGAAGGATGGGGGAAAGGATGAATTTGGAATGAGTAAGAAGAGGTGGAGATGGGGGTGAAAGGTCACAGAAAACCTGGGGCAAGTTATGGAGGTTTGGGGGAATGAGTGGCAGGAGGAGAAGGAACCTGGGGTGCAGGGCCCTAGGTAGGGAAGGGTGTGTCACACTCGGAAAGGAAAAGGGAATGTGTCCAAAGGGCTAGGAGTGTCCAGGTGTGGGAAGGTTACCTCTGGGCTCTTCCCTCCAACCAGAGCTAACTCCTTTCCTTTCTGCACTCCTGCCTGCAGCTAAACAGCATGACCTTATGATGCTGGATGGTTTCATGATGTACCTGCTGTCCCCTGATGGCGCTGTCCTGGACCCAGCCCACAGAGATGTGTACCAAGACATGAATCAGCCCCTCTCCCATTACTTTATCTCATCCTCCCACAATACTTACCTAACCCAGTCCCAAATTGGTGGTGCCAGCAGCACAGAGGCCTATATCAGGTATGACTAATGGGACCCCAGAGTCTGAGGAGCTCACACCTAGGCCTTGGGGACCCTTCCTTGGGCAGCAGCATGAAGGCTCAAAGAAAACATGGATGTGTGTAGGTGTCATGTGTGAGCCATAGAACTTAACACGGGATCCTTATCTCTCACTGTCATCTCAGGCCCCTGGGACCTTGTCTCAGGCCTGCCTCAGAATGCTGGATTTAGAGGCAGAAAACTTGGGTTCAGATATCAGCTGTGCGACTCTGGGCCTGTTTCCTAATCTGAAAAATGAGAGGACTGGATGTGATGGCCTCTCAGATCCTCTCTTGCCCTGTGCTGAGCTGGGCCCTTTCTTCTTCCTTCATTCCCCAATCAGGGCGTTTGCTCAGGGCTGCAGGTGCGTGGAGCTGGACTGTTGGGAGGGGCCAGACGGAGAACCTGTTGTTTACCACGGGCACACATTCACCTCGAAGATCCTCTTTCGGGATGTCATTCAAGTGGTGCGGGACCATGCCTTCCTGGTGAGCCGCTGCCCTGCCCCGTCTCATCCCAGCCCTCAGCCCCAGACTCTTGGGTGATGAGATATTTGTCCCTTCCCAGTCCTGACTTTGCCCATCCTTACTCCTCAACTTTCCCCCGAGACTTCCACAGTGACCTGCCACCAACTTCCTCCCTTTTGCCTCTCAGCCCACCCCCTTCTACCCCTCTGCCCTGGCCCCATGACATACATCCATGGTGCCAAGATATCCCCCTTGGCCCTATCCATGCCATAATTGGTGCAGAAACAACCCAGAGTCTACAAAGCCTCATGATCCTGTATTTTGGGGATTGGAACAGAGTTTAGAGGGTCCTACTGTTTGATTTGTCGATTTAGGATCAATCAGTCAGCATTTATTAAGTACCTTTTATATTCCAGGTATTGTGCTAAGTGCTGAGAATACAAAGAAATAGTAAAAAACAGTCCTTGCCCTCAAGGAGATTTCATTCTAATGAGGGAGATGATATGTGTATTATATGTATATATAATGTGTATATATATGCTATGTATACATATATATGTTTGTGTGTGTGTATCTATACAAAATAGCTACAAGATAACTTTAGAAGGGAAGGCACCAGCATTTGAGGGGTAGTGTATGATCACCAAAGGCCTTGAGCAGAAGGCTGGAACCTAGGCTAACTCTTGGAGGAAACCAGGGATTCTAAGAGGTGAGGACAGAGGACGTTTTAGGCACAGAGGAGAGCCAGTACAAAGACATAGAGATTAGAGATGTGGCTTCATGCATGAGGAACAGTACGTAGGCTTATGTCCTTCACAAAATTGCAGACTTAGAGCTGGAGGGGACCTCAGAAGCCATCTAGTCCAATCCTCCTATTTTTACAAATTAGAAAACTGAGGCTTTGAGAGGTTACATAGATAGTAAGTGGCATCTTACTCCCCACCTGTCTGGACTGCCTACTTTTCCCACTCTTTGTCCTGGGGCAGGAGGGAGGGGGGACTCAGCCTGAGGGTTCTGAGGAATAGAGCTCTGATCCTGGGGGCTTCCCTGTTCCCCTCCACCAGCTGTCACCATACCCTGTCATCTTGTCCCTGGAGAATCACTGTGGGATACAGCAGCAGTCCACCATGGCTCGATACCTACGTACCATCCTGGGGAACATGCTGGTGACAGAAACTCTGGATGGGAAAGTCCCCAAGGAGCTGCCCTCTCCAGAGGTGATGCCCCCTGTCAGACTGGCAAGGAGTGGGGGGTGAGGGAGGCAGGGCGTCTGCTCCCCTGTACACCATAACTATAAGCCCAAGTCTCCCAAGAGGAGAGAGAGATCTTGGCAGAAGAGATCTTGGGAAGAGAAGTGGGACCTGAGCAATGGGGCCATGAGGTTTGAGAGTTTATAGAGGGATCTTGGTGGTCTGTATTGGGGGAGCAAGGTGGGAAGGAAGGAAGGATTGACACTTCTCTCTTGACCTCCACAGCAGCTGAAGGGCAAGGTTCTGGTGAAGGGCAAGAAACAAACTGTCCTCCAAAAAGAAGAGGTTCAGTCTGACCCACCTGATGAGGACAATGAAAATCAATTTAAGGTTTGGGGGCGCCCTCAAGACCAAAAAGCCTTGGGGGGGAAAGGGAATTAAATAAGGTTAAGCACCTACTGTCTGCTGGGCACCTTACAAATATCCCATCTGATTTTTACAAAGACCCTAGGAGGTAGGTGCTATTATTATCCCCAATTTACAGATGGAGAAACTGAGGCAGATGGCAGTTAAGTGACTTACCCAGAGTTACTCAACTTAGAGGTGCTGAGGCTAGATTTGAACTTGGGTCTTCCTGACTCCAGGCCCAGCCCTCTGTCCACTGTGCCACCAATCCTAGTTGCTTTAAGGGGGCTATGGATCATTCAGCTCAAGATCTCAGGCCCTGCAGAGTTCCCCCCACCAGCTTCCTGAAAGTTCCAGGACCTTTCTGGAACAGATCCTAGGAGGATCCTAGGCAGGTGGGTGAATAGAACACTGTGCTTGGAGTCAATAAGATCTAGGTTTAAATCCTTCCTTAGATATTTCTTAACTGTGTGACCCAGAGCAAGTTAAATCAAGCTTTTACTTAGCCTCCCTGAACCTGTTTCTTTTTCCCTGAAATGTGGGGGGTGGATTCAGTGGCCTCTAAGGGCCCTTCCAGCTCTAAAGCTACGAGCCCCTGATTCCAGGGTCTCTGTCTTTTGCTTTGTCTAATTTTTACTGATCACAGTACCCTAATCAGAGAAAACCAGCTTCTGGAACCTTCCCATTTCCTGACCTGGATCAGTTCTCTGGTTCAAAGGTCTGCTGTTCCCAGGCCCTAATTACCTGTTGCCACCATAACTGTAAGCCCAAGCCTGGGGTCTTTTCCCTCATTCTCTTTTATCCCTTCTATTCACATAAGAGTGGATTTTCTTGGGCTTATTTAGGGGGCAGCAGAGAATACACAATTTCATAAACAACAGTTATTGGGCAGCTAGATGGGGTGCTGGGCCTAAAGTCAGGAAGGCTCATCTTTCCCAGTTCAAATCCAGCCCCAGGCACTTACTAGCTATGTGACCCTCATAAGTCACTTAACCCTGTTTGCCTCAGTTTTCTCATCTATAAAAGGACCTGAAAAAGGAAATGGTAAACCACTCTAGTATCTTTGACAAGAAAATCCCAACTGGGGTCATGAAGAGTGGGATAAATGACCGAACAGTTATTAGAAATACATCTAGCATAGGGATTCTTTTTTAAAAAAATATTTATTTAAAAAATATTTTTTGAGTTCCAAAGTCTCTCCTTCCTTCCTTCTCCTCTCCCACCCATTGAGAAAGCAAAGTAATGTGAAATCATAGCATAGGGACCCCTTGAGCAGCCTGGGGAAGCCTATGCACCCTTTCTTAGAATAATGGTTTTAAATGAATAATTTTAAATCCATAGTCTTACAAAGGAAGCCAATTATATTGAAATATACTTATCAAAAATTTTTTTTTAACATTCACAGATTTCAGGTTAAGAGCCCTTAATCTAGAAGAAAACAACATGGTCCTGGTTCAGGGATATTTAAGCTTTCAAAGTTGTTCCAGCCAGCTGGGGTTCCTTAGGCCTACAAGGGTCCATGATCCTATATAGGGTCTGGAGTATCATGATGTTCAGCCCATGGAGAGAGTAGCCTCTTCCACCCCAGAATACCCCTGTGCAGATTTGGGATTTGCTCAGTTGGGTGCTGTGGATAATCCAAAATTTACTCCCAGAAAATGATGGCTAGCATTTACATAGCACTTTAAGGTCTGCAGAGTACTTTTCAAATATTATCTCTTTCAAATATTATCTTACAACAAACCTGGGAGATAGGTGCAATTTTTACCCCCATTTTACAGATAAGCAAACAGATGAGGCAGGCAAGTTAAGTGACTTACCCAGGGTCACACAGCTAGTAAGCATCTGAGGCTGGATTTGAATGCAGGTCTTCCTGACACTAGGCCCAATGTTATATGGCACCACCTAGCTGCCATGTTTGATTGCATGATGTTTGATGGTGTTTGAATGTTTCAACACCTCTCTTATTTCTCCCCACCCTCACCAAAACCATTCTATCCCAACAGTGGAAAAATAAGAAAATATAAAAGATGGGGCATGATGTTCCTATTATGTCAAAACATCAGAATAGTGCAAGGGACCCACAGAACACCTCCAAGGTCACAAAGACAATCCCTTTCCTTATAGGGGGTCTGATGGGGGAGATTATTGAGCTAGAGGGGGCTTCTGCTTCATAAAGAGGGTTACATAGGGAATCTGAGTGATTGTTATTGGGGGGTAGGATACAGGAGGAGGAAAAGATCTTTGGAGCCTAGATTTTGATCTTGAAAGGACCTTCATTTTACTGATGAGGAAATGGTCCTGGAAGATGAAAGTGATTTGTCGAGGGTCACACAAGTAGTGAAAGAATAAGATCCAAATTCAGGTCATCTGACTCCAAACCCAGCACTGTCTCCACTATCCTCATGATGTTGGAAATAACCCCAAGTTCTCCCTTGGTCCCCACAGCTGTTGAAGTTGTCTCAGGTTTCCTTGATAGGAAAGCTGTCTGGGCAGTAACATAGGGAAGAAGTTGGGTCTTTTTCATCAAGTGGGAAGAAAGAAGGTTTTTGGGGGGTGAGGGTGGTATTCAAGATCTGGGATCTTTTACTCAGGTCTAGGCTTGAGGCCTTCATCATTTTACTCAGTGTTCTAAGGATTCTGACCTCTTTTCTTTCCTTGGAAAACTTAGCCTTATGGGGACTCACACTATTTCCCCTTTCATCACTTTGTGCGCTTTCATCGGTCACTAAGCCCTGAGCTCTCTTTTCAGAGATGTGGGGCATCTTCTAACTATGTCTTCCTTTGCCGTGGTCACCATAAATGGATGCCCAAATCTGGAATCTGTTCTCTCTTTTCCTTTACCCCATGCATCCATACATAAAAGTGTAATTTTTAAAGGTTTAAGGTGCTCTTCCTCTACTCCCACCCCACCCCCTTTAACAGGCAGTTAGGTGGCTCAGTGGATAGAGTGTTGGAACTGGAGTTAGGAAGACCCGAGTTCAAATGTGGCCTCAGACATAGACTGGCTGTGTGACCCTGGGCAAGTCACTCAACCTCTGTTTGCCCTCATCCATCAGAGAAGAAAATGTCAAATCACTCTAGTATCTTTGCCAAGAAAACTCCATGGACAGTATTTTCCACAGGGTCATGAATAGTTAACATGACTGAACAACAACAAAATGGGAGGGAACAGAGAATATTCAGATATTATTCAGTTATTCAAAATACATCTTGAAGACAACCCAAGTTTCTTTTTTCTTTTCTTTTTTTGGGGGGAAAGGAAAGGCAGGGCAATTGAGGTTAAGTGACTTGCCCAAGGTTCCACGGCCATATTTGAACTCGGGTCCTCCTGGCTCCAGGGCTGGTGCTCTATTCATTGCTCTACCTAGCTGCCCCAAACCTAAATTTCTTGACTAGGTGTGTTTTCTTTTTTTTTCTTTTTTTTTGGAGGGCAATCGGGGTTAAGTAACTTGCCCAAGGTCACAGGCTAGGTTTCTGTTTGTGTGTGCGTTAAGTGTCTGAGGCCAGATCCGAACTCAGGTCCTTCTTACTCCAGGGCCGACGCTCTACTCACTGCGCCACTTAGCCACCCCTAGGTGTGTTTTCTAACCTAGTCTATCTAGATCTAGCTTGGCCTAAGATCTTCCCCAGGTCTGGAGCCTAGAGTTCTAAGACAGAGAGCCTGGGTTCAGCTGTGTCTTAGAATACCACCAAGCAGGGCTGGAATGTCCACTTATGTATTCTGAATTGAAGTCACAAGAATATATTGGTTTAATTTCATCCAGTCTTCTGATGACATAGTTGGGGGGTGGGGGTAGGAGTAGAGGAAGAACAGCCTTGAGTGTTCACTTATATTCTTATCCTCCCCCCAGCCACCCACTCCCCTTAAAAACAAGAAGTACTAGACAGTGTTCTCATGATCTCACAACTTCAAAGTAACGGGAAGGGACAGATAGGTCATCCCCAAAGTTCACAAAAAGTCTCCATACAAGGGCTTAGCAGAGAATGTTGCCTTGAGCCATAGTGGGATTGGGTTTAAAGCAGGGAGTTCTTAACCTGACATCCATGAATTTAAAAGAAATTTTTAAATAACAATTTCAATATACTTAGTACAATTAGTAACAGGTTAAGTGACTTGCCCAGGGTCACATAGCTAGTAAGCATCTGAGGCCACATTTGAACTCAGGTCTTCCTGACTCCAGGCCCAACACTCTATCCACTGAGCCATCTAGCTGCCTGTTTTCTTCCATAAAGGTAAATAAATTTTTAGAAAACACACTTTTATGTGTGAATACATGATGGACTAGAGGAGAAGGGAGAACAGATTCCAAACTTGGGTATCAATTTATAGTGTCCATAGCAAAAAATAATAATTGATGACGTTGAATTATATTATTTAATGACATATAATATAAAATGTAATAATTATATTGAATTATATAATATATAATAATTATATTGAATTACATTAAGAATAATTAGCATTGTGTTATTTTATACACTTAAAAACATTATTCTGAGGGTGGCTCCATAGGCTTTACCAGACTGCCAAAGGAGTCTATATGGCATGAAAAGGGTTAAGAAACCTTGGTTTGGAGGATTGCAGAGGGAGTCTGGATATGGAAAGACAGAAAGAGGGAGTCTTGAAACCCGTCTTCTTTGCCCTCCCCCCCCCCCACTTCAGCTGCTGAAAGTAAAATCTTTCACAAAGAGAAGGAAATCATCCACTCATAAATTGGAAGAAGCGGTCCTATCCTATATAGATGAAGAAGAGGAAGGAAAGGAGGAACAAGAAGAGGAATCTGAGGAGGAGGAGGAGGAGGGAGAGGCAGAGGCTGGAGAGTTTAATAAACAGGTGAGCTGGGGGCTGAAGTCCAGAGGGAGGGGGCCAGCTAGAGCACCTTACATGGGAGTTCGGAGTCCAGATTGAAAAATGGAAGAGGACATGAAGGAAGCTAGTGTTCTCTCCACCCAGGTCTTTTCCTATTCTCTTAAACTTTTTTTTTCCATTTAAAAGTTTTTTTCTAAATTTGATTTTCCCTACTTAACAAAAATCTTTCCCCCTCCTTCCATTGGAAAAAGAAAAGAAAAATAGCAACAAATAAGCCTAGTCAAGCAAAACAAATTCCCACATTGACCAGGTCCAAGAAATATCTATGCTTCACTCAGTAAGCAACTCGAGTCTACCACCCCTCTGTCAAGAGGTGGGCAGTATGTTTTTTACCATTCTTCTGTAAATCACATTTGGTCATCCAGTTGATCAGAGTTCTTGAGTCTTTCAAAGTTGTTTGTCTTAATAATATTATTGTTGCTCGCAAGTCATGACATTGCCTTCTTGATGTCATGGTCTTCTTCAAAAGTGAAGGACAAACAACAGCAACATTGCTGTATAAATTGTTCCTGTTTCTGCTCACTTGACTGTATCGGTACATGTAAGTCTTCCCAGGTTTCTTTGAAGCCAACCCTTTTATAATTTCTTACAGCTATTACATTCATTACTTTCATATACCATAATTTGTTCAACCATTCCCCCATCGATAAGCCATCCCTTAATTTTCATGGCTTTTTGCTACCACAAAAGAAATAGCTGCTATACATGTTTGTACATATGGATCATTTCCCTTTCTTTGATCTTTGGGGTTCAGGCTTTCTCTTCATATTACTTCAGCATTCCCTTCCTCCTTCCCCTACTCCCTATGAATATAAAGAAATTCCTAAACTATTCAACATAGGACATCTGACTTAGCAAGGGGGAGGAGGGAACAATATAGGCAGGGGTCTAGGGAAGGGGTCTGGATGGTTGAAGCTTAGGTTGGGAACTGACTGGCCAGCCCTAGAGCTTGTGGTCTGAGCCTGGGGTTGTGATTGTTTCTGCTTCCTAGATCAAGAAGAGACCCCAGATCTCCTCCAGGCTCTCAGACCTGGTTGTCTACTGCTGTGCCTGCCATTTAAATGCCATGGACCTGCCTGGGATCCAACCCCAACCTTGCTGGGTCCCTTCTCTCAATGAGCGCAAAGCCAGGAAATTCATCAAGGAAGCTGGTAGGAGTCCAAGGAATGGGGAAGACTGTTGGGAAGGAATACTGGGGGAGATTGTGGGAGCTGGTGAGGGGCCCCTGATTAGGTAGACCTAGAGAGAAGATCTAAGAAAGGGGGTTCTGGAGACCAGGGCAGTGGGCACAGAGGGAGAATTCCCAGGGAGGGCACTCAGGGGCTAGGAAGAGAACTGTGAAGTTGGGGAGATAGAAGCCAAGTATTTATGGAACACTTGGCAGGTGCTGAATGTCTTACAGAAGCCTAAGATATAGGTTCTGCCTTCAGGGAACTTGACAGTCCTACTTGTTAACAAAACCTCAAAGCAATAGTGCCAAAGGGTTAGCATAGACAAAATATTCAAGGCCATCTAATGGAAGGAGAGATTGAGGTGGGCTGGGGTGGTCATGGTTTGAAGAATGGGTAGGATGGATGAGGAAACCACTGGAAGATACCTCCATGGGGAGTAAGTACTAGGTGCCTGGGTAATCCTTTCCAGCTCGGGTTGAGAGTGGCCGAAGTGGGCAGATTTCTGACCTGGGTGTGAGATCCCTGTATACCTAGTCCCAATCCAGGCTTCTGACATTGTTCCTGGGGTTGTGGGTACTATCTGAGGTAGGGATGAGAGAAGTAGGAAGGGGAGCTGGCGCCCTATGCATGACCCTCTTGTCCTGTCCAGGAAACAACTTTGTCCGACATAATACTTGTCAGCTGTGTAGAGTCTACCCACTGGGGCTCAGGATGACCTCTGCCAATTATAACCCCCAGGAGATGTGGAATGGGGGCTGCCAGCTGGGTAAGCTACAGGGCATGGAGGGCACATAGATATCCTAGATACATAGTAGGTAAGGGCACAGGAAAGAGGACCGTCTTAAGTAGGGGGAGAAGGTATGGGGAAAGGGCACCATTGTGCCAATAGGAAAGGCTTTAAGGAGGGAAGCTGGTAACTGGAGGGCACAGATGGGTTCCAAGGGAGTGTGGAGAGGTTGGTACCTGGGTATAGGGGTTACCAGGAGAAAGGCACATGAGAAATAAACAACTGACTGAAATTAAAGGTGTGTGTGTGTGTGTGTGTGTGTGTGTGTGAGAGAGAGAGAGAGAGAGAGAGAGAGAGAGAGAGACTGAGAGAGAGAGAGAGAGAGAGACTAGGTATAATCCAGTATAGCTGGAGGATTGGGGAGAGTGGACAATAATGCTGGTTAGGACCCAGCCTTGACTCCCAGGCCCATACCCATGGTACTTTGTGTCCCCCCTACTGCCCCTTTCCCCTTAACTGGACTTTCTCTCTGTTTTCCCTAGCCTCACTCTGCCTGTCTCTTCTGGCACTGGCTCAGCTTAGGGCAGTATATGGTACTCTGGGTGGGATGGATAGTCACTTGCTGGTGCCTCTGAGGTTTGAGCCTTGTTAGAAGGGGGATCCTGGGAGAAGGGGGTGGAAGAGGAAGGAGCTGTGGGAGGTCTGAGTACTGCAGCAGGGAGGGAGAGTGAGCAACCAGCAGGGCAGAGCTTACCCAGGATCTATGCATTGAATGCCTTTGAGATCCCTTGAATTCAATTCGATAAAGAAGCATAAATGTAACCCTTGCTATGATAGAAATCAGGGACAGATGAAAAAGACAAAAACCAAACCAAAAACAGCCGAGAGGTGAAGGCACATCTGGCCCCTCCCCTTGGCCCTGCCTAGCTGAGGCTTCCTCTGCCCCCATGCATTTCTTCCATAGTGGCCTTGAACTTCCAGACTCCTGGGTATGAGATGGACCTGAATAACGGCCGCTTCCTGGTGAATGGGAAATGTGGCTATGTCCTGAAACCTGACTTTTTGCGGCAAAGAGACACAACCTTTGACCCCGAACACCCTGGCCCCCCCCAGACCACCCTCATTATCAAGGTCAGCACCACATACAAAACCTAGTGCCAGGAGACACAAGGTTGCTCTACTCGAGGAGCTTATTGTCTGGGGGGGAAGGTTGGTGGTGGTGGATGGGAATGAGAAAGAAAACCAGCCCTGGGCAGGAGAAGCAGATTCTTTCAGCTGGAAGGTAGCTCTAGAGTCTAGACATTCAGGGTTGGGACAGTGAGGAGGGATGAGGGGGTGAAGCTGGGTGTGGTGAGGAATGGAATGTTTTTTAGAATAGAGAAATGTGCAAGAGGACTGAGGGGGAGGGGAGCAGAACAGGGGGTTAAAGATAGTCTTTGCAAAAGCCTGGGAGGAGGAAAAGGTGAGGCTTGGGCAAGTAGGGGCAGGTGTGCTTTGCCAATGTGAAAGACAAAACCAGAAGCCTTGGGAAGCTGAGGAGAGGAGGGGAGATACAGGGTTGGTGGGGGCCTAACCAATGCCAATGAAAGCTTGAGCAGGTCTCCTAGTAAGGCTTATTGTGGGGGGAGTTGGGATTGGCTGTGAATTCCAGGAACTGAGGGGAGAAGTCTGGTATGGAGTCTCCCATTATGTTTTTCCCTTTTCCCCTCCACAGGTGCTAACAGCTCAGCAATTGCCCAAATTGAACAGAGAGAAGCCAAACTCTATTGTGGACCCTCTGGTTCGAGTAGAGATCTACGGAGTACCCAGGGACTGTGCCCAGAAAGAGACTAACTATGTAGTCAACAACGGTGTGTGTGGATGATGGGAGAGGGGTTTAGAGAGTTGGATCGGGGACCAGCAGCTGGGGGGAGGCTGGGCAGGAAAGAGATTTGTGCTCCCTAGGGAGGAGGAATGGGGCAGGTTCTAGCACACACCAGTACCTGTTTTGGTAGGAGGGAGGTAGCCTGAAAGGCCCTGTGCTTTGTCTACAGGTTTTAATCCTTACTGGGGGCAGACTCTGCAATTCACCCTCTGGGCCCCAGAGCTGGCCTTGGTCCGGTTTGTAGTGGAAGACTATGACATCACCTCCTTCAATGATTTTGTGGGCCAGTTCACCCTACCCATGTACAGCCTAAAGCAAGGTGAGGGCAGTGAATGGGAAAGGGAAACGGGAAGACCGGAAGAGAGAGGGCTGGAAGGATGGTGACTTGGAAGTGATGAGAGGTAGGGGGAGGAGTGCCCATAGGCCTAGTGTGGGCCAAGGACCACTTCTGCCCCCTCCTTAAATCAGTGCCCGGGCTTCTCTGAACACTGGTGTTTCTTTCCCAACACGTTTGCTGTTGGGTATCAGTCCTCCTACTATGCTATGTTGGGACAGGGTGGCATTGATCCTAATGCCTAGTTTCTCCCACAGGGTACCGACACATCCATCTGTTCTCGAAGGAGGGGATTTCTCTCTCTCCAGCCACACTCTTTGTCCACATTCAGATCAAAAACCAGTGAGGACTGATTCCCTCATTGCCAGCTTATGCCCAGAACCTGCCTTCCTCATGGAACCCAGAGGCATGGTTTTGAGGAAAGGGATGTTTAGGCCAAGTTCCTAAGCAAGGAGAGCCTATAGTATTGTCATCATTCTCTCCTGCATCAGTATGTTTGGAACTTCCTCCTCCTCTGCAGTTTTGGGTCCCACTCTGGAGGTCCGTGGATATGAGAGTGGGGGCCTGTGTTCCTGGGGTTCATCCCATCATGAGCTTGTACTCCTTGGGCTTCAGTTATGGGGCCTTGCCCTTACTAGATGCCCAAAGTCCTGCTGTGCTCCGGGAAATGGGTGGTCTCTCTTCAAGGTGGTGCTCTTTTGATCTGATTGACCATTTTGGTTATATTGCTGTCCCTACAGACCTTGGGACCAAAGCCCTGGTCTCCTCTTCACTCTCACAGTGCCAGGATCTTTGACAATCTTAGAGCATCAGTGCCCACTCTGACCCCATTAGCTCTCCTGCCCTTTGCCCTTTTTTGGAATGAATCCACTCTCCCCTAGGGAAAGTAGAAACCAGGAGACAGGGGAAACCCTGAAGTAGTTTTCTATTTTCCTGGGGATTCCTCAGGGGCAAATAGTATTACAGAATAATCTTATAAAGAATAAAGAGTTTATTTTAACATTTCCATCTCACTCCACTTCCTTGTCACTTCATTCCAGCCACAGGGAGGAGTGGGATGATTGTGTCCTGCCAAGATTCAATCCAACAAACATTAAGTATCTGTTCTCTGCAGGGCATCATTGGCCATCAAAAGAAATATCAAGACAAAAAAAAAAGGGAGGCTTGCCCTCAAGGAGCTAACATGCTATGGTAGGATGCCCAAGAAGAGATGCAAACATACTGAGTAACTGCCCCTAGGGCTAGAAAACATACCTGCCCCCAAAGGATGGGAGAAGCTAGGAGGGAAAGTTGGATTAGTGGTCTGTCTCCCTAGAAAGGTATGCAGGGATCTGCACAGGGTCATAGTGATGGCCCTAACCTTGGGGACACTGCAGAGGAAGGTCCTAGGGGTGCCTTAGGCCAGATCCCAGCTCTCTAAGGGATCAGCCATAGCCAGACTGGGTTCAAACCCATAGTTAAGTACCTTGATGTGGTCAGGTCAAGGGGGCCGAGACCAAGCCACCAAAGTCTCCCCAACCCCCCTGCCCATTTTCCTTTGCCAAGTCTGGATGAAGATATCAAAAGTACCTTGAGACTACGTTGAGTAACAATCAGAATTTTTAAAAATCAGGGCTAGAAGGATGGTCCCAAATCAAGGAGAAACTTAACAGGGACAAACACTGAGTCCTTATCATAGGCTCATAAAACTAACAGCAAAGCACAGGGCCAGAGAAACTTATTTGAAAAACAATTGATGCTGTAAAAGACTGGGGACTGGGGATGAGTTAGTGAACTAAAAACTCAAAGTGCTGCACTAAAATTGTGACAAAGATGCCCCCCCAAAATCATGATCTTGAACTGCCTCAACAGAAATGGGGTGGGGCAATGGAGGGAGATGTAGCTGATTTAAAAACAAAAGATATCAAAAAAAAATTTTTTTTAAAGCACACTGTGAAGGAGGAAGGTGACAATTTCACCGCGCTCTGGGCTAGTAGGACCATATCGGAGTACAGAAGTAGTCTGTGAAGGTAACTTTGGAAGGTCACTGAGAAAGTGGAGCTGGGGGAAGGATGTGGAAACCACCCAATATGTGGAAAATTGGGATAATCAGCCTAGAAAAGAGAAAGCTTACTGGAGATACTGCTATCTTCACCCAACTCATAGGAAAGACGATATTGGCAAATGTGATTCAGAAAAGGAAGGTGGCATTTTGTGTAGGTGCAGTGAGGGAAAATTAGCAGGAGGTAAATTTCAATATTAAAGAGCTTTCTAAATGATCAGAATGGTCTCAGAAAATCTCTAGATGTAGAGAGCTCCCCCATCAGAAGTGTTCAAGAAGGACAAAATCAGTCTTCTTTACTAGGTGGACTACACTCTGAGGTCCATTCCAATCCTGTGATTTTTGTAACCCATAAGGGCTACAGTTCCTGTTCCTTTTAGGGCTGGATAGGCTGTCAACTCTCCTTGGTATATTATCTACTAATCAATCACCTAATCAATGAACATTAAACACCTATTGAATACCTAGGCACTGGGGTTAAAAAGACAAAAATTAATTGGCCTTTGCCCTAAAGAAGTTTGTATTTCTAATTGAGGGGAGGGGACATTACATATGCAAAATAAAAGCAAACATTTCTGGGGAAATACTAACAATTGGTGGAAAGCAGAAAAGAACTCTTGTATGTAGAAAGTGGCATTTAAGATGAGTCTGGAAGAAAAATGGGTGTTCTAAGAAATGGAGATGAAGGAAAGTGTTCTAAGCAGGGAGGGGAAGTCTGAAAAGCAGAAAATGGTACAGGAAATGGTAAATTGGTCAGTTTTGCCTGGAACATAATAGTATGTAAACAGCCTGTAAAAACAAACCAAGGCCAGATTATGAGGGCTCTAAATGCCAAATCAGTTTTTATTTTATCCCAGAGGCAATAGGGAGCCATTGAAGTTTCTTGAACTGGGGAGTGACATGGTCAGAGCTGTGTTTCCAGTACATCGATTTGATGGCTAACTGGAGGCTGGATTAGGAAAGAGAGAGAGATTGGTTGTAGGGTGTCCAATTTAGAAGCTACTGAAATAATCTAGGGCAGAGGTAAGGAAGGCATGAACTAGTGGGGTGGTGGTGTGAGTACAGAGAACAAGATGGATGTGAGGTGGGAGAGGGGAAGATGAGGACAAATCCTAAACTAGGAACTTGGATTGAAAGAATGGAAGGGTTTGCTGATAGGACAGGCCAAGAGCCCTGAGTCTCAGAGGTGTTACTTAACAGGGATGAATGCTGAATCCTGAGGTCATCAGCTATAGATTCAATAGGGACCTTGAGGCAGGTCCCAACCATGAGGCAAAAGTCTTTAGAGCTGGGGTTCTTAACCAGAGTCCACGAGCTTGTTTTCTAAATATTTTGATAATTGTATTTCAACATAATCAGCTTCCTTTATAACGTTATATACTTTGATGCATTTAAAAACACATTCTGAGGCGTCCAGGACACCAAAAACATTCAGAAGCCCTACTTTAGAGGCAGTATATGGATGTATCCAAAAAATGATATTGCCAAGAAATTGAGCACTGAGGTCCAAGGCCTTTATGTTCTAAGCAAGGAGACTAGCTTCTCAGATTTAAGTCCCCAACGAGTACCTGACTCCAGTGGCCTTAATGTTTACAACTCAGCTCACCCAGGAGGAACCATGGCACCTGTTGTTGAACAGATATAACACTCTGCAATTTACAAAGTGCTTTCACTTTCCGTCTCTCATTTGAATCTCACTATTCCAAATGAGGGAAAAAAACCGAGGTTGACTTGCACTGGGTCACAGAGCTAGACTAGCAGCTAAAACCCACTTCTCTGGACTCCTAAATTCCCCCTACTATTATACCACACTGCCTGTCTTCCCTGGAAATGCCAATGGAGAGACTGCCTCCATAGGTGATGGTGACCATAGTGGGCAACATGCTAATTAAGGGGCTAAAACTTCCTACAATCCCTTGCTGTTGTGCCAAGTACCTTCCAGTCTATGGCCTGAGACCACATCAGCTGGGTTTACCTAAGGTAGCCTTACCTGGACACCCAGGCACTGCTAACCCTAACCCTAACCCCCTCCATATTCTAGGACCTGTCAAGACCTAAACTGTGAAAGCTGATCATGTGCCCAGTCCCTAGCCTAGCCTGGCTCAGGCTTCAGTCCCCTCCAGAGGAGAACCCATTGAGTAGCCACAGGCAAGGGAAATCATTCTTGCTGGCAGCCATTCCTAGAAGTGACCCTGTTCTGGGGCCTCTTTGTCATTCTTCTCACACTGAATGGGCCTTATAGACAGCACTGGCTCCACTGTGGCTGTAGAGCTGGGGAAGAATGAGGAAAAAGCCAAGTCTGCTTTGAAAGGGAGGGTAGAAGCCAAAGGAAGTTTCCCAAGCTGGCCTGGCCCTGTGGTCATGAGACTGAAGTTAAGCTCTGCTGGCCCTTGGAGCTGCCATGGAGAAGTAGCCTGTCACCCACAGGTCAGTGGAGGGTCCCCAGCCCAACCTCACCTCTTGTCCCAGTGCCACCTGATGCCGACAGGAATGCCAGTAAAGCAGAAGGGTTTCAACTGCTTTATTAGAATTAAGGAAATTGCAATCATTCATGACCAGCCACACACAACTTCTTTCCTTTATTCCCTGCTCCTCTGAAATGTAAGTCACTTCACCAGACCTCCCCCTCGCACACCAAGAAGCTTGAGAACAAGAAGGTGAAGCTTCATTTTCTCCACTGGACACCATCCAGAGAAGCCACCCCAACCTGAAGGCAGCTCCCCTCTCCCCCACTATTCAGGGTTCACCTGCTTAGATCATGATCCAGTGGTCTCAGTGGCAAACCCACCTTCCCCAGTGGGAGAGGGGACACCCAAAGTCACATTTTTCAGTTCTGCCAAGTCATACAGTAGAGAGTTACAAACTAATGATCTTATGTCTCCCTTAACAAGGCTCTCAAAGGAGGATCAGACTCCCACCCATCTCCCACCCCAGCTGAGCTACATATAAGAAGCAGGTAGTTCTGGGAGGAAACAACCTTGTCTTCTTCCCATCCTAGGGCATCCATCACCTTCTTTAACCCAAATCTGGAAAGCAACACCCTTGAAGGTCTCACTGTCCACTTGCTTTGGGACCACCACTGTTTTGTCCACTGCAGGTAGCCTGAAGCCTTCCTGGCCCAGGTCCATTATTAGTCTACCACACATCTTAATTTTTAATGGTTTTTCTTTTGGGAGGTGTGGTTGGGATGCCACAACACACACAAAGGAACTTCCATCTAGGCTGCAGAGTGGCCTAAGCCAGAAAAAAAGGAAGGAAAGGAAAGCTGAAGGTAGGTCAGAAAAAGCAGGCCTTAATCCTTTCCCCACAGACTTGAAGGGCAAACAGTAATGCTTTAATGTGTCCCCACTAAACTGAAGTGGATTGGACTGGTTTTTTTGGTTTGTTTTTTAAATCTTGACCTTGGAGCAAAGCATCAGTTTCTTCAGAATAGGACTTATGCAGCAAAGGGTAACTGGGGGTGGGGGAAGAGCAAGTCTCACAGGAGACCTTTTCTCTCAGGTTTCTGGCTCAGGCAAGAGAGGGCTTTAATTGCAAGAGCCAGTGGGAGCCTACCAAACTACCATAGGTCACATAGTGAGAGCAATTCCAAAGAAGTCTTTGGAAAAGAATGCATTTAAAGCTAACCAGGGTAGCAGTGTATGAGACCAGAGGACCAGGGCACCACAATAAAGAAGCAAGAATTCACAGGAAATCGGGGCGGCTAGGTGGCGCAGTGAGTAGAGCGCCGGCCCTGGAGTCAGAAGGACCTGAGTTCAGATTCGGCCTCAGACACTTAACACACACAAACAAAACCTAGCCGTGTGACCTTGGGCAAGTTACTTAACCCCAACTGCCCTCTAAAAAGCAAAAAAAAAAAAAAAAAAAGAATTCACAGGAAATCACAGGGTGCCACTTGGGTCCATTAGACCCCTTTGATTAGTCCCTGTCCAGGGATTAACCCTCAGCTTCCCTGGTTACTCCAAGGGTTGGAAGAGGGCCCTGGGATCACACAGTGGTTTTTCCTTCTGGGCTTAGACCCAGAAATCCCAAGGGTGGCGTAGAGAGCAGGATCAAACTCCAGGGGCTGGTTTAATAACAACTCTATGCTGACTTCTGAAGATCTAGATGGAATGGCACAGCAAGCAGAAAAGGATCATAGGAATTCAAAGTCTTGGCATTTTTGATCAAATGAATGGTGTTCAGGATCTCGAACCTGGCCACATGGTACCGACCGTATGAAGACCTTAGGCTCCACAATCCTGCAAAGAAACCTTTGCCAAGGGTTCTGGATATTCCTGGGCCAGTGGAGTTAAGCACCTGAGTTTCCATTTCATGATCCAGGCTGACCAAGATGAGCAAACTCATCTCATCCCCTGAGAAAGCTTTAGACAATGGAAAGAGCATACTAAAATCTCACACATGCCTCCCCTCCCATGGCCTTGTCTGAGGTGGTTCAAAGCAGGTCTAGGACAGGGGAGTACAGGACTGTCTCTTTTCACCTCTCTGCCTAAGGCAGGAAAGAGCTGGGTAATTGGGTCTGTCAATTTTTGGTGGACTTGAATTTCTATGAAGAAGACCAAACCTGGGACACCTTGGCTCCCAGCTCCCTCCCATTTAATTTTCCAGAATACTGCTGTCCAACAGGCAGCTGCTTTTGTCTTGGTAGCTTTGCTCAAAGGGGCTCAAAGATCCACTATTATTCACAGGGTCCTGAAGATGTTTTTTTTTTAGAATAATGAAAAAATGAAAGGACAGGGCTCCAAAGACTTTTGAAAAAACTTAACTCCAGTAGTGTGGGGACTTTGACCCATTCCTATAAGTCTACAGAGGGCAAATAGGGTTTCCATCCACCCCAACACCCAATTAGTCTAATCTCCAAAAACATTATGACCAAATTCATATAAAAACACCCCCAGCTTTAGAATTGTCCTCCTGAAAATGTCAACCAAACCATACCTTGGAACAAACCCTTGATTCTGACAAAGGTGGCTTCAGTCGGTGGGATCAGATGGCCTGGCCTGGCCTTCCAACTAAGATTTCACTTTCACCTGAAAAAGCTCAAAAGGTAAAAGCAGCAAGAAAACCCCTGTACATCATGTTCTGTCCACCACTGAGGTTGTTTTCTTTCCCCCTCTAGAACAAAAACTATGAGATTGTACTTAGGTGAAAATAAAACTTTGCAAAACAATGCTCCCTGGCCTGCTCTATTCAGCACCTCTGAAAAACAATTATACTGCTCTTTTTTTATAAGTCAAGGGCAATTAAAAGCACAAAACAACCCAGCACTGAAATATAGGCCAAGGCAACAGCATGAAAAACCCCTTTCTATCTTATAGCTGAGTTGTCTAATCTGTCTAAACCAACATGGTTCTCTCCACCCCAATGGCTCACTCCTTGGCTCCCCCCGGGGAAGCATAGAGGGGTACCCAGAATGGGCGGTGGGGAATGGTTAATGTGATGAGAACAGTTGGAAGGCACAGGCCCATGACTGGTGGCAGAAAGGCATTTGGGTGAGCAACCCCACGGGCATCATCATATCCTGACAACTGTCACTCATGCACACACGTACCCCAGGCAGAGGGGTGCATGCTTCTGCTCGAAGGAATGGCACTGCTGTGCACTCAGTACTGTCCCAGAAGCTACAAGGAGGTCAGAGGTCCCTTTCAAGCTGAGAGTCACACTAAGCAGATCTAACATCCCACAGAAAAACTCTCCCTACAAAGGATGGCAACAACTATCCAGACAGCCCTTTAAAATGAAATCAACAGATTAGTTTCCTAGAGAGTAGAGACTGTAGTGATGGTAACAGACAGAGTAGGGAATAAGTTCATCCTTACTGGAACTGCCCAGGAGAGCTGTGTCCATATAACTTTTCTCCCCTACTCATTTCCAACAGCCCTTGGGCTGTTCTCCAGACCCAGGCAGAAGCATTGGCAGTCTGGGCCCGACTCTTGCTCTACAGCTCTCTCCATGGGACTCTGTCTCAGCCAGCAGGCTCATGTGCCATGTCACCAGCCCTGAGCACATCTGGAGGATTCAGCAACAACCTACACTTCTCTTACCCTGCTCTGCTCCTTCTTAAATGCCCCTTTCACCTGCTTCACTCCCAAATCGGATGGGAACCAAGGGGTCGGCTCCTTGCCCTTGCTTCACCCTTGCCACCACCTCCCCCAGATGTCAAGGCCAATGCCGTTGTTCTTTAGAGGCCAATGACTGCTGGCATTGACACGTCGACTCCCTGGTTCTTATTTTAAGGATTTTTGCTGGACACAGCTTTTCATTAGGGACCAAACATCCTTGTAAGTCTGGAACATGAAAGATATTTAAAATATTATATATATATATAATATATATATTTTTATTATTCACCCGTTAACTCCATAATATGCCAATCATGAGCTGGTTTTCAGCAGTTACATTCCCTGGATCGTGGCTGCATGAGGATGTAATTAATTGGAAAACAGAGACCAGAGAAGCCGCCAGAGGTGACGACCTATGCCGTTGTGATACAATTGTCAAAGTCAGTGGCTGTTTGGTGTAGCTGGTTCACTTCTGTTCCCTCAGCTGGGGATTCTCGATTCCATGAAAATCAGACCAACAGCGGCGGGTTCCGTGTCCTGCTCTGAATTCTCAGTGGCTTTGTCCAATTTTCATTGGCAGCTGATTACTGCAACACCAGTCCAACCTAAGGCAGCCAATTGGGAAGAGGTAAGATGGACATTTTTTTTTTTAAAGCAATTGGGGTTAAGTAACTTGCTCAAGGTTACACGGCTAGTCATTTGATTTATGCGTGGGTGCTCATTTTCTGAGGCCGGATCTGATCTCGGGTCATCCCAACTCCGAGGCCGACGCTCTTACTCACTGCGCCACCTAGTCGCCCCTTTAGGGCAATTGGGGTTAAGTAACTTGCCCAAGGTTACACGGCTAGGTTTTTGTTTGTGCGGATTAAGTGCCGGGTGCGGATTAAGTGCCGGAGGCCGGCTCCCAACTCAGGTCCTTCTGATTCCAGGGCCGGTGCTCTATTCACTGCGCCACCTAGCCGCCCCAGATGGACATTTCTTAAAGACTTGAGCTGTTCCCATTGCTGTCTTGAAGATCCAAAAGAAGTTCAACTGGTAAATACTAGTATTACTATGTGGGAGGGAGGAAACCTGCTTGGGAAGCTGGCCTGAGATATTTTTTTGAAAAGAAGGACAAACACTGATGTTATGGGAATTTTGCACCAAATCTTGACAAGGATTTACACTTTTGTTAAAATGTCAGAGAAAAGTGCTGGTTTTGGGTTCTACAAGCAACACTGGTCAGGAGATAAATTCTTGCCAGGACCAGGCCCTTTTAAAATGCTGACTGACCAAACCACTCTGCCAGCAGCAAGGAGGGGCAGGGAAAGTAAGGCCTAGGGCAATGATCAAAGGCAGAGGGAACATACCCCCAGGCAAAGCATTTGTAGGCTTTCTAGGGTGTCTCATCATTCACAGGAAACCCCAATATCACCATGCCTCGACTTACCACAAACTCTCTATGTGCTAAGAAGAACAGATCTGCCTGGTGCACAGAAATGCACTTCTTCACTGCAAGTCCCTTCAAACATGCAGTAGCCTGGGGAGCCATTTACTTTGCTTACACCTAGGCATGCTCTATAGGTATGGCTCTGCTCCCAAAGCAGCTCTGAAAACCTCATGTGGACTAGCTACTAAAGTCTTGGTCCTCTGGACTTCCTAAAATGTCCCAGAAGGCCCTGAAGAAGAATGAGATGGCTCACCTGGTAGCAACACCCTTCCTACCTTGGGTTCTCTCTCTTCCCCCTTCAGGGACTGCTTTTACAAAACATACAATCAGGGCAGGGCTGGCTTTGCTGGTCAGGAAATCAGAAAGTTTTGATTTCTTTAGGGTCCAGGAGGATAGCTCCTAACAAAGGTCTAGAGCTCAGAGGAGCTTGTGTCCCAGTCTATGGGGCTACCTACCATAAGGACTGAGGAGCTCAGACACTGCCACAGATACCCTGGCCATTGTCTGGGTTCCTCATTCCAACTACCCAGAGGCGTTGCCAACAGGTTCGAGGAACAGGGCCCATGGGTGCTTACCTTCTCTGCTCCCATGCTGGGGCACTTCCAATTGTAGAGATAATACTGCAGGTTGCCATCCCCAATTCCAAATTTCAGCTTCTCCAAGAATGTTTTATTTTCCATGAGATCCAGTGCGTTGAATACATCGAATCCTTTCTGTGCAGGTGGCAGTGAGAAGTAAGAAGAGTGAAAAGAGGAAGGCTAGCTAGGTCAGAATAACTATCCTACAATATTGTTTTCGTCATGCCATTCTCCTTGCATTATCCATCGGTGGCTTCCTATCATCTAGAATAGAACGACCCAACTTTTTGGCCTAGAATTCAAAGCCTCCAATCATCCGGTCCTTCGGCTTTCTGTGTTTTTCATTACTTCCCCAACAGAGCTTCTTCCCTCAAATTAATCTTAATGTCACAAGCACACAGTTTGCTCATCCTGGGCCTTTGCTTATGCTACACCCTTTCTCCCTTATAAATGCACATGGAAGATCACACTCTAAACTCCCTTTAGTAAAGGTCTCTCCTGCCTCCATTTTGACCAGTCCTCTTGCTTTTATGTCTTAAAAAACCTGACATTCAGTGTATGGTTTTGCACTTGGTGACATGTTGCTTTGTAACTGTCAAAGTCATTTTATAACATGTGCTTGGTTTCCCAAGTTAGATGCCCCACAAAGTCAAAAGCCAAGGACGGTGTTCTTTCTCTTTTTGGCAGGCGCTTCCTAACAGTTCTCCACACATAAATATAGATCAAGCTGGAGGACCTGCTGAGGCTGGGGACCTACTCAGTGTCTCAAGGAAGCCTGAGCTGTTGTGCACACTCTCTCATCAGAAAAAAACCACTCACCAAGATAGAGAGCAACCTGCCCTCTCCCATGATGGAGAAGATAGTAGGAGAAACTCTTTATTCACAGGATAGGCCTGGCTAGTCAGGCTCTTTGGCAGCACCTCCCATGAGAACCAAACTCACTGGAATAAATCAGGAGGGATTCAGAAAGGCTTTCAATTTGTCTGGAAAGTCCTTTTCTAGTTTTTGGAGGGCTGCTTAGAAAACAGCTGCGATCCTACCTAAGCAAGGCAAGATGTCTTGGGCTTTTTGTAAAGCCTCCCCTTTCCTGCCAGTATCTACCATCTTGGAGCTCTGAGTGTCTGAGCCTGACTGCTCACCCACCCTTGCCTCTGCCAGGCCAATTCCTCACCAATTTGGCGAGGACCAGGGCGTCACTCATGAGGTCTAGAAGTGGGGTCTGGGTGTGAACGTTGTAAAAGGAATAAGCAGCTTTCAGGCTCTTGTGGATCGGGTGGTTCATGATGGTGGAAGGCAGAGTGTAGAAGCTCAGGAAGTCTGTCACTTCACCATCTGCATTCTGAAAGAAAAAAAGGAAAGGTGTCATATGTGGCAAGAATGTGAGCCCTAAGCAAAAGAGACTGCCCAGGGTGACTCTGGGCCAGAGTTGGGAAGAAGAGTCAGGCCTAACTTTCTGGGCATGGTCTGTGGCTCTTCCTTACTCCATCTGGAGGACAGCAGGGTCTAGACCAGGCTAACCCTAAGAAACAAAAAGGCTTGGGGTGGCTAGGTGGCGCAGTGAATAGAGCGACGGCCCTGGAGTCAGAAGGACCTGAGTTCAGAGCCGGCCTCCGACACAACCCACACAAACAAAAACCTAGCCGTGTAACCTTGGGCAAGTTACTTAACCCCAATTGCCCTAAAGGGGCGGCTAGGTGGCGCAGTGAGTAAGAGCTCTGGCCTCGGAGTTGGGATGACCCGAGATCAGATCCGGCCTCAGAAAATGAGCACCCATGCATAAATAATGACTAGCCATGTAGCCTTGAGCAAGTTACTTAACCCCAATTGCTTAAAAAAAAAAAGAAACAAAAAGGCCCAGATGATTTCAAAGCAAGGAGAGACAAAGTTGTATTTCTTTTTTTTTTAAAAGCAATTGGGGTTAAGTAACTTGCTCAAGGTTACACGGCTAGTCATTTGATTTATGCGTGGGTGCTCATTTTCTGAGGCCGGATCTGATCTCGGGTCATCCAAACTCCGAGGCCGGCGCTCTTACTCACTGCGCCACCTAGCCGCCCCTTTCGGGCAATTGGGGTTAAGTAACTTGCCCAAGGTTACACGGCTAGGTTTTTGTTTGTGCGGATTAAGTGTCGGAGGCCGGCTCCGAACTCAGGTCCTTCTGATTCCAGGGCTGGCGCTCTATTCACTGCGCCACCTAGCCGCCCCCAAAGTTGTATTTCTAATACTTGTTACGGATCATGGCTGGGGAGACTGAATGAAATTTTGAGAGTAACATGGTGCTAAGCGAAGGAGGCAGGTCAGGTCTGGACTCAATCTTACGGATTTTGGGCTAAATTAGGCCCCAGGCCTGTGTCCCATCTCCCTGAGCGCTCTCGAACGAGCACACGCACACACGCACACACACAAATGACCCAAATTCTCATAAAGCTTTAGAATAGGAAAATCTTAACCTTTTTTTCTTTTGAGTACCAAGGAACCCTTAGATAGTCTGGTGAAGCCTATAGACTACTTCTCAGAAGAATTAAAAAAAAAATAGATTATACAGGATTACAAAGGAAACCAAATGTATTGAAACAGTTATCAAAATATTTTAAAAAGAACAACATAAGAACCTCTGCTCTAGGATGAGCCCAGGCTCTTCAGGGTTGGACCACTGTCAATGGAAAAAGTGCCCTGCTTCACACCTATCTCACATCAATTCAGACCTATACCACTAGGGTTAGGCCAGAACCAGAGCAACTTTGGGCACTAAGTGAATTCAGCACTCATCTGATTTGCTGAATTCTACTGCTTGTCACCCAGGAGAGCATTGGTGGAGGCCTCAGAGGGTCAGAGATCATGGGCCATCCCTCACCTCCACCACGAAAGTGTCGATGATGTTCTCCTGAGGGAAGAACCAGTGCTCCACCTCTTCCTGGCTCATGACGGGGGTCAGGTGGAACTGCTTCAAGTACTTGGTCAGGAGTTGGTGCACCACTGGAATGTCCTTCTTTTCCATGGGTCGCAACCCAGATGTTTTTGGAGTCTGAAGGGAGAAGAAATGGTCAGATGGGGTCTTGGGTTCCAAAGAGGACCTAACATTAAGCTCTGTATGCATCAGCCAGAAATTAGATGTTGCCACAGGTATATGTGGTGTTGTTCAGCTGTGTCCAATTCTTCACGACACCATTTGGGGTCTTCTTGGCAAAGATACTGGAGTGGTTTGCCATTTCCTTCTTCAGATCATTTTACAGATGAGGAAACTGAGGCAAAGAGTTAAGTGACTTGCCCAGGGTCACACAGTTAGTAAATGTCTGAGGTCAGATTTGAACTCAGGAAGATTAGTTTTCCTGACAACAGGCCCTGGTACTCTTTCCACTGTGCCACCTAACTGCCCTACAGGTATGTGTAGCCAATGGCAAAGATGCCAAATTCCTCTCAGATCTAAATCCTTCCATAGTTACTTTCTTTGGGACAAGTCCTTAGCAGAATGCAAAGGTAGAAGCAAATGCTGTGCTTTGATGTCTTTTTGGGCCCTTGGAAACGAATCATGACCATGGTTAGGGTTGTCCATCTGAAAATGATTTGGTGGTTAACAAGTTAGTCACCCTTAGGGACAGCCTGGTACAACCGGTTTTCCCAAGGCCAAGAGCTATTTAATTTATCCTCCTAAGATAAGAGATAGCATGGCATAGTGGATAAAAAGCTGGCCTTGGAGCCAGAAAGACCTAGGTCCAAGTCCTGTCTCTGACACATCCTGCTTGTGTGACTGGACAAATCACAATCTCTTGATGCTCCAGGCAACTCCCCAAGACTAGGAAAGCTATAGAGAAGGTGCTGACCTGCATCTGAAGAGGGAGGGTCCTTACTGGGAGTTCCTATACTAATGAAACCATAGCTCCAGCCCAGTTCTGTCTTCTAGGTCTTGAAATTCCCTGTTCTGTGGGACCTAATTCTGACTCTCTGGGAAGAAAAGCTCTGTCCCCAGATCTAGGCTGGAGCTCCTACAATGATACCTAAAATTCTTTGCAGGTTAAGGATACAGAAGAGCAATGGTGGAATTTCAAACAGAGAGAACAAGAGTGACTTTTCCGAGTACTATAGTCTACCTTACTGGCTCCCAGCACCCAGTGTTTGGTAGAATTATGGAAACCTAGCATTAAAACAAGAGGGAGGAAAGACACATTTAGAAGGCCACCAAAGTATGTTTTCTGACAGAGGAAGTGTGCTTGAAACTATGCTGCAACTAATCTTAAGGACAGGGCATGAAGAGGCACCAAACTGGGAAGGGGAGAAGGATCATTAGTATTCAGGATGACTCACATAACAGGTCAGGTACCTGGTAAATCTAGGCCCACTGTTCCACCCCCAGCTCACAGTACAGTATGCATTCAAAGATACTTACTGATTGACCACTGAGTGGAAATTTTCTGGAGCCAAGAGAAGGCTTTGAAACATTCCCTCTTTCTAAGATTCAGTGGCACTGGCCAAACCAAAACCAAAACCAAACCAACCAGCCTTCAAGCTCACATAGAAAACATGGGCTCAAGATCTGGCCTTTGCTACTGACTCAGGAGATTGGCTTCTGCAAAATGAAAAGGCTGAACTCATATCCTCATATTCCACTGGTCACCCAGCCAACTCCCCCCAAAGAAAAAGCAGGAACAAAACCTAGGGATTTAGATGTCTATAAACAGCTGGCTTAGTAGACAGGGAGCAATGCTGTGAAGGTAGCAAACAACACAGAATACATTTGTGGGCTTGTAAGTTCATCACTGGGCATAAATTCTGTGGCAACAGATTCACCTACTAGTTTCTTCATCTTTTGTAAAAGGGAGTGGTTGGGCTGACCACAAAAGTTCTTTCTACTTCTAACATTCACAGATTCTAATTATTCTTTACATTAAAATGAACTGGGGGGTGGCTAGGTGGCGCAGTGAATGGAGCACCAGCCCTGGAGTCAGGAGGACCTGAGTTGAAATCTCTGGCCTCAGACATTTGACATACTTACTAGCCATGTGACTTTGGGCAAGTCATTTAACCCCAATTGCCCTCCAAAAAGAAAGAAAAAAAAAAGGCAAAACACGAACTGGTATTCTCTAAGTACATGGCAACTGACAGCAAGGCTTCTCTGCCATCTGCAGAACTTGGCTTTCAATCACAGCAAACACCACCCCCATCACCATCATGATGACTAACCAGCACCTACCTCTGGCAGTCGGTATAACTTCATAGTACGCTGCATGGTCATGTTCCTGCTCAAATGTGAGAATTTCACTTCAATCAGCTTTCGTGGGTTAAGGGACCGGTGCCAGTATCTGCAGAGACACAAGATTTCTATCTTTAGGAGACGCTGGCTAATACAGAGGATAAAGGACATGTAAGTCTCGAGATGGCCAGAAGATGGCATGAAAGACCCACACTCAACTTGGGATATAAACAAACATTTCCCAAGGACTGCAGAACAGAGCCAGGCTTCCAACCCTCAGATGGTTGTGCCATGAAACATACAGCACTTTCTCTGTCTCTCTCTCCACCCTAAAGCTCAAAAGACAACCCTCTTGTCTATCCACAGCAAGTAAATGAGGAGAGAATCAACATTCTTTTTCTTGGAACTTGGGGCCAAGTCAACAAAAAAAGGCAATTATTATTTCCACTTAATGCCACTGTTAAAATAATTATCACCATCTCCTGAATTTATCTAGTGCTTTTACTTTTAAAACATAATTTATATCTTTTATTTCAATGTATCCAAATAAACCAATAAGGGAGTCAAACCCAAGTTTCTCTTCCCATTTTAAAGAGTAGTTGCCCCAAGGCAAGCAGCAATTTAGGGACATGGCAGGAACTGGAACCTAGGTTTTGGGAATCCCAGTTAAGTGTCTGCATTGGAGCTTGGGGAAAGGAGAAAATCCTTGAGGGCATAATGCAAACACTCACCAGAACTATTCCCGGGACTGAACAGGGTAGAATTTTACCTGCAAGTTCCGACAGGTTTGGGTAGTACTACCCCAGCAGTGTAAACAGCCTGGAAGATGCCCTCCAAATGGACTCTCCGGGTTATCTCTCTAATCAGCACTGGTGCCACCCGCTTGGAACGCAATTTCTTGTGGACACACAAAAAGTTGATTTCTACCATCTTCTTCTCTCTGGAGTAGGAAGGAAAGACCAAGTTCTTGAGGGAAGCAAGGGGCCTAAATTAATAGCTGGAAAGATCAAGCCCTTTTGGCAGACACTTTTTCCTGCCCTTCTTTTATTCATTGATATATTTAATACTGAGTAAGAATTGCTACTGTGCTTGGGTGCTGGAGGAGCCAGCTTGCTGGATCTGATTTTATTTAGATTTACCTCCCTTCACTTGAGGGTCACAAACCCACACTTTCCCTGACTGGTTGGCTATCCTGCTGTCTTCCAAAGACTTCCCTGGCCTTGGTAATTCAGAACAGTTTAGGGCATGAGTTTTTGATAGGAAGGTGAGGGAAGAGAAACTGAAGATGAACTTATGGTCTATCTGGAGAAAAAGAACAATGGGGAAGCTAAGCTGAGTTCCATTATGATGAATTCAATAATAATGATAATAGTTAGCATTTATATATCACTCTGAGGTTTGCAATGACTTCACATGTCAGGGTCACATCTGTGGCCTCAGTCACCTGGCTGTCTGGAGCCCAGTGCCCTCATCTATAAAATGAAGGTGTTAGATTAGATCACCTCTGAGGATCCTCCTAGCTCTAAAGCCATGACCCTATGACCATCACCAGGTCAAGTCAGAGAGATGGGGCAGTGATGGGAATAAAAAGGACATGGGTTGAAACTCCAATTTCGAATGATCCATACCTGGAATCTGGTTTGGGGACACACTTTATCTTCCATTTCTAAATTTGCACAAACGAGAATTTATGGCTAGGTCAGGTCAGGAACTAGGATGCTTCTAGTCACAAATGGCACTTTATTTTTATTTTTGGAAGACAATTGGGGTTAAGTGACTTGCCCAAAGTCACATGGCTAGTTTTTTTTGTGTTAAGTATCTGAGGCTGTATTTGAACTCAGGTCCTCCTGACTCCAGGGCAGGTGCTCTATTCACTGTCTCACCTAGCCGACCCCACAAATGACACTTTAACAGCAGCATCTCAGAATACAAAAGGAGGTTCCTGTTATGGAAATGTCCCTAAGTTTAGATGTCACCTTTCTGTCCTCCTCCAGTGTTTCCCTGACCCATTCTTTTCAAGGGAGAATAAAATGAGCCTGCCTTGGCAGCAGTGAGACTTACGTGTCATAGATATGGATGCTTGCAGGAATGGCACTGATAAAGCCCACTAGCTTCTTACTGGAGATGACTCGGACTCCACAGTGCCACTGAGGGAGCCAGCCTGGGGGGCGAAGAGCCCTGGAAGGTGGGAAAGAAGACCTTACTGGGCTGTGCCATGACCAAAGGGTAGTGACTTTATCTTACCCCACACTCTGATATCTAGGGAATACTTCTCTTTAGGGGAGAATCCCTTTAATACACCTGGAACATGAGACAGCTCCTTCTGCCAGCTCATCTCTCTTGCCTCTATCATTTCTCACTTAAGAGATTCACCCAAAAGAAATTATTCAATTCTTTCTCACTTACTCTGTCAGCCATATCTTCTACTGACCACAAAGCAATAAATAGTATAATCAATAAAGGGTCTTTGCAGAAAGGCTTCCATTTAAATGAGAGAAAATTATTTAAGGCTAAAGAATGGATTAGATCAAAGAACACATGACTGAAGCAAAAGATCGTTTCAGCAACATGCCAAAACTTTGTAGACACAGCCTATTTTCTTTATCACTTCAAAACAACAAATGAACAAAAGATTCTTTTCAGTGTTTCACTGACCAACAATTCCCTATGGCTACTGTCAAGCCCTCAATTTCCTTTAGTCTCTTTTATTGTTTTGAACAAAAGATAATTTTTTTTGTACTAAAACAACTAAATTTAAGGAAACATAAAAGCAGAGGAAATATTTAGCAAATAAAACATTTTCAAGCAAACAAAGGCTCAGATATCATGAGGCATCTTTCCCTCACACCCCTCAAATGTTACAATGATCCTGGGCCTGCTGTCTTAGGCCCCTTCTTAATACTTTGCTGTTTCCCTCTCCCTTTCCTCCATGCTCAGACTAGGCTCTACAACAAATGACTGCTAATTAAATTAAGGCTATGAGGTCCCCATTTTCACACAACTGAGTAGGTATCCTTAAGTGCTTAGAAACGGAGGGGGGAATTCCCTTTCCTTTCCTCAAAATGGCTTTCCCACTTGTTCACTCTTTCAACAAAATCAAGGGGAAAGGTGAGGCACACAAACCCTGCCTTCTAAGGCTCACCGTCCATTATGACAACTTCAATGACTAACAATTTCAACACTCCATTCTAGGTTAAATTCTTCCTCTTGCACCCAGGCCTAGGGAAGGCAGGTGATTTGCATTAGGCTACCAAAAATGATACCACAATTCTCTCCATTTAATTTGTCATTGTGAAGTGGAAAGCAGCTCCTGGTGCCTAGAATCTACCAGCCTCCCACTCTACCTATCTGCCATAAGAAAGCACTCAAGACTCACCACAAAAGGAACTCTGGTGAGTAATCAAATCGGAACATGTTGTCATCATCTTCCACATAATTCTCATTCAGGAGGGTGTATAGTTCCTTAAGCTGAAGAGAGATAAGGGCATCTATTAAAGACCTGTCTTTTCTATACAAGGCGCCAGGTTTGAAGACTGCCTGGCCTCCTTTTATTTGTACAAGACTTGACACTTCAAATATGAAGATGAAACTCTGAACTCTCTTTACCCCAAGTTTGGCAGAGATTCTAGAAACAAATGCTGTAGTTACTGATGGAGAGCTGAGGCACAGAGGGGTAGAATAGTGGTCTCAAAATGGATTGGTGATAGAGTAAGAACACCATTCAACTTAAGTTGAACCCACTATAACAAAAAAGATTTGTGAGTATTCCCATTTACTATGTGTAAATGTTTAGGGAAAACTGTAATGCTTGGAGGATAGTTTTAAAAAAGAATGTTCTAAGTAAAACCGACACAACTAATTTCCACTATGCCCTGATTACTAGTATTTGGCCCAACCTGCCTTCCTGTGGAGTCCTCATTTGTTATCTGTTACCAAGAGACCTGAATTTGGCATTAAACCTCAGAAATGCAGAACAGTCTCTACCATTATTTCCAAAGATCCTAATGAATAGAGATGTCCTCAGTGGAGTAAATATGCTTTGGGGAATTCAGGATAAAGTGAGGGCAGAGAAAAACCTTCATAAAATAGTCAGGTACAGACTAGGAGGGCAAGGGGGAAAAAGGCATTTGAATAAGGTAGCAGAGGAAGATGGTCTTCAACCTGTCAAAAAAACCAAGACAAGTTCACAAGGAGTCTTAGGAAGTCCCTGAGCAAAGTACAGAATCTACTTTGAATCTCAAGTTTATTTGCTTCAGCTGTGAAAAGGGATTTCCCCAAAGAAGCCCTGAAGAAAAGCAATCTAAGGATGGTTCTTTCTTTCAGGTGCTGTTAGTTTCAGGTGTTACCCACTCTAAATATTTGCTAACTGGCTGGCTAAGAACCAGTCAGCTAGGTCCACACCTACTTACCACGCCTCGGTCCCCTAGGTCCAAGGCATCCCAGGTGAAGCCCTGGGGCAGGGTATAGGGCTCTTGACGGATGTTGTCTTTGTCAGGTTCCACAGGACCATGGGTATTCACCACTTCTCCTACAAGAAGAAAATTGGAATGAGCCTTTCTTCCTTTGTGCCAATCCATTTTGAGTTCCCTTGGCCTCTTGTGGGGTGGAGAAAAGGTCTTAGCTCATAATCAGCTAAAGTAAGCCACTGGTGTTCCCAATCCAGGAGCACACACTGTATCCCTGGAGCAGTAGTCAATTTCCACAGTTATTCCTGGCCTGAAATCTCAGGCTGTCATGCCTTCACCTCAGGACAATTATTAGGATCCAAGGTGGGTGAATTTTTGAAATCCCTTAAAGATGTCCCTTTAGTAACTAAATAACAAATATTTGTCTCCAAAAACTTGGCATTTTCTCTGTTGGCTAATTTGGAGACTGCTCCCATCCCTCTACCCCAGCCTACCACTCCGAAAGGATTTAGAAAGAGTTCATTTCAACAAGGTGGTTTTTGTGTAAAGAGCTACAATGGCTTGTAGAGAGGGCAACTTTCTTGGACCAAACCATCTTTCTTCAGGCGCCAGACTCAATGTTCTTGAAAGCTCTGGCTTTCAAAGATGTGAATTAGTCTGTTACCACTGCCAATCCAGGACCCTTCATTGTTCATAGGGTTCCCTCAAAAGTGGCCTTCTTATTGAAACAGTGACTTATTTCTCAGAAGTGCCCATGCTCTTCCAAGAAGTGACGCTCCTGGGCAGAGATCCTATACTATTGGCAATCTGTCTGAATCCTAATGCAAAAGTTTATCTGAAGCACAACATAGGCATAAATTGTGCTCAGGCAGTACAAAAAGACAAGGTCTCAGACTCTCTACCCAGACTTGTTCCTAAATGAACTCTGGTAAATCAACCAACTTAGTGTATTTTGGTAAGCCAGAGACTTTATCATCAACCCCAAAGGATTAGGATTAAAAAAAAATGTTTTGTTATATATACACTTTCCCAGTAAAGTACAGTTATAAAAATGCTTTTCATGCCACTTCCCTACTCAGGAACCCAGAGGAGCACCTGTGGTGAAGTGTATCCAACCTAGACTCCTCTTCCAGGCATTTAAGATCCCTTAAGAAGTGGTACAACTCTCATTACTTGGCACCGCCTCCCCCCACACCATTTCCATCTCCTTATTCTTAGCTATTAACTAATGATGGATCCTTTATATTTCTGCTTATTTGTTACTGAAGCCTGAAATGTTCTTCTGTTTTTTTTTTTACTGACTTACACACAAAACCTGATGATTTACAACAGGTTAGCCTTTTATCTTATGAGCTCATGGGATGCTCTAAGCCTAAAAAACCCTACTAACCTTCTTTGTTTCCCTAGGCCTGACCAGTTGTTTAAGAACCTTTGAAGCAAGTCAGCCTCTCCAAGGGGATATATATATATATATATATATATATATATAGTATAGAATCTGTGGAGAAGAAAGATGAAGAGCAGAGGAGGAACTATGAATCTGTTGCTGTAGTACTTGGTAATGGAACCAACAAACTCTCCCCAAATTCAAAATTAATCAAAGGACTTTAAATTTTAAAAAGGGAGGGAGTGGGTAAGGAGACCCTTTATGTATCACCTAAATTAGACAGGGAAGGGGAGAAGGGAATAAATATTTATATAGTGCTCACTATGTGCCAAGCACTGTACTAAGAACTTTACAGCTATTATCTCATTTGATATCTAGATACTATAGAGAATAGCCACAAAGGAAGAATAGCAGCTGAGATACCTAGAAATTCATAGGAGAAAAAAATCCAAGCAAGAAGCCAGTAGTAAAGACCATGGTCTTCAATGTCTATATACAAATACCCCAAGTTTAGGCAACAAACTAGAGGTCACTACAGATGTGCCAGAGGTCAGAACATGTGGCAGATACATGTGACTTAGGAAAAATCCATGACTGAACAATGGCTCTGGATGGTTAACCTTATTTAAAAGCAAAACAAAATAAAACCCCAAACACAGAATAGGTAAGAGGGGTAAGATGCATTATAAATTAAGGCACAGCTACATGAAGAATTCAAGAAGCAGGGGGGAGAAGTGTAACAGAAAGTATCAGTGAAGGTCAAAGAAGAGAAAAACAGAAATAATTTTGTCATTGGAGCATATATTATAGACCACCTGGACAGAAAGAAATAGATGAGTTTGGGAAACAGAGATCCAAATATTGGTATAGAGGCATGATATGGTAGTGATGAAGCAATTATCCAGGTATCTGCTGAAACCTTGAGTTCTCTCTCTCTCTCTCTCTCTGGCAAAAGCTGAGCAGCTACTAACTTCTTGACTTGCCTTTTTGATTATTTCATCATTCAAAAGGTAGAGAAACCAATAAGGGGAAATTCTAACTAATTCTCACTCTGGGGTGGAAGTTATGGAACTCTAGAGGGAAGTACCACCCCATTCTAGAATTTGTGATAGAGAAGAGCAAACCTGGGCAGAATCTGATATGTAGCCTAGATTTTGGGAAAGCAGATTTCAAATTGTTCAGAGAAAAGACAGGCAGGATTCCATGGACTAAAATGTTTCAGGGAAATTTAGCCCAGGAGGGATTGGAGATGCTTAAGAATCCAATTCTTAAGACACAAAACGAAACAATCCCAATGAGAAGGAAGAACAGGGTATGTCTGAAGAGAATGATGCAACTGCACAGGAAACTTTCCAACCAATTTAGGTTTGAAAAGGAAATGTGGAATCCCAGAAAATGGAATAAAGACCAGGTAACAGAAGCTGATTGTAAGAATAGCAGCTGAGACATGGCAGTCCTATAAAAATAGTGTCAGGAATGCTATAGCTCAAAACAACCTAGACAGCAAGGAAAGTGAGGATTAAAAAAAGGGTTTGTTTTTTTTAAAGTTAAACTGGGAGAAAAAGGAAGGTCATAGAGGGGAAAAGGACATTTGCTTGGGGTAGATGGGGCAATAACTGACAATCAAAAGAAGGAAACCTGCTCAATTCTTAGTTTGTTTCTGTTGTGTTTTTTTTTCTCCATATGGGATAAGGACCCTTACACTGAAAATGAGAGAACAAAATTAACCAACAGGAAGTTGACAGCTAAGATAAGTAAGGAGATTCTAAGAGAGCATTTGGCTACTCTTGATAAGTTTAAGTCACAATACCTACATCTTTATATCCAGAAATAATCTGCAGATGCTACTGCCATGCTGCTATTGATAATATATGAAAGATCACAGAAAATGAGAAAGGTACCACAAGGTTGAAGAAAGGCAAATGCCCTAATTTTCAAAAATGGGAAAAGAACAGAGCCTGCCAAATATGGACCAGTGAGCTCGACTTTAATTCCTGCAAAAATGAAAGAAAGGATCATTTCAGGGGAAGCAATGATTACAAAGAGCCTCCCTGGCTTCATCAAGAGCAGTTCATACCAAACCTGACCTATGTCTTGTCACTGGACTCTGATGACTCTGGAGGAGAGAGCTAGGCTGACGACTTCATGAAGCTCTGCCTCACTCAAATTAAATTCATGGGCATGTCAAGATAGCCCCCTCTTGATATCATGGGTCCTCGTTGAGAGGAAGGACTAACAACAACAACAACAAACCATACTAACCTTATTTCTTTTGGGGGCAGGACAGCTAAACTAGCAGGAAAGGAGAATGCAGTGAATACAGTTTACCTAGATCTTAGCAAAGCATTGGGTAAAGCACCTCATGCTATTCTTATGGAGATGCAGAGATATGGATTAGATAATACAATAAGATGGATTCAAAACTGGTTGGATGTCTAGTTTCAAATTATAATTGTCAGTGGTTCAATGTTAGCATGGCCAAAGACTTCAGAGAACTGTGCTTGATCCTATGCTTTAAAAAACTTTTTTTGCCTTTTTTTTTTGGAGGGCAGTTGGGGTTAAGTGACTTGCCCAAGGTCACATGGCTAGGGTGTGTGTGTGTGTGTGTGTGTGTGTGTGTGTGTGTGTGTGTGTGTGTGAAGTGTCTGAGGCCGGTTTTGAACTCGGGTCCTCCTGAGTCCAGGGCCGGTGCTCTATTCACTGAACTACCTAGCCGCCCCTTGAAATATTTTTTTAATAATGATTTGGATGAAGGCAAAGACTACAAACTCATCAAATTTGTAGATGACATCAGAGTTGGGAGAAATAGCCAGAACAATGGATAAAAGAGTCAAGAACTAATAGGACTATGTCAGGATGTAGCAGGGGACTGGAAAACCAGGGCAAAGAAAAACAAGGGCAGGCTGGATTTGGCCCTTTGATCACAGTTTGCCCACCTCTGGAGTAGAATATTGTGCTAAATTTAGTAAGATGAAATCCAATGGGGACTCATAAATGTAAAGTCTTTTTCTTGAGAAAAAAATTACCTTCACAAATATAAGATGGGGAAGGTGTGATTTTTAGACAGCAGTTGTTCTAAAAAAGACTGAGGGATTTCAGTGGACCAAAAGCTCAATATGGGGGGCTGCTGGGTGGCATAGTGGGTAGAATGCTGGGCCTGGAGCTATTTGAATTTGAATTTAGATCCAGTCTCAGACACTAGCTGTGTGACTCTGGGCAAGTCACTTAACCCTGTTGGCCTCAGTTTCCTCATCTATAAAATGAGCTGGAGAAGGAAATGCCAAACCACTCCAGTATCTTTGCCAAGAAAACCCCAAATGGGGTCACAAAGAGTTGGACATGGCTGAAACTTAACAATAACAACAAAGCTTAATGTGTTAGCAGCATGATATAGTAGTAAAAAATAAAATGAATGCAATAAGGTACTGCATTAAGATGGGGACACATGGACCTCCTGGGATGTTAAAGGAAGGGGCTATGGAATCCCATGATCATGCCTAGGAGACCCAGTTTGTCAAAGATCTCTTGAAAAAAACAAATCAAGAAGGATCTCTTTAAGCTGGCCACCAATGCACTTATTTACCTGAAATAGTCTGGAAGAAGAGATGGACAGCAACAAGGACCTGCAATTCTCAGTGCCCACAGGAGGCACTGACCAAGGACATGGAATATTTCTCAGGAAAGGACTGGAAAGTTCAGTGCTCAGAGACTTCCTGAAGCTACATGGATCAGCTTTATTATATGGGGCAGCAAGAGCCTGAGCTACTGGTGGTTCATGCCTTCATATATATAAGGGAGACCTTGCTGGTGGCCAGGTACTAAAGAAGGTGGCCAACTGGGCACTGAAGCTGCTTAGCACAAGAGAAAGGACTCAGTTCTACCTGTCTGAGAATGGAGATAATGCCACAATGTTTAAACAGCTCTACTGAACCTTGATGAATGCTCTGGATTTGCATCCGAAGTCCACGGCGGCCAACAAAGCCTTTGAGTATAATATGAGGATTTTCAACACACTGCACAAGGCTGGCTCCTTGCTGGCCAAAGAATCCCAGGCTGGAGAGCACCCAATACATGATGTGACCAGGTGTCCATGAAGATAATGCTTGCCCCTTCAAAAATAGCCACATTGCAGCAACCCAACCATCAACTCATTCTTTTTTTTTCCTTTTTTGGAGGGCAATTGGGGTTAAGTGACTTGCCCAAAGTCACACAGCTAGTTTTTTTGTGTTAAGTGTCTGAGGTCTGATTTGAACTCAAGTCCTCCTGACTCCAGGGCTGGTGCTCTGTTCACTGTGCCACCTAGCACCGCCCCCCTCCCCCCCCCCATCAATTCAATTCATTCTTGATGTTTTTGGACTGACGGCCTGGATTCCCTAGCTGGGAATCACAACCTTGGAACCCTCCAGGGATGACTCTGGTCAACACCTACTAACCCTCCTGTGCCCCACCCCCAGTAAAGTATGGCTGCAGTTATCTTTTTTTTTTTTAATTTAAAGCTGGAATACAATAATCTAAGACAATTCCAAAAGACTCATGATAGAAAATGCTATCCACACCCTAAGAAAGAACTATGGAGGCTGAATGTTGAGCGAAGAATACCATTTTTTCTTTTTTCTCTCTCATGGTTTTTCTCTTTTGTTCTGATTCTTCTCATGACTAATATGGAAATACGTTTAATAGGACCCTACATGTATAGCCTAGATTAGATTGCATGCCTTCTTGAGGAGTGGGAACTAGAGGGAGGGAAAAAGAATTTAGAACTTAAAATCATATAAAGTGAATGTTGAAAGCTAAAAATTAAATAAATAATTAAATAAAAATTTTAAAGCTGGGTTTGAAAAAAAAAAACAATCAATAAAAACCAGATATGAAAATCAATACCTAACAGACTGACTGCTCTCTGCAGTATAAGTTTGTAATTCATACGAAGGGTAGGGTCATGGACTGCTCCAGTAATAGACAAACCCAGAGATCTCAAACTCAGAAACTGAGAACTTGGAAGGATAGCTTAGATCTAAAAACCTCAGCCCATGAAGGCTCCTCTCCTAAAGAGAACACTTAGGGTTCTCTTCCTCCCCCCCCCCCCCACACTTGTCTCTCAACTTGCTGGGGTGAAAGAAAGGGAGAGGGAGGAAAAGAACAAAGGTGTTACAGTGTGTCCACAATTTAAACACCAAAGGCAGGGGTGAAACCCCTGGCAGGATCATAGCCTGTGTTGCTGGGCCTGGGAGCCAGGCTCCTACCCTGGACTCTGAGGAATGGAGTTTTATTCTGGCTACGTCCTTCAGCAGCCCAAGCTGCTTCCTTCCTGGACAGGACAACACTTCATATGAATGCTAAAGCTTCTAATTAAGTTGATACTTTAAAAAGGGCCCTAAAAAGTCTTTGTTGGCTTTCCTCCTTCTTTGTCCCCTCAGCACTCACATGCTTAGTTAGCATTTGCTTGTTAGATGGCTTCCTACTTTTTTTTCTTGAATGGTTGTAGGTGAAAATTGACAGGTTCAGTCTCATCTACTCGAATGTCATTTCCTCAGCAGGGATGTGCTGGTCTCTTTCTTCTGTGTTCCTTCTTTCCACACAGCCTACCTGGCTTCCTGAGCAAGGACTCTCAGGTCTCTTGGACTACCAAAGGAACTTTAATGAATTTATATCAATTAAATACACAAAATTTTGTAAACTCACAAACTTATAAAGTCCAATTGATCTGGAATCAGTGGATTCTTTGATTAAACCAGGGGCCCTAGTATTTGCTTCACAAGGCTGTCATGAAATTATTATAAAGTTTCTTTGATTTTTTTTTAGCACAAAGGAGAACTATCAAAAGCATGAAAAATGTAGGGTTCACTTCAGTCTGTGGCTTGAAAAACATAAAATTAGCTGTCAGGTCCAAAGCAAGCTATCAAGAGCTTAAGGGAAAGTCTGGGGGTATCCTTCCATCACTACCAGACAATGAGTGGTTTATAAGTCACCTTGTGAGGCAGGTAGTGCTAGACTTGGGAGTCAGGGAAGCTAGGTTCAAATCCTTTCTGACACCAACCAAGCAGTGTGACTGATAGGAACAAAATCTTCTAAGACAGGAAAGTGACTGCTGGCATAGTTCCCCAGTCACTTCAGGTTATAAAAAGCCCAATAGACAAGTACCTGGTGATCACTGGTGATGGTGGTCTTCTTCCTGCCATGCAAGTCAACACAGTGAGGTGAGTTGTGCCCCATGGAACTACTGCTGTCCATTTACAGAATAGCCATTCTATATGGAAGTTTACAAAACTTCCTTCTGTAAAATGTTATAGACTGTCTACAACTATTTCATTCTAATCCTGAGCCTGAACCATCAGACAGTCCCGAGTCAGGCCTGCACCAATATTTTTGGCATAGCTGGGGGTGTTCGTATAAAATGATTCAGTGGCTGACTTCTTAGTTGACATGGGAGAATGATGATCAGATGGCTTGATAAAGGACTCTGGAACTTACTGACCACTGTTTCTGGTCACATACTTTGAGTTCTCTCAATAGAGAGAAAAGAGATCCTCCTCAATGATGTCGGGGGATTAGTCCACTGGGTGTCTAAGGAAGTTGACAGGGAAAGTAAAGGCAAGCCTTTCCTGCCAGTTGCTAACATACAAAGAAAAGCTAGATTGGGGCGGCTAGGTGGCGCAGTGAGTAGAGCACCGGCCCTAGAGTCAGAAGGACCTGAGTTCAGATCTGGCCTCAGACACTTAACCCACACAAACAAAACAAAAAAACAAAAAACCTAACTGTGTGACCTTGGGCAAGTTACTTAACCCCAATTGCCCTCCAAAAAGCAAAAAAAAAAAAAAAAAAAAGAAAGAAAGCAAACTGTCCACAGTATTCAGCAACTAAAGACAGAGAAGAATGTGTTCTGAGTTTTGGGTATTTTTTTGCTTTTTACAAGGGGGAAGGCAGGGTAGTTGGGGTTAAGTGACTTGCCCAAGGTCACTCGGCTTGTAAATGTTAAGTGTCTTGAAGTCAGATTTGAACTCAGGTCCTCCTGACTCTAGGGCTGGTGCTCTATTCACTTTGACACCTAGCCACCCCATGTGTTTTGGGTTTTTAAGAATAATACTCTCAAGTCATAGAGGCAACTCATAAACCTAGTCAAAATTATTTTCAGGGGACCCAGAGAGAGAGAAGTTTAGTTGCTTGGGCTGAGACAGGCCCACCACATAAATGTCAAAATGTCGTCTGCTCTATTTAATAACTGTTATCATTGTAACCTCCAAGTCCACCAACTATGTTAGGTGTAGAGCTTACTTAAAGATTGTTAATTTGGGGAGAGTCTAAAAACTCTATTGAACGGACTATTTTGTACTCTTCATATGGCATTAAGGAAGCCAAAGGGAACTGGTAGGACGTGGTCTTTGGTGAGACTCTAGTGCAAGGTAGAAGCCCTATATAAATGTGAGTTATATTTCATTATCACTTAAGCCTACGGGAGAACTGATGGCTCAGAATCATGGGATTTTACCTGGTCTTTGTGGTGATTATTTCATTCTTCACAATAAGTGCTTCCTAGCTTCTTGTCTCAGTAATAGACAGCTAAAGAGAACCTGCTGTTCCCTAACTTCTATAGGAAACCAGGGAGAAGGGAGAATTTCAGGAAGTACTAATGATGATGAGAATCTTCATCTCACTTAAGATTCCACAGGAAAATTCCTATCTTTTCTTTTTTCCCTCTCTTCATTCTTCCCCCCAACCTTACTTGTTCCCTTGGCCTTTAATGCAGGAAACTGAAGATTATAAGCTATAAAACTATGACAACAGACCAAAGAAGTAACACTTGAAAAGACAAGAGGTGTGAAAAGACAAGTTCTACACAAGTAGAACCGTGTTCATAAAGAACTCAGATTGGTAAAGACGACAAAAGATGACAAGATGAAGGTAGTTTATACTAAAGGGGCTCAGGGGAAGACAGGTACAATGATGCATTGCTGATATGGAGATAAACTGATCAAACTACTCTAGGAAACAATTTGCAATAAGAATAAAAGAGTTAGTAAACTGTGCCTACTCTCTGATCTTGTGATAAACATCACTAGACATACACTCCCTGAGGCAAGGCAGGAAAAGTCTCACAAGTGTAAAAGCATTAACCGCAGCATTTTTGTTGTGACAAAGAACGGGAAAGAAAGGGGATGCCCATCACTTATGGGACAGCTGAACAAACTGGGGCACAGAAATGCAATGGAATATAACTATACAGACACTCAAGGAGCCTGCAGGAAATGCTATTGGGCCAAGGAAGCAGAAACAAGAGGATGATCACGATAATATAAAGACTTTAGAATATGATCAATGCAGCACCCAATCATAACTTCAGAGGATTAGAAAGTAGAACATGTTTCCTGACATAGAGGTGGCAGACTCTAGGGACAGAACAGCCCTGTATTTTACCAGCCATGGTCAATGTATTAACTTATTTTGCTTGGCTGTACTTGTTAACAAGGGAAAGCAGGTAATTTAATGGGAAGTGACAAAGGAGTAAAAAAAAAAAAAACCAAAAACAATTAAAATTTTTTTGCCTTTTTTCTTTTTGGAGGGCAATTGGGGTTAAGTGACTTGCCCAAAGTCACACAGCTAGTAAGTGTGTCAAGTGTCTGAGGCCAGATTTGAACTTAAGTCCTCCTGACTCCAGGGCCTCTAGCCCCTATTTTTTAAAAAAGTGAGAAAGGAAAAAAATTTTTTTTGAGAAATAACATAGAAGTCAAGTAAAAGGAAACTGTTTAACCTTATTCCCCTCCTTTCAGCCTGTTATTCTTTGTAGCTTACAAGTGGCCAAATCATAAGATTTTGATCTGGAGCAAGAACAAGAAACCACTTCTTATCTTCTGAAAAGGGTAGACTTATGAAAAGTTAAAGAAATAGTCATACATAGCCTCTACATAGCCACAAAAATCAGCTCACATCTTTTAGGTAAGCCTCTGAGAAAAAGTAAAAAAAAAGTTTGACTCTTTGGCAGTAAAAAGAAAATTACTACAGATATCTAGGAAACTTGCTGTTTTCAAGTTTTCTAATGTAACTGGGAGTATTTTAAACTTCTAAAATAATTCTAACTTTGTTTGGTGGAATAAATACTAGTTAGTGACAACTCCCTAGTAGGGGCTAGGAAGGCCAGAAGATATTATCTATGAAAAATACCATGGGGGGAAAATGCTATACAACTTCAATATACTAGGTAGTATTTGTATTGTTAATAAACATTCAGACATTTATTTTATACTAATGACAGAAACAATAAATTGGAAAAGAATTCCCTTAATTGGTGCTGAAGGCTTCTTAATTAATTACACTTCTGACAGGTTGAAAATTTTAACCACTCTTCTACAGAATCCAACTTTATGTTCTGTTCACACTTTTGTTGTTCAGTCATCTCAGTCATATCCAACTCTTCGTGACTCCACTCTGGTTTTTTTGGCAAAGCTACTGAAGTGATTGGCCATTTCTTTTTCCAGCTTAAATGAAGAATGGAGGCACACAGGGTTAAGTGACTTGCCCAGTATTACATGGCTAGTAAGTGTCTGAGGCCAGATTTGCACTCATGAAGATGAGTCTTCCTGATTCCAAGTGCAGTGGGCCACCTAGCTGCCCTCTGCCCACACAGGATATCAAAAAAATTTTTTTGATTATGATAAAACAGTTTTAGTAAAACTTGTCCAAATGTCCAGGAAAAATACAAATAAATTATCAACATATCTTTTCCTGAAGATTTCAGGGCCTCTATATGCAATAATTTGGATTTTCATGATAACCCTAAAAGTCAATAGCTCTGCCTCCATTGAACAGATAGAGAAACCACAGCACACAACCAAAAACAATTGTTTTGAGGCCACCTATGGGGTCACTGGTAAGAGAAGTAGGAATAAAATCCTGCTCCAGGTCAATATTCTTTCCCCTAGACCTTACTGTGCCTCCCCATGTCAAGGTGAACAAACTCAGTGAAAACAGACTTACATTAATTACAACATAACTCTTCATGCATTTCAGTGAATGGAGAATAATGCTATGCTTTAGATGACCAAAGGCATCTTTGGTCATCTAAAGCCTTGCAGAAGGGCTCAGCTAGTAGGCCTTAACTGAGGAAATTGGTAAGGAAGTATGGGGCAAGAAGATCTGAAAAGCTTACTGTTAGCTACCTCAGTGCTGGTGATAACTATGGCAGTATATCTTCAGTTTCAGCTTCACATGGCCTCCACAGCCAACCCACTCACTCAAAAAGGAATTTCCTATGGCTTAGTTGCTTCACTTTTCAGTGTTGTGGGAATGCCGTACTGACAAAGCTTACTTAATGGCAACTAGGTGGCTGGTAAATTTCCTTCTCCTGGCTCCAAAATTCTTCTTGAATAGTAAGGATCTCTTTCTGGTACATGAGTTAAAAAACACTCATCTAAGGTGGCTTTCCAAGGGACAACTCCATATGTCCACAGTCAGGGCTATGTAAGTACCTTTATCTGCACCTCCCCAAACAGAATGACAGAGGCAGAGGCAGAGGCAGAAGGTTAAATTTAATCTACCTGCCCCAAGTGGGATTTAACATGCTGCATTATTGCTTTCCCAATTCAGTTAGCCAGAGAAAAGTTCAATAAGAGACAGCTGGAGAAGGTGCACATATATAAATCTGATCACATCTCAGGCGTTTGTTTGTTAAAAAAAAGCAGATATATGAATGGTACACTGTTTGTATTTGGTGTTGCAATACAGCACATGACTTTTCCTACCTGCACTGGAAGCAAGCTCACCTGAGAAGTATGTTTTTGGTCAGCACATCTCTGGGAATGATGAGCTCCCTAAGCTGATGTGAAGCAGTAATTCCTTTTCATCTGTTCTAAATGTTCCTGGCTGGGTGTCTGCTGCCTCCCTTCTGTATTTCAGGACCTGATGACCAAATCTGGGTTGCCCGGAGTCAGACTTATTTATTGCATCCCCAATCAGATATGATCCTCTAAGGCTGAAGTCTCAATATTTTCCACACGGCAGTACTGCCAACTGTCTAATCATTTTAGTGACTGTTCCTTTGGACTCAATGCTGGCTCCATGATATCTTTCTTGAAGTGTGTTAAGCAGAAGCGTACACAGTGATATAGGCAGGCATGGGCATATCATGCCTACTTAGGTTAGGCTGCTTTTAGAATGACCTTGCAGTCAGTTAACACACACTAAGAGGAAAAAGGAATTGGCTGAGCATTATGCTAAGTGGTATATGAAGCCAGACAAGGATTAAAATCTGCCATAGGTGATCGACTATTAATACCCTAAATCTGTATACAGATACACATATTTATTCTGTTCTGTACAGACAACTCTTTTGCAACTCTGTCTTCAATGAAAATACACTACTTAGCTACTGAGGTTCTCAAGAACCTAGGCACCATTCTACTTATCCAACTTTTATTTTGAACTATTCCTCAACATTATGCCAGTAAAAGATATTTTTATTAAAAAAAAACCACTAGTAACAATACTGATGATAGTAATAGTAGCTAAAATTCTTATAGTACTAGGCAGTGTGCAAGCAGCACTTGACAATTATGATCTCATTTGATCTTCCCAACAATCTTGTGAAGCAGATGTTTTTATTACCCCATTTAACAGCTGAGGAAACTGAAGCAAACAACTTGCCCCGGATTCCACAGCTAGAAGTATCTGAGGTTGAATTTGAACTCAGGTCTTGCTGATTCCAGGCCCAGTGCTCTATCCACTGCCCAAGATTCACACGGTTATAAGGAAAGAGGGTGACTGTGAAGAACACCACATGTTCAGTAATGCTCCAAGTCCTCTTTGCTGCAGGTAAGAGAAATGCTGTGTCTGAGACAAAGGAAAGAAACACATACCAAGCTTCGGTACAGGCTGGGTGTCCCAAAACTGGTAACTTCGCTTGCTGGCTTCCTCCATCGTTTTGGCAGGTCCTTGGCCTACTGAAAACAGCTCAATGGCTTTCTGTATTTCCTGGATTCTCTCCACTGGTAAAGAGTTCACCTAAACAAGAAAAAGTTGGGGGAAGAGAAAACACAATATACTACTAAGTCATGTTAACTCTATTAAGTACAGGAATTCAAAATTTATGGCAAAGGGTTCCCAGTGGCAGATATTATGGGATGATTGACTAAAAGCATTGGTGGTAAGGCAAGGGCTGCAGGATTTGTAGTCAGTTTCTTTACATTAAAAAAAACCCTTTAAAGGACTTGATTTCAAACTTTATAGCATGAGGCGTAAAGTTTCTATTTTGATCCCAGGAAGGCTTCAGCCGAAATTCCAATATTTCCCTTGGGGGCCTTGCAAAAAGAAACTGAAAACAAAGCAGCAGCTCTCTCTAGAAAAGAGACAATGGACAATGTGGCTTCATCATATTTTACAGGGGCTTTTGGAATGGGTATTTGAGACTATCTAGCCTAAGTAATATTTCTAGATGAATAAATGAACCAATCAATAAGCATTTATTAAGTGCCCACAGTGTGTCAGGGGTATTGGGCCTGAGGTGTACAAAGACAAAAAGCAAGCCATCCTTAGTCTACATAAGCTATATATGTAAAAAATAAACACAAGGTGATTTTGGTGTGAAAGGCACTTAGGGATCCTAAAGGACAAGGAGGGAATCTCCAGATCTGGGGAGGAAGTCTATGCAAGTATAAAAATGGAATGTCATGGAAAAGAACAGCAAGACAAATCTGGCTAGACTGCAGTGTATGTGAAGGTGAGTAATATATAAGAAAGTGAGGAAAGGCAGGTTGGGGTCAAGTTTGTGATCATAGAGGTAATAGGGAGGCCCTACGGTTTACTGAGTATGAGAGGAACATGGCCAGATCTGGGCTTAGGAATAGTACTACAACAACTATGTGGAGGATATATTGGAGAGGGTGTAGATTGGAGGGAGGGAGACCAATCAGGAGATTACTGCAGCAATCTAAGCAGGAAGTGATGAGGGCTTGAATTTAGGGTGTTGACCATTTGAGTAGAGAGAAGGGAAATGATGTGAGAAACATTGTGGAGGTAAAATCAAGAAGATTTGGCAATTGATTAGGAATGGAGGATGAAGTGGTACAAGGGAAAAAAGGCCTGGCTTCATAGGCAGAAGACCTGGGTTAAAATTTCCTTCTGTCACTCCCTGTGCCTTTGTGTCCTCATGTGTAAAAGGGAGAGAGAGGAGAACTAGAGAGCCTTTGAGGTTCCTTCCAGCTCTGAATCTATGATTCTATGACTCTAAGGTTGTGGACCTAGGTACCTGAAGGATGGGGGCACCCTTGACAGAACCAAAGGGACACAGTGAGTCCAGGATGGATGGATGGATGGAATGTCTAAGAGGGAGCCAATGACACACGATTAGAGCTCAGGAGAAAGGCTGGGGCCAGACGACAGTCATCTTCAGTTCAGCTGTTTTTCAGCTATGTCTGAGTCTTCATGACCTCTTGTGGGATTTTCCTGGCAAAGATACTGGAGTGGTTTGCCATGTCCTTCTCCAGTTCATTTTACAGATGAGGAAACTGAGGCAAGCAGGGTTAAGTGATCTGCCCAGGATCAGACAGCCAGTGAGTGTCTAAGGCCAGATTTGAACTTGGAAAGATGAGTCTTCCTGACTGCAGGCCCAGAGCTCTATCCACTGAGCCACCTGAGCGTCATCTACAAAAAGACAGGTGGAACTGATGAGCTCACTAAGAGAGCTACTATAGAGCAAAAAGAGGGTCTAGGAGGGAGCCCTGGCACACACCCACATTTAGGGGGTAGGCTATGGATGACTCAGCAAAGGAGCCTGAGAGGGAGCAGACAGAGGCCAAGAAGACACAGCTAGAAGTCGAGGAGGATGAGGGCTAAGAAAAGGTCATCGGATCTGGTAATTAAGAGAAGAGTGGCAACTTGGGAGAGAGAAATTTCAATTAAAGGATGAGTTTTTACAGCTCCTCTTTTCTGAATTGTTGTCAGGCCCAAAAGTACATTGCTCTGATTACCTCTGATAGTGACAAAGTGCTATCCTTTGAAACTGAAGTTAATTTTGGAAATAGTAAAAAAAAAAAATCATTCAGGGGTCAAGTTTTACAAATAAACTAGGCAATTACGGTTTGGAGTCCAAAATAAGGTATACTATAGTAGTAGGTAGTCAGGGTAGACGATTCAAAAACTGGCTCTGATATACATTCCAAAAGAACACAGCACAAACACCCTGAGTCTTGGCACAACCCCTGGGGGGGAGTGCACAGCCTCCCAAGCTAACAGTGAAGCACAGCATTCACTTAGATGAGTAACTTCTGTCCCAGCTTTGTCGTCATGGCCAATGCTTCCATTAGCCTTGGGTTTGGAACTCTGGGAAGCAAGGACCACAACTATACAGTAACTATTCAATAGCATCTAGGATAGTGCAATAAGCAATTGTGCAATGAATAAGTGGTTCTTCTGATAGCAAGCAGACCCTGGAGCCCCAGGCTTGGGAACTCACTACAGTGTTAAAAACAGAGTTTCCACCCAAATAGTAACAGATACTAACTACAGCACCAGGGACTCTCACTGACAGGCCACTTGAGAGAACTCACAGGTACCAATGGCAATTTCAAGAGGCGTGTCGGGGAAAGCACAAGTGTACAACTTTTACATCGTGAAGAGATGTGGAATAAAGCACTAGACTTAGAATCAGAAGATGTGGGTCCAGATACTGTCTAGGTTACTTTCTAGCTGTGTGATCAGAGGTAAGTCATGTCATTGCTCAGTCTTGCTTTAATCAATCATATATAAAATGAGGACGATACTTGCACTATTTATGTCACAGAGTGGTTGTGAGGAAACTACTTTGCCAACCTCAAAGAGAGGGCTTTTTTTATTAAAGCAAATAAAAACTGGTGGAGAGAACCAATGTTCTCCTTATAGCACTCTTATCTGAAAAAAGTTCTGAGCCCTTGGGAAACAGGTCCTTTACCTTCACAGGCTGGTCCTGCGCAGAATCCAGTGTTTCATTGCTTTTGTCTTTCTTCTTTTTCTGCTTCTTTTTCTTCTTTTTGGTTCCACTGTCATTGGCTGGGCTCAAACCACTATAAGACAAAGCAAATACTAATGTAGGACTTAAGAAAAAATAACCAGTTTGGGACCACACCAAGTCATACAGAAAACTCTGTTCCGACAGACCTCTATGGCTCTTAGAAGCTGATGAAAGAATCTGGGCCCCAGATGGGGCATTTAGAGGAGGACATTGGGGAATGTAGTTCCTCCTTATTATTCCAAAGAGAAGGCAAAATGAAGAACATCCCATTTATCTGGAGGGGGCTCTTCCATTCCTACTCCTGGTTCAGATGGTATATTCATTTTTTTCTATAGTCCCTATACTAGTGGGACTGAGTTTAAACAACAACTAATGACATGGCCAGAAACTTCTGCCTCACCTGTCACTAATACCCCTTTAGATCACTCAATCAGACAGGATGACAGTCAAGTCACAGCACTCTCTTTAACCAGTAATGCTCTTCTCTGTTTACTCTGGCCTTCCCTTTCTCTTCCCCCACTGATCCATTATGTTATGAGTTTCCCCAGCCGCCGGACCTAATGCACAAAACAGCAACGGAAAGTGGGGGATGGGGAGGGAAGATTGAAAGAACTGAAGTCCTGCATTGCTGAGATTTGTAGGAAGCACAAGTCTACGGACACAGTGAAATCAAACACACATGATGAAAAATAGGCATGCAGATGGACAGTATGTGCAAAGCTAGATGTGTCAGGGAGGTGGTGATGTGGAAGAACCTGAGGGACATGAGAAACTTACAGTCCAATGGAAGAGATGAGACACATTAAATACAAAAGAACAAAAAGAAATTATACCAAGGACATACGACACTGATGGGAGGAACTAACTAGTAGAGCCAAGTCCATGTAGTTAGCAAACAGTTTACCTCCTTTGTTCAACTGCCATCCTTGTGGGTGGTACCTCAGGGGACAAAGAGCTATCAGGTGTAATAATGGGTGTCACTGACAATCCTGGTCATTTGTTAATAGTTCTGCCACCGTTCTGGACACTATGACTCTTTATGCAGCCTAAGATTGTATGAACTTTCTTGGCTGCCCCACATATTGATTCAGTGAAGTTACAACCTCTCCACCCAACTCCCAGATTTTTATCAAAGGAACTGCAGGCTAGTTATCTCTCCTCCACCCAAGTATAAGGCTACATTTATCTCTATTAAAATCATCTTATTTGCTTTAGCCAAATGTTCTAAACTGTCAGGACTCTTGAGGATCTTGCCTCTGTCATCCAGTGTTAAATCCACCTAACTAATTATCACCTGGTATCTTCCATAAGACTAGAATGAAAGAGTTTACTAGATATTTGCTAGAATCCAGGTAAACAAATACTGGATCATTCTCCTGATTTACAAGTTTAGGAAGGTGAGTCTGTCATGACCTTTTCTTCATGAAACCATGCTGGGAACCTTGGAGATCACCATTTTCTTTCCTAGATGCTCACTTACTATACCTTTAGGAATATATTCTATTTTTACTAGGAACTGAAATCAGGTTCACCAGCAAGTACAGCCTCTACTCCTCCCTACCTTTTTTGGGGGCTGGGGGTGGGGGAATATGCCATTTTTTGATCCCATTCTCCCATGACCTTTCAAAAGTCAGTGCCAGTGGCTTAGGAATATCATGCCAATTCTTCCAGGATCCTCGGCCATCTGGGCCAGGAGACTTAGACTTGTTGAAGGGGTTTTGTACTATCCTTTCTCATCCAATGGTCATTCTCCTTGGCAGTGAAAACAGAAGCAAAATAAGAAGTGATCAGCTCTACTTCCTCTCAGTCATCCCACTGCTCACCTACCCACTGCCCTGAACAGTGGTCCTATCCCTTCTTGGATATTGTTCTTTCCTCCTGAATAGCTTTAAAAACTCCCTGCTCTGGTCTCCACTTTCCTTGGACACTCAAGAGATCGCCACACGTGGACACTGCCTTGCAGAACTGTGCTATAATTCTGGATTCATGTGATTGCTGTAACCTGGCCTTGACTCCATCTTTTGCAAGTCTTACTTAGCTTAGTAAACTCTCTCTGTGTCCACACCAATCTCTTTAAACTATTCTTCCCTTTTTGACTCATTGGAAACATTTATCTTGGTGCTTTTGTAATTTCACTTTGAGACCTTTCCAACTCAATTTAATAAACATCTAAGTGCTAAATATGGGTCAGCTCCTGAAGACACAAAGGCAAAAATGAAACCTATCAAGGGCTTCCATTTTGCTAGGAGGAAAACATGTACACAGTAAATCATTTATCAATGCAAAGCAACACTCAGGGAAGCACTAATAAATGGGGAAATCAGGAAGACTTTTATAGGAGGCAACACCTGAGCTGATCAGTAAAGGCAGCTGGGGGTTTCCAGAGCAGAGGTGAGAAGAGAAAGCATTCCAGGGAATGGAGGGATGGAAAACCACACATGGGGAGCAATAAGCAAACCAGTTTAGCTGGCACATAAAGAATACCAGATTGAAAAGGTTACACTGAAGAGCTTTTATTTTATTCTGGAGGCAATAGGGAACTAATGAAACTTCTCAAGCAGAGAAGTGACATGGTCAAATCTGGCTTTAGAATAATTATTAATTTGGAAATAATCTTAGTCAGACTCCTGCCTAGCTTTTCCTCTAAACCCTTTGATTTCTACTCTCTCAAATCTAAGCTATTTACCTATTCACAGTTGGACCAATCCTTTCCCTCAAAGTTCCATTAAGTCCCTTCCTTGTTAGAATCAGATCCAGAATAGAATTTCTCCTTGTTGGTTCCTCTTCCTTTTGAAGGATAAAATTATCATTACTAGCTATCCTTGAAATGCCACCAAAACAAAGAGGTATCTGTTAAAAAATTTCAGATCAGCACTATATTTAAGTGCAAAAAAAAAAGTGGTAACAACATAAATGTCTAACAAAAAGGGATAGTTAAGTTAATTGTGGTTAGAGGAATGTAATGGAATATTACAATGTAATTAAAACTCATAAGTGTTAAGAAAAACCTTTATGAAATAATGCAAAGCCTTAAAAAAAAAACACCCCCCCAACCTAGAAATAAGAACAGACTACACACTAGCTACAACTATATAACAGAAAAGGTAAATAAGAATGAACAAAGAATCCTAATGTGAGCTTAGAAGGAATAAATGATGTTGATCACTGAGTTTTAATGTATCACACAATAAATAAACTTTGAAAATTACTAGCTGCTCTGATCCTGGTACAGAGAATTCTCCAGCAGACGTTCTCTGATGTCTTAGTATGTGTGCTTTCTTCTATTTATTTCCTCTTTGTCTAGGCAGTCTGTAGCTCATGCCAGTGACAATCCAAACACTCTACCCGTTCTAGAATGCTTACCCATCCTCATATGAGGAAATCTTTTTAATAAGCAATGCTACTCCATCTCCACCTATCCTGTTTCTTTTGAATGAGATATATTCATAGAGAAGCATATTGTGGTCACAGGTTTCATCTCACTAAATCTTAGTTCTCCTTCAGAATGTTAAATTTGCCTCCTTGTTTTAGGCTCTCTAGTTCATTTTGCCTGTTACCCATATACAAACACAGTGTGTGAGTATCTGAAGAACTGGGTTTTTATTACTGGCTTCTTTCTTATATTTTGTCTCTCGTGAGCATATGGACCTCTTTATTAGCTGATGAATCAGAAACAACTTTCAATTATTTTATATGTAGACAGAATGTGTGCTAAATCCTGTCACTTTCTCCTTTAAAGTATCTCTAATATTTAATGGTAGTTAACACTCTTCATCATATCAATGTGACAGACAGCTTCCCAGCTCTTCTCCTCTATTTCCTAGATATCTAATCTGACTCCTATATCTCTAAAGAATCTTCCTAAAATAATTGCTTTTCAAGCTGTATGTAATAGAGACCCACAGTTTCATGTACAATTCCCCCCTTTTCTGTTCCACTATGCACATGGAAAGGTCCATTTTATTTAATGTTTAAATTCAGAATTAAAATTTTCTTTAAAAAACAATTTGCCTTTATCACTTAAAATGGCTCCTTATTTCTCTCATTAAGTCTAAATCTTTTGCCTAAGAGTCTAAGTAACTTGGTCCCATTCTACATATCCAACTGTATTTTGAATTATTCCCTAATATTTAAGCTTTTCCAGAGACACACTGATCCTTGTAATCCATAAAAAGGCCACTCATGCCTTCAGTAATGTTATTCTTTCTACACCTTAGACACACACCACCTCTTTCCCTACTTATCCAAATCCTACCTATCCTTCAAGGTCTTCCATAAGTTTCACCTCCATAAAACATTATTGGACTTCTCTTTCCATAAAGACTTCTGAGTGTTTGATTTTTGACATTAAGCCTGTTTTCATTATTTATATGGAAAAAAAAAGTCTTTACTCATTTCAAGAATAGAAGCCAAATAAAATACTACTTCTATATCCCCCACAGTATACTGTAAAGTGCTAGACACAAGGTTAGCCATCAATGCTTGATCAAAAAAAAGTATTAGAATTGGAATGAATCTCTATCATTCTAGGATTTAATCTGGGAATTGTTTTATTGATTGAGTATCTCTGATATCAACTTCTTAACTTACCATCTATCTCTCACTTAAAGGGGGAAGGTGGGGACAGCAGCAAATCTTCCCCCATTAGCTCAGTAGATGATCATAGGATGTACTCATTAAAGATTTCAATGTATTAACAAGGTATTAACACACAAATAACCTCTTTCATCGTCTGAACACCTTTTTGGTGGAATCAGAAAGGGGATAATGCAGACTACCTGTATGGCCTTGGAGGAGACATTTAGTCTTCCTAGATTTTAGTTTTATCATCTATAAAATGATGAAGTTGAATTAGATTTTGAGGTTCCTTCTAGCTCAAGATCTATAATCCTATGAAAATCATTGGGTGAGCAAAATAATGGGCCAGGCCTCTAAACAGCCAAGCCCTAGAGACAGACCAGCAGTTTGAGAATTCAAGGCATTCCAGGATTGTGGAGGAAGAACCAAGCCCCCTAAGAGGAAATTTGAGGGGGGAGGGAGGAAGAGGGGAGGGAAACAAAAGTAAGAGATTTCTTTCTCCCCACCTCTATCAATACCCCCAAGCTCCACTTGGGAGCAGAGCTACTTGAACTTGACCAAGAGGAGATTTCACATCTAACAGGAAGCATTGTGAGGACTCTACTAGAAAAGTAAGAGCAACAAAGCCCTCAAGTTCTATTGTTGTGTGTCTCCCCTAGCCACATATATCACACACACACACACACACACACACACACACACACACACACACATATGTTACATCCCCACCCCCCACACTCAACACTCCCCCCACACTCACCCCACTACCACTGTAGTCCTGACCTGAAGTGTTAGGAAGTGCCCAGGGACTTCCATGGGCCCTGCTGTAGTGCCTGCTCTTTGGGTACCTAATCCATGAGTGCCATGTTGGAGAGTGGACCAGAAGAGGTACTATCTTCTGTTCTGGAGAGCAGAATATGTAAAAGAAACTAGGGTACCTGAGCTTTTCACTTTTTGAGATTCCAGAGCAACAATTTACTGAAGTACCTCTTTAATTGAAACAAGATCAAGCACAACAAAACTAACAGAGAGGTAGAATATAGTAGAAAGACTGCTGTATTTGGAGTGAGAAGAGTCATGTTTGAATCTAACTCAGATAAGTTCTTCCTTTCTCACTGAGCTCAGTTCCTGGGTCACAATCTCCTTCTATACCCCAACTCTTGCCCTTTTATTAGGGTGTGTGTTGATGTCCCCTCAGATCCTCCATCTATTTAACCTCCTCCAATCTACTCATTCTGCCTCACCTACACACAGTAATGGCTATATTCCTGACCTTGATATCATCTAAAAGTATCCCAATCATTCTCTCCTATTATTTCACCTACAGAATTTTTTCTAAACCCAGTATAGCGGTTCAAAGAATCAAAGAGTTGGAGAGTTAGAAGGGATCTCAGAAGCCAATGGTACATAGTTCTTTATATAGTGTTGCGCCCATTGAAATGTGGGCTCCTTACAGGGGAGGGATTGTGGTTTGCCTTTCACTGTACCTCTGGCACTTAGCTCAGTGTCTCTTACAAAGTAAGCACTTGGGGCAGCTAGGTGGCACAATGAATAGAGCACTGGTCCTGAAGTCAGGAGGACCTGAGTTCAAATCTGGCCTCAGGCACTTGACACTTAACTAGCTGTGTGACCTTGGGCAAGTCACTGAACGCCAATTATCTTGCCCCCCCCCCCCAAAAGAACAAAAAAAAGAACAAAGCAAGCATTTAAGGAATGTATATTGAATGAGTATTCACTATAACATGACTGAGGGGTCTTCCAGTCTCTGTTCAAAGATCTAGTGGCACTCAGAAACTCTTCAGGGACCCCATTCCATTTTGGGATAACTAACTGCCATAAAGTTTTTCCTGACATCAACTTCCTTTCAAATTCCTTCAAATGACCCATAGACCTGTAATGGCCTCAGGGCTTTTTATGATCCTGGGTTCCCAGAACTGAGCACGTGTCAACAAATGGCAGAATGGGACTAAAACCTCTCTGTTTCTGGAGATCATACCCCACCTTCTTGAAGCAGGCCAAAATTTCATTTGCTTGCTACGTGACATCCATGACTCATATTAAGCTTTCAGTCTACTAAGATCCCCTAATCCTTTTCAAAATGGTGCTAACCACATGTTCTCCATCTTATATTTGTGAAGCTGACTGTTTTGTCCTTAAGTGCAAAGCTTTCCAGTAATTCCTACTGAATTTCATCTTAAGGGGGCTGTGGCGAGGTGAATAGAGCACCTGCCTTGGAGTCAGGAGGACCTGAGTTCAAACCCGGCCTCAGACACTTAACACAAAAACTAGCCACGTGACCCTGGGCAAGTCACTTAACCCCAACTGCCCTCCAAAAAGAAAAAAAAAAGAGACTCTCTGAATTTCATCTTAATAAACTGAGCAATGTTCTATGGGCAAAACTATGGGCAGAAGGTCAGATATGACCTGCCCTTGTTTGCCCACCTGCTTCTCTTGCCTGTCAAGATCTTGTCTGATTCTGACTCAGTAGTCGAGGAGGTTAGCTACCCTTCCCAGTTCAGTGTCATATGAGAGTCTGACAGAAGTACAGTCTGTGTTTTTATCTAAATAGCTGAAGAAAATGTTAACCAACACAGGGCCAAGCACAAATCCCTGGGGTGTTCCACAGGAGACCACCTGCCATAGTCCGTGAACTATGCTTTCTCTGAGTCTGGCCAGTGAATCCATCTGACTATATGATCATCTAGTCCACATCTCTCCATCTTTAAAAGCTTTGCTAAAATGTAGGTAAACCACATTCCCAGCATTCTCCTCTACTGGTTTAATAATCCTATTAGAAAATGGTATCAGGGGCGGCTAGGTGGCGCAGTGAGTAGAGTGCTGGCCCTGGAATCAGAAGGACCCAAGTTCGGATCCGGCCTCAGACACACACACACACACACACACACACACACACACAAAAAAAAACCAAAACAAAAACCTAGCCGTGTGACCTTGGGCAAGTTACTTAACCCCAATTGCCCTCCAAAAAAAAAAAAAAGAAAATGGTATCAGATTAATCTGGCCTGCCCTGTGCTTGATAAAGTCAGAGCTTCCTTTTATGGATATTTGGCAGTCATTTTTTAATGATCCATTCTAGAATTTCCCCAGGAATTGAAATCAAGCTTACTGGTCTATAGTTTGCAGGCTCTATTCTCTTCCCTTTAAAAAACAATTAGGACAACATTTGCCCTTCAATTCCCACAATCTTCCAAATCTCATTGATAACAGTTCAGCAATCAAATGTTCCAGTTCTTTTGAGCCCTAAAGATGTATATAGTTCATCTGGGACAGGAATCCGAATTTATCAAGGTCAGCTAGATGCACCCTTACTACCTCCTTACTTACCTGGTATCTATCAGCTCACTATCAGAAATCTTTGTCATGCAGTTTCACAGGTATTTCTAATCCTTAGTTCCTTTGTCCTATCACCTCACACACCTTGACAACACCAACCCTGAACAGAATGGAGTACCCAACTGTGCTAGCTGGATCATTATTTAACTTCGAAGGGGCTTACACTTTAAGGTAATCCTTTTTCTCTTCCTCCCTACCTGATTCTGTTTTACTCCTGACTGAGGCAGCTTCAAACTTCTTATCTTCACAAGCCTCTCTCACCTTCACTCTCCTAACCTTCTCAACTAAGGGCCTTAACTCCTAATATAGGTAGAACATGGAGTCATTTATTATGTGCTACCTCTTGCCCCCTCTCTTCACCTCACTGTCCTTTGATATCATTCCCCCCACTCTCTAGGTCACCTCTCTACATATCTCTGAATTTATCCCCTCTCAATTCCTCCAGTGGCTCACTGCCATACCCCACTAATCTTCACTTTCTCCCTATCTACTGGTTCTTCCCTGCTGCTTACATGTGTTTACAGATGACTGGTACATCCAGCACCAGTCTCTCTCCTGAGCTCCAGTTCATTATCAGCAGCTGTCTTTTAGACTTTTCCATCTCGAAGTCTGTAATGGAAATGCAGATTTGAAGATCTTCCCTGCCCATAGGCTCTTTGATTGGCTTAAGAGACTTTGATTGACTTAAGTGACTCTGAGAACCTTCCTTGATTTGAAAATATACTCTGCCTCCTAGTAGGCTGAATGTGGTCACATGGAGCCTGTGGTGGGAGGCTTGGTTTTCAGGAATGACCACACCTTGGTGCTGTGTGATTGGGCAGTGGGTCAAGAGGGTGGTTACATTCTCTGAGCCAGGAAAAGACTATATAATCCCTGATTTGAGGCTTTGCTTTGGGGCTCCCTTTGAGAAGTGTTGTGTGATTTGACCAGATGAGACTCTGGGAAGCTGTTGTTGAGAGCCCCCCGGCTTTGAAAACCCAGATGTTGATGCTTCCCTCTCTGGTAACTGTGATTTGGTATTGAGAATGGTTGGACAGTTTGGAAGCCTGTCTGTTTGATCTGTCTGTATACTCTGAAATTCGGGGTGCTGACCTTTTCCCCCTGAACTAGGTAATATATGTTTGATTGATTAAAGTGAGCTTGTTAACCCATTTTGAGTTGCTTTCCTTTACAAAAGCAGATCTAAGAACCTGTGTTGGCAGCCACTCTGGGGATGTTGGGGTGCTTGCTGCTACAAAGTCCTATAGACACCTCAAATGCAACAACTCCAAAGCAAGACCCATCTTTTTCTGCAAACCCATTCCTTTCCCAAACTTCCCTATTTCTGCTAAGAGCCCCACTATCATTTTAGTTATCCAAATTTGCATCTTTTTTGTTGTCCTCTGCTCTTCACTCTACATATTCAATTACTTTTCAAATCTTGCTATTTCTACATCATCTCTTCCATTTGTCCCCTTATTACTGCTCACACAACTACCATCTATCTAGGTTTACACCTTCATCACCTCTTTCCTGTACAAATGCAATGACTTTCTACTTAGACTCTTTGTCTCAAGTCCTATACCAAAATGGAAAGACTTGGAGTATGGGACTGATAAGTTAAAGACTCTAAGGATCAGCTTAGCTACATTCAGAAAAGCTCAGCACCATGAACTTTTTTTTGCCAGGGCAACTCATGACATCATCTATTAAAGGGCAAAAGGCTGTGATATACATTAATGGATGAGGCACTGACCCTGATGAAATAATTACTCTTCTGAAGTAATAACATAAGTAATTCAACTTTGTTAATACACAGGTATATCTGCTCAGTCAGACCATTCCTATTAAATTGAGTTTACTTATTCAGGGGATATTAATTCTTTTCCATCAGTCTCAAAAAGATTCCTAGAGAAGTTACTAAACTTAAATTCTAGTAGTTGTTAGGTGATGAAATAGCTCCCCACCCTTAATTCATATCAGTTTATGGAATGTATGACCAATCGCTATTAAATGACTTAGATGAAATCATAATTCAGCAGTAAAGGAATGATGGCCAAAAAGAATCAAGATTAATGTATTAAGATATTGCTCTGTTGGGTAAACTGTTGTAGCAGAGTATGAACTAATGAGGAACAATAATCAAATTCAAATGAGCAAAGTGTATGTGATAACCATTTTGAATTTTGGAAGTAGGAATCAAAAGATGAGCTCACCCACTTCATAAATTTTCAAAATTGAGCTTGAGGTCATCAAAGGCATGACAAAATCTATAATTCTGCCTATAATTATTTCCAATTTGCTTTGGATATCCAATAGAACTATTTTTATGCTACTATAAGTATTAGTAGCTATGGAAGAAGAAACAGTAATGGGAATCTTGTTCTATTTTATATATTATCAATATGAATGCCAGATTAACCCCTGGGCCCACATAGACAGTAAAAACTAAGAAGTTGGTTTAGTTTTCCTTGTATAGGCTTGTACCAATGAATGGTGTAATTGGGGGGGGGAAATCCTGTCTCAACTTGCTCACCAAATATACACAGTTTAAGAGTTGCAGGATAGAAACTTGGTCCTTGTATAGAACTTTAGGTATTAAGTCACTTTCTATAAGCATATATTGTCAATGCTCAACTTTTTCAAATCCAAACCACATTAAAAGGATTGCCTGAGGGGAGACTTCTAAGTAGTCCAACCTGATGAACAACCACAGCCCAAAATCTGTTCTTAAGAATAATTATAAATCTTTCATTACAAGAGGTTAGGCCAAATGCCTTGAACACTGCAGAAAACTACTGGAACCTACCTAGTAAGGCAACTGATCAGGCTAAGGCTGCTAAGTCCCTGAAAAGACCTAAACCAAATGAAGCCAAGAAAAATCAGAATGGCCCCAAATGGTTAGGTTATATTTCTTTCTTTTTTGGGGGGGGGGGGGAGGGCAATTGGGGTTAAGTAACTTGCCCAAGGTCACATGGCTAGGTTTTTGTTTGTGTGTAAGTGTCTGAGGCTGGATCCGAACTCAGGCCCTTCTGACTCCAGGGCTGGTGCTCTATTCACTGCACCACCTAGCCGCCCCTGTTTTGTTATATTTCTGCAGAAACTGGGATCCAGGTTCATCAGGGATATCATCAAAAGACACTTCTGCCTACAAACTAAGATTCAAACCATAAGAAGAGTCCTAGAATTCAGCTAATCTCTTTGATGTCCTTCAGAATGCAGTCTGGCCAGAACTTCTGCACATAGCATATAGCATAGTTAAAGCAAATACAACTTACTTTATTCAGCAATTAAATCAGCACTGGAATCAATCTTCAAATCAATTACAGAAGGTTTATCCTCTCTGGATGGTACCTGATACTAATAGGAAGAGCCTAAAGTAAATCACTTCACTGAGCCTTACTTTCCTCATCTGTAAAACGAGAAAGTTGGACTCCATTACTACTAGCTTCCTTCCCATTTTAAATCCTAGGATCAAAGGTGAAAATACAACAGTCTTTCAGAACACTATTGTTTCTTCTTGGAAACAAAACTCAATATAGGAATGAACAGATGGATAAGGTCTAGCAGAAAAAGACACAGAAAGATTTCTGTCTTTGAACAATCCCTGTAAAAAAAAGATATGACTGTTAGTGGGTCAATGGTATGACATGGCACCTCAAAAAGCTAATACTATCCTAGGCTGCACTAGAATAGGTATAAGGTATAGACCAAGAGAGGTAATGGTTCTGCTAACTTCAGCTCTGTTCAGGTTCCAGTGAGCATACTGTGTTCAGTTCAAGCTGTCATATTTTTAAACAGACATAAATGAGTGGGGATGTGTCCTGCACAGAGTGAATAAGATAGTAAAGAGACATGCCATAAGGAACTGTTGGAAGGAACTGGAGATATTTAGACTGGACGGCAGAAGATAAAGAAGGTAAAAAATGATCCAGTCCCTACTGTCAAGAACTTCAAGGAACTTACAATCTAATAAATGGGCGATTATACAAATATACATGATACAAAGGATATTTTAGAACACATGAGTACTCTAGATAAAGAACACTAAGAAAAGATGAGGTAAGAAAGGGAACTTTCAGCTAGAGAGAATGAGGGAAGGCTTCATGGAGGAGACTGCACCTGAAATAGGTCGGGAATGAAGTCCAGACACAGTCTATACAAATACTACTTGTGTGGTATGCTATAGTGGGGATTCTGTTGTGTATGGAATGGCCACTAGGATCTCCTCCAACTTCCAAGTTCTGTGACTCTATGAAATGCATGAAGGTGTGAGAATATAAGATGACAGTGGAGAATAGTTAGTAGTATAGTTGGGCTTATACACATGAGAATAAAAAGGAAATAGTTTGAAAAATGGCTAGAAAAAGAGACTGAAAACATATTCCTTTAGTAGAAGCCTAAGGAGTGTGTATTTTATCCTACAGTCAGTAAGGATCCAGGGGAGTTTCTGTGGTTTTTTATGGCAACTGTGAGAAAGATGGTCTAGAGCAGGAGTCAGGGAAACTACTCTACTACAGCCCGAGGGCTGAATTAGGCCGGTTTTTATACCCCTTGCAAGGTAAAAATGATTAACATTTTAAAAAAGACTTGCTGGGCCTCAGTTCACATAATCTTGGTCTAGAGGAGTGAGACACTGGAGGCAAAAAGACCAGTTAGGAGGATATAAAGTCCAGGAGAGAGATGAGGGCCTAGTGGGAGTAAGAATAGAGAGAAGGGGATGAATAGACAGGATTTAAAAGCTAATTGGATATTGGGTTGCAGGACTGGGAAGATAACTGACATTTCAAACCTGGGTGACTGGGAAGATAGTGATCCCACTAAAAGATATAGAGAAATTGGCAGGTGGAATAGGTTTAATGAGGAAAGAGGATGAGCTAAAATGTAGATTCATTGAGTATGAAGTGCCAATAGGATATCCAAGTGGAGCTGTCCAGAAGGCAGTTAGAAGTATACCAAAGGCAATAAAACTGTGTTTAACCCTTTTATCCAGCAATACCACTACTAGAGCTGTATCCCAAAGAGATCATAAAAAAGGGAAAAGAACCTATGGATACAAAAAATGTTCACAGTAGCTTTTTGTGCTGGCAAAGAATTGGAAATTGAGAGAATGCCCATCCATTGGGGAATGGCTGAACAATTTGTGGTATATGAAGGTAATGGAATACTATTGTGCTATAAGAAGTGACAAGCAGGTAGATTTCAGAAAAACCTGGGAAGACTTACATGAATGGATGCTGAGTGAAGTGGACAGAACCAGGAAAACATTGTATACAATAATGGTAACATCGTGATGATCAACTATGACTGGCTTAGCTCTTCTCGGCAATACAACGATCCAAGACAATTCCAAAAGACTCATAATGAAAAATGCTATCCACATCCAGAGAAAGAACTATAGAGTCTAAATGCAGATTGAAGCACATTATTTTCACTTTTTGGGTGTGTGTGTGTGTGTGTGTGTTTCCTTTTGTTCTGTTTCTTCTTTCACAACAAGACTAATGTGGAAATATGCCTCCAAATCCAACCTCTTTCCATTTCACCATGGAGGATAAAGACTGAGAAAAGGCCCCTGGATCTGACAACTAAAAAGTCACAAAAAACCAGAGTGGTTTCAGTGTAGACAAAGTCAAATTCCAAGGGACTGAGCAAGTATAGACCAAGAGAGAATGATAAATGGACCATCAAGGGCCTCAAGGCACTGGGAAGTGATGAGATCAAGACTGTTAAGTGAAAGGGTATACCTTGACAAGGAACCACCATCTTCTGAGCCTGGAAAAAAGAAGAAGAAAATGAAAAGAAAAGCTTTTGAAGTGGAGAGGAGGAGAGATATAGATGGCCTGAATCTTCAGACAGTGTGAATTTGCAATTAACAAAAATTCACAACTTCCTCTAGCAGTGCTGGGCGGCTTATAGACGGAACAGAGAAGACAAATATACAGATGTTTCAGGACTGGGTACTTTAAAAGGGTTAGAACGTCAGAAGGACAGAGCAAGCAAGAACTCTGAGAGTGGAAGATGAGGTCCTGTTGACATGGCTGACTGTAAGGTGAAGGGAAAGAAAGCGAAGCCAAAAGAGGAGAGAGGCAGCACAGTCTAGTGGAAGGAGTACTGCTGACTCTGGAGCCAGAGAACCTGGATTCAAATCCTTTCTTTGAAGCTTATGATAACTGAAAAATGTGGGGACTGGACAGCCTGAGGTCCATTTTTGGTTACAAATCCTGTAAGTCCTCTTGGGCTCAGTTTCATCATTATAAATTATAAACTTCTGAGGTTCATCCCAACTAGATGGCACCATAGTGCACACAATGCTGGGCCTGGACAGCTATGAGATCCTGGGAAAGTCACTTAACTGCTGTCCACCTCAGTTTCCTCATCTGTAAAATGGGGATCATAATAGCAACTGCCTTCCGGAGTTGTTCTGAAGATCAAATTAGATATTGGAAAGTGTTTAGCACCGTGCCTAGCACATAATAGGTGCTGGATAAATGCTTGTTTCTTTCCTTCCTTCCAGCTCTCTATATCTTACTACCTCATAGATCCCATCATCTATGATGGAGAGAACAGGGAGGGGTGTAGGGACCAGAACTCATGGTAAAAATAAGAAACTAGTAGGAAAAGCAGGAGGACGGGAGACTAAGATCAGAAAGAAATCTCAGAGTTGTAGATTTTGGAGATGAAGGAGTGTTAAATGATGGTAACGGCTAAGGTATGTAAGAAAATGATGTCTAAGATATCTAAGGTACTGTCTAAAGTAAAGTATGATCATTCCCAGGGATGGCCAAAAGAAGGTGGAGATAGACACATCATCAGAGTAGAGGAAATTGAAGACGTGGCCAAAGTACAGGAGGGTCTTCAATTCTTAACCATTAACTTCTATTTCATCAAATAAGGGCCCAGAAGAAGAAACTGCAGTTTCACAGCAGGAGATGCACAAACAAAACCCCTGACTTTTCTACCAAGGGCAGCACAAGTAAAAAAGCACCATGCTTCAAGGCAGGAGATCTAAACTCAAACCCTGCCTCTGCCATTTGTAGTGCCATGGACAAGTAATTTAACCTGAGTTTCAGTTTCCTCATTTAAAAAATAGGGATTAAAAAATACCCCTAGTACTTATCTCAGATGGATGTTTGTGGATCAAAGGAGATAATGTATGTCAAATGCTTTGTAAATCTTAAATCCCACTATAGTAATCCCTACTCTCCTTCCCCTACTTTCAATATGAAATTTTAGCTTTATTGTTAAGACTTAAATAGTCTTGGCCTGCACAGCCATTTGCCCTATACCAATTTTCCTATTTCTGTTAATATTATCATTTCCAAAATATTGGACTCATCTCTCTCCTTAATCTGTTTTATCCAGTCAGTCACCAAAATCCTTTTGCTTTTTCCTCTCCATTCTTTTCATCTCAAGTCTAAGTGATTGCAAAAACCTCCCCATTGGTCTTCTTGATTCCAATCTCTCCTCCCACCAATCCATCAAGCACACAGCTGTCAGTATTTCTTTTCTTCCTTAAATATCACTTCATTACAACACAGCCTTGCTTTAAAATTTACAATGGATCCCTGTTTCTTAGTTCATCCAGTCTAGACTCCTCTAACTAGCTTATAAAATCTACCTAATCAACCTGATGTCTTACTACCCCTTAAATACATACTCTCCCTTTTATGCATGCAAGCAGGCCCAGCTACTTCACTGTCCCATGAATGTGCCATGCTCAGTACTACCTCAGCGACTTTATTCCTTTCTCTCTCCTTTCTGACTACTGAAATCCTACCTATCCTTTAAAACTCTGCTCAAGTTCCCACTGTCTCCAAAATCACATCACAGACTCTGAGAGATCATTTTGCTCATTGTCTTTCCCATTTTACAGATGAGGTAAACTAAGGCTCAGGGAGATTAAGTAGACTGCCCAAAATCCCCTGAATTAGAATAAAGTTCTTACCATTATATTCTGCTTGCCCTGATTACCAAGCTTGGTTAATCTCTCTCTTTCTCTCTTTTCTGATACTGATTTTGTATTAGACGCCACACAATTTCCTCCTCAAACTTGTCTGGTAAACTAATTTATTCTGATGCCTACACTTAGTATGAACGTGATGTGGGATCTTGGGAGGGCATATGAAGTATGAGCTGTGGTGGGACCTACAACAATCTGGAAAAGCTTCTGGCAGGATCCCAGGGCACCGGAATGTCTGCTGATCATGTAGCAGACTAGTTATATTCTGAAAGACTCATCGTCAACAGGTTGGCCATAGGGTGATGGATTTTTTGGCTCCTCCTAATGATTTCCTTCTAAGCCATGTAGGGGTTTCCATTTGTGTAATGTAGAAGTAGTACCCACAAGGAATACTATTGTCTTATGTCACTTCATTGAATTTTCAATTTTTTAAGAGTAGAGAGAAGCATAACATACAGTAGTACTTAATAACTACTTATTGAGTGCTTGGATTAAATCCAAAAAAAGGAAAAAAATGTTAGCATTCAAATAACAAAGACTGCCCATAAAAACCATTAATACTTTCTATGGAAAAGGACTTTGGTGTTTTGGGTTGTTTTTTTTTTTTTAATCAAAAGCATCCTATGAAAGCAAAGTAAATATACTGTTTCAAGCTACTGGCTTAAGATTTTAATATATATTTCCTATTTCCCTGTCTTTCCTAGTGCCAATAATACCTCTCCTATAATAAACACTGAAAATTTTTTTTTTTTGCTTTTTTGCTTTTTGGAGGGCAATTGGGGATAAGTAACTTGCCCAAGGTCACACAGCTAGGGTTTTTTTTGTTTGTTTGTGTGTGCATTAAGTGTCTGAGGCCGGATCCGAACTCAGGTCCTTCTGACTCCACGGCCGACGCTCTACTCACTGAGCTACCTAGCCGCCCCCAACACTGAAATTTTAAAAAATGGCATCAATATCTAAAACATACATCACAGTTTCAGGTCAAAGTCAAGACCAAGAAAAATAATTCAGGGAGCAAATAAGCAATTTATGTCTCTCAATTTCTGTGCTAAGAAATATCAATTCATCTGTTTAGCTGTAAGTCAGGCTTTTAGGGCAATTTAGTGAAAACAAACCCTAGTCTTTAATATCCTTTTGATTCTATTTTTAGTCACAGGGAAATCTTTCTGGCAAACCAATTTACTCATGAGGTATGATACTTACGTTTGTAATCCTATTAGAATCCAGACAGCCCCAAGAATGGCAAATGAAATGGTATTTATAAGGGGCTGTCCAGATGGCAAATCACATGGTGTATAATGGACTATTCCAGAGTCCCAGTCTACATACTGTTGAGTATGCAGGACCATGTACCAGCAAGTACATCAGGCTCCACATGTTTGCACTGGTCAACAATTTGTATAAAACTGCCTCCAGTAACTCTTTGTAAAATACAAAGATTTTAGGATCGCCCACAGTTCAATGAAAAAAAAAATAGTTTGTGGCAAAGAATTTTTAAAATTTCTCCACTGTACCACTTCATTCCTTCAGCTCACTAGTTATGCCTTCAGTATCAAGAACTCTTTGGGGAAAATTTATTTTGGGGAGATGAGGGAGTACAAAAGACCTGGCATTGCCAGGAAAAGAACAAAAAGTATAAATAACGTTCTAGACAGTGGCCTACGAATTCCAGAGTAAAAACGGCTGTTTGTCTTTAGGTAATCACTACTATGGTTAAAAAACTTCTTTAATGACCTTATCTAAGCACGGATGGAAAACTGTCACCAAATTTTTATGATATAATGGTCTATGTGGAAGAAACTGGTGAGCAACTAGGTGGTACAGTGCATAGAGCATAGGGCCTGGAGGCAGAAGAACCTGAGTTCAAATCTGGCCTTAGACATCCACTAGTTTAGGGTCCCTAGGCAAGTCACTTAGCCTGCTTGCCTCAGTTTCTCCATGTGCAAAATGAAGATAATAATAGCACCTAAGGATCAAATGAGATACTAATTGTAAAGCACTTAGCTCAGTGCCTAACACAGCAGGCGCTATAAGTGTAAGCTATTATTATTAAAGCCAAATTAAAAGTCACAAAATCCATATTAACAAACTCAGGAAAAGGCTGAGCTGGTTCAAAGGCAAGTACTTCCTCCTCTTATTCCTTCATATTTTCTACCTAGAAGAAAGCTTACTACATTAATATGAAAAGGCATTAAGGAAGTTCAGAATGGAACTCTTCAGACATCTCAGAAAAGTCAAACAGTGAGTTAGAGAGAGATAGAGAATAAGTCTCAATACAAAGCTTGAATTATGATCCATCTACATCTAGTTCTAGAAGTAAACATTAGACATTCCTGATATAGTCTTATAAACAAAAGACGTCTAACAAGGCTGGAAGCAGTATAGGTAAGGGTCAGGGTATGAAGGGCTTTAAAAGGCAAAGAAGTTTTTACTGGGCAAGAGGGCAGTGATACGACAGACCTATGTTGTAGAAATATCACTTTGGCAGCTACGTGGCAGAGGATTGGCATGGGGAGAGACTTGAGGCAAGGAGACCAGTTAGGAGGTCATTGCAACTGTCCAGGAAAGAGGTAATGAGGGTCTAAACCTAAAGGTAGCTGTGTGAATAGTGATAAAGGTGACAGATCAAAGAGATGATGCAGAGACAGAAATATCAAGATCTGAAAACCGATTTGACTGTGGAGAGTGAGGAGCAGAGGACAACAAAAAGATGTGAAGGTGGATAACTATAAAAATGGTGTGAGTCTTAACAGAAGTAGAAAAGTCTGGAAGAAAGGCAGGTTTGCAGGGAAGGATGAGTCCTGTTTTAGAGATGTTCCATTTGAGATGTCTATATTCAGATGGAAAGGTAAAAAAGCAGCTGCTAATGCAAGACTGGAGTACAGAGGAGAGACTGGGGCTGGATACAAATATAAATATGTAAACCCATGGAAGCTAACGAGGTTACCAAGTGAGAGTATAAAGAGGGAAGAAAAGACTGCCAAGGACAGAACCTTGAGGTGCACACCATGGGCATGACATAGATAAAGCTCTAGCAAAGCAGAACCAAGAGACATCAATTAAAAAAAACAAACAAACAAACAAACAAAAAAAAGACCTTGAGAGGAGAGAGTATCCAGGAGGAGGGATAGTCAATAGAGTCAGATGTTACAGAGAACTCAAGTCTATTAAACTTGTCAATTAAGAGAGCATTGGTAACTTTGGAGAGCTCAGTTCCAGTAGAATGAGGTTGGAAGTCAGACTGCAGAGAGCTCATAAGAGAATTAGTCGAGAGGATATGAAGGCAACAAGTGTAAACAGCTTTTTAAAGGAGTTTAGCAGAGAAAGGGAGCTATGGGATGATAATGGGGATGGTAAGCCATAGTGAAGGTTTTTTAAGCATGTCTATAAGTAACTGGGAAGGAACCAGTAGAAAAGGAGAGGTCCAAGATGAGAGGACAGGGAAATCTGCTGGAGGACTTGGGAGACAATGGGATCATAAACAACAGTTAGTGAGGTTGACCCTGGTGGGGACGGCCTCAAGAGGAGAGAATGTAAGACTGATTCAAGGAGATGTAAGATGAAGAGAAGGGAGCTCAGAGAGAATGGCTCCATTTTCTCAGTACAGTAGATATTTCTCATGAGGCCTTCTGCTAAGGTGGTGGGAAGAGTGGAAAGTCTGAGGAAAAAAGAGGTCTGAAACAGTCTCTTCCAGTGGGATAATGAATCAAGAAGAAAGGCTAAAAGGACTAACAATGCAGTGAAGGCCCAGTTGAGGTTAGATAACAAATCTGTGGTGGACCTAGTCCGCTCAATTGAGTGACTTCCTCCATAACAGAGCATGTGAGTAGGATAGGAAATGCACAGCAGTTGTCCAGGATTAAAGTTTAACAACGCAATTGTGGCAAAATATAAGGTTAAAAGGGGATTTGAGCAGAGGCAGTATAGAACTGAACTAGTTAACTAAAGGATTGCAACTGGAAAGAATGAAAATTAAGTCAGTACCCAGGTAATGGGACTGAGAAAGTACTAAGGGGTAGAGAAACTGTAGGTCACAATGAAGAAAAAGAATAGGAGAGGGAAGCCCTAGGGAAGGAATGCCAGGTTTTGATCAGACTGAGAAATATCAGTTTTTTAATCTCAGAAATGGAACACTTATGAGTAATATAAAAGTTGAAGGTCTAGCTGAGATAAAATGCAAGAGTTCATGAGATTTGAGGAGACTGAGGAAATGGAAGGTTAGGGTTAGTTTATAATTTAAAATAAATCATTAACCAAGGTTGGATCTTTTAACTATATCTTAAAATAAAAACTGAGTTCTGCTAAATAAATCAGAATTCCTTGCCAAAGTCAGCACTTAAACAGCATGCTTGAAGAGAATGCTGTGTATCTGCTTGAGTCTTTTAACCCCAAGACAGCAACATTATCTACTTCAGGGAAGTGTCAGCAGAATTGTCGCATGGGAGGGAGAGAGGGGTGTAGTGCAAATAGTCCTAGACTTGGAGATAAGAAACCTAACTGATACAAGCTGTACAACCACGAGGAAGTCACTTTACCCCTCTTCCTCACCTGTAAACAGGTAAAATCATATATACTACCCATACCTTAGGGCTGTTGTAAGCAAAATGTTTGACAAACTATTAAGCGCTCTATCACATGAAATTATCATTTTAATGCTAAAGAGTTTATAAAAATATAAAAACATTAAATTAACTAAGAACTGGGCACTGCATAGATGGTGCATTTTGGTCTTTTAAACAGCATCTCTGAGTGAAGGCATTAACTGTTAACTTAGTAAAACTAGTGAGCAGGTTAGTCTAGAAATGTGAAGAATCAGCAAAACTGGCTTGCCACAAGCAGCAGCCTCCCTGAAATAGATTCTCATTTACTCCTCATTTCTTCTCCTTTTGAGTTTCTCTTCTCTTTGAAGCAGTCCTTGATTAGTTTCTTTTTAAATCTCCTCTTAATTGGGAAATAAAATTAGAAAGCTTATTTGATATCAGTAATGAGGTTTCTCTGTTTCTGCTTTGATCTGGTTTTGAAAACTGGATGCTGGAGGGGAAAAGGAAAAACAGACTGAAAAAGATTCCTTCTTTTCATAAGCCTGAAGCAAACATAAGCCATCAGATGGGTATAGAAGTATCACACATGGGGCAGCTGAAGAATAAAAACAAAACTGCCTAACTAAAGCCAAATTTATATAATATACTTCTAAGAAGACCTTTCTTTTCTCCTGTGCCTCTCCATGGAAGATAAGCCCTTCTGACTGAGGGACAGGAGAAAATGTTAAAATGATGATGGAATGTAAGCTTCTCAAGGGCTGAGATGTCTCCATTTTGTAATTCTATCCCATCTCCAAGCATAATGCTCAACATATACTAGGCATGTTAACTGAATATTGAGTTTGTAGTGGCAAAGAATTGGAAACTAAGAGGATGTCCATCAGTTTCAGATTGGCTGAACGTGGTATTTGCATGTGATAAAGTATTATTGTGCCCAGAAAAATGATAAAGGGGATGGTTCCAGAAAAACCTGAGAAGACCCATACAAACTTATACAAAGTGAGCACAACCAGGGGTAGCATTTATACCATTAACTGCCATATTGTAAAGATAATCAACTTTGAAAGACCTGGTAACTCTGATCAATACAATGACCAAACACAATTCCAAAGAACTCATGATGAAACATGCTATGCACCTCCAGAGAGAGAGAGAGAGAGCTAATAGATTCAGATTGCAAATTAAAACTTATTTTCTTCTCTTCCCCCCATTAATGTTTGAATTTATTTTGCATATAGATATTTGTAATGGATTTTATTTGTCTTGCTACTTCATTGGGCAGAGAACAAGATAATTCAGAATCGAAAATAAAATAAAATTGAATTAAAATTTTTTTCAAATAAACATGCCATTGTACAGAAATATATTATGAGAACATGTTCCCATCTTATGTCAGAGAAAATGCCACAGAATATGTGCACCCTGATCAATGGACTTTTAACCCAAAGGCTTATTCAACCTCTCAATGGGATTGGTGACCAGGGAAATCAGAAATAATTCTGTTTTGATATTGCACAGCACAGAGAAACTCTCCTGAGAGCCTAGAGTATATATCCATTATACCAACCACTATGGAATTCAGGAAATAAATTGGATCCATCCCTCTCATTCCCAGAAACATCAATTATTATTTTTTCCCCTCTATTATGGTATGAAATGTTTTGTACCACTACTTTAGAAGCTCTACATTAAAAAACATCCAACAACAACAACAACAACAAAATACTACCACTATAATGCATACAGATGAGCAAAGGCTTCTGGATAGCCTTATCATTTAAAATAACAGAATTTTTGTAAGGAATCCCGGACATTTTCTAGTCCAAGACTTTCATCTATCCAGGAAAAGTCATCTTAAGACAAATAAGAATATGAGTTTTATTTATTCAAATACCTAATACCCTTCTTAAGAAGAAATAAAATACTAGAAAATAAGAAGAAAACAATTTGCACACAGGTTCATTTTTCTACAGCATTCACCCAGAATGCTTATGTTCTATTGATCTATAAAGAATGAAAAATTACTGAGAGATCAAGACTTAAGTCATTATCTCACAATCTACTGGGAAAATCACAGGGGAGTGTCTATGAAAGCACTTCATCATGTAATATTTTTAAAAAATTAATAATGATAACTGCATGGACATAAAGAGTTTGCCTAAATGAATTTCAAAGTCTGTTACCACTCACTCAGTGAACAATTTATAACTCATATATGCTACAATCAACACCAATACAAAGGCCTAAGAGAATTTCAGGAATGCTTTTCCTACTATTAATTTTCATTGGGTACTCTACTCCAAATCTGAAGATTACGAAATTATTTTGGCACTTCACAATTGCACAAAACTTGTAATGTTAGTCTTTGGAGAAAGAAAAAAAGGTGGTGGAAATTTGATGTTTTTCTCACTCTGTGCAAAAGGGACTGAAAAGAGTCTTACACCTGTGGGACAAGGGCAAAATCCAGCAAGCACATTTTTGAAGTCTAAGGACCACAGTTAGTACTTCCCCTCTATGATGCAGCCTTCATTTTTCATTTATTTACATTTCTACATCTAGAGTGATATTAGAAACTTATTTGCCAACAAAACAAAACCAAGTATTGAACTTCCCTTTTTAAAAAAGCTGCCACTGTTATACCATAAATAACAACAAGAAGGTTCTGAGAAAAGATTTCACAAAAGGATTTTAGAGATAGAAAAAGAGACTACAAAACAAAACTAGCTCTAGTCCTATAAACAGATGACTGAGGGGATGTACTCACAACCACTGTTCAGCAAGGAAAGTTAAAACAAACTATCCAAAGAGAAAAGAAAAAGACTAGTTCTCTCACTCCAGAAATGACTTTCACTTTCAGCAATTCTCATATTTGACCTTAACCTCTCCCAGGGACAACTGCAGCTTCCTTCCTGTTCTGCTTCTTCCTTTTAAGCATTTCCATTCATTTGCCAAAATGCAAGCTTTTATAATAATGTATCTACTAGGAAATACTCACTGCAACATGATTTTGAATTATAAAACCAAAACTCTGGTAAGATGCCCTTTTCTCACTTTCTGGAGAATTCTTATTGCTGGGCCAAAACCAATACAAGAAATTTTCAGCATGGCTACTATGAGAAAACTCACTTTAGCAGTCTTATCATGCTATCACACACCACCATGCCTTTTGATAAAGAACTTAAACTTTGAAATAGTTTGAAAATAAAAAATGAATGGCATGGTATAGCTTGTAAGCAATGGGTTGGATGCTCTGAGGCAAAAACCTGACCCATTAAAAAAAAAAAACTTTTACACTCCAATGCCCAAATCAACTTCCTTCTTTTTGAGGACAGTACTGTATAAAACTAGAGAAGGCTAGTGAAGGAAGTTTAATAATCACTACTCTCCAAAAAATGCTGAACAAAGGATGCAATATTAGACCCAGAGTCACTGGATATAAAAAGAACAACTCAATTCTACCTCCTTTAATTTTGTGGGAGAGGGTACTTGAACTGTTTTGTTTTTGTCTGGACCAGAGATTTTATCAATTCAATTCATCAAGCATTTATGTGTGCTAGGCACAGTGAAAACAAAGACAAAAACCATAGTCTCCACCCTCTAGAATCTTCGTTTATCTGGGAACTCCCAGCATTGAAATTCCTGAAGCAGATGCAAATCAGCAAGTCATCCATAACATACAAATCTTACAAGAATTGCCCAGAGGACTAAATGACTCTTATTCTTACAAGGACGGATTTTAGACTCCGACTACAACCTGGGTGGGCAGCCCTCTATCTGCTATGTCTGGCTGCTTCTGACTTTGACAGATAACGGTGCAAATAGGCTCGTATTCCTAATTATATGATGCTCATGAATCTTATGGACTCTTTGGGACAAGGGGCATCATGTTATAACTACCACCTAGGGTTTATAAGGCCCTTCGGGACCTAGGGAAGAGCAGCAACATACGGATACAAAATGTTATTTTATAATGTAATTATGGTTTGTAAAGCCTGTTGGGCTTCTTCGCTGGTATACAGGCACTACACTAAGGAGAACTATTTATTACTACTTTATGGGGAAGAGGTTATTCTCTACACCGGGCATCTCTCTGCAGCTTTCCGTTCCTTGGAGGACACTGTGATTGGGGTCCAAAATGTTGTGCCACAAGAATTATACACAAAAAGCACACCTCCCTCACTTGGGCCTGTAGCTCACTGAGGTACTACTACTATAACAGAGAACTTTTATATAATAGGAGTATTGAATGTCTCAGGCCCTGATTGCACAGTCCCCACCCCTGGTAATTGACAAAGAAAGTAGCCAATCACCAGTCAGGATCCCACTGCCTTAGCAAATGAGAATAAGAAGGTGGGGTTAGGCTAGGCTCCGGGCTGTTCCCCACAACCCCCCTTCCCCCCCTCTCCGAGACCCAGGCTGTGAGGAGACGGATTAGGAAGTGAGCTCGGAGGAACTCGTTACCCCCGGTTGTAGCTGTTCTCCTCCTCGTTCTCGCAGTCGCTGCAGTGCTCATGGCCGTTCCCGTTCCCTTCCATCAGCTGCGGCGCCGGAGGCGGCGGCGGCGGCTGCTTCACTGCTGTCTCACTTTCATCCGCCATCTTGAGTTGGGAGAGCCGGGCTCCGCGCCCCGCTACATGAGGCACTGCTATTGGACGAGGTGGAACCGGCGATGTTTTCTGGGCTTTGTAGTCTTTACGGAAAGGAACGAACGGGTAAAAAGGGAGGGCTTATTGTCTGAGAACCGATCAGAACGAACTACATTACCCAGAAATCACGAGGTCACGGGGCGGATCGTAGCTAACAGTAAAGTCTTCTTGGAGGAACGACAGTCCCCAGAGGTCTTTGGGATTCGGATGCCTTTCTAGGAAAGAGAAGCCTCAAAGGTGGGGGAGGGTAGACACCTCCTTAAGAGCACGAGCTGCCCCGTGGGGTGCTGGGAGTTGTAGTTCAGTACCTACCTAGGGTACTTCATATGGGTTTTTCCAAGACCTAAAGTTTGACCTTAACCTACCCTTGGCCAACCCCAGGCCCTAAGCGAGCAGTTTGTTACCGTCAATGACCGTTACCGTTCTGGGGTAAGTGAGGGACAGAGGCCCAAGGGTGCGGGCAGGAGGGGAATTCTCCAGGGCTGGAGTATTTCTTAGGGGGGGAATTGGAGGAGGAGGACTAACTGGGGGATGGAGGGGAATGGGAGAGGTTCTCTTTAGCCAATAGCTAAAGGCTCAGATGGACCTCCATCCAAAAAGTGAGAGCTAATCAAACCCCCTCCACCCCACCTGGACCCTGGGCGTAGTGGGACTGATTAAATCCCGACGTCTACTAAACCCATCAATGAATGATAGGGGCCGCAGCGGTTTTATGGAGGTTGGGCTGGTTTCCTCTTTAGTAACTGGGTAGGCTGTTGCATTGGTTATGATCAGTTTGACTTCTTTTCCTCTTAAGGCTTGGGAGTTGGGTTCAGAGATTTAGCCCAGTCAATGAATAAGTATTTATTAAGAGCCTACTGTGTGCCAGGCACTGAGCTAAGAGCTGGGATACAAAGAAAGGTAAAAGACAGATCCTGCTCTCAAGCTCACCCGCTAATGGATAAGCTGCTAAGAACTATGTACAAACAAGGAAATAACCAACGGAGTAAAGGCACACTGCTGCATGAGGACTCCTTTCTGACCTAGCCTGACCATTACCTGGGTGAATGTGGAGTAGCCAGCATTTTACCTGAATTGTATCCTTTTTAATCTTAAAAGTTTTTATTGCGTTAGAAATAATTTTTCATTTTGTTTACTTAAGCATAATTATGTGGAGCAGTGAATAGATCGATGAACCTGAAGTCAGGATTACTGTGTTCAAAGCCAGCCTCAAACTTCCTAGCTGTGTGACCTCGGACAAGTCATGTAACTGCTATCTACCTCAGTTTCCTCAACTGTAAAATGGGGATAATAATAGCACCTATTTCCCAGAGTTGTGAAGAAATTGTGGATGGAAAGACTGCTACTCCCCATCTAGACTAGGGAGAAGGCTGGGTGAAGAGACCTGGAATCAAAGGAAGAGACACTACATTTTTAGATGAGTACAATGACTGAGGAGCCTACCCCATTGGCATTGAGTGACTGCCTAGCTCAGGGGTGGGGAACCTTTGACCTTGAGGCCACTTGTGGCACTCTAGGTCCACAAGTGATGCCATTTGACTGAATCCAAACTTCACAGAATAAATCCCCTTAATAAAAGGATTTGTTCTGTAAAACTTAAGGCAGAGAGCATAGGTCAATAAAGTATGACCTTGGGCAAGTCACTTAACCTCTATCTCACTTCTGAAATGGGGATAAATAAATAGTGCCTTCCTCCCAGGGTTGTTGTGAGAATCAGATGAGATAATTGTAGGGTGTTTTCCTTAGTGCCCTGCTTCTATTGAGTGCTATACAAATATTAACTATTGTTGAATGCCTATAAACAAAGAGCTGACCTTGCCGGATCTGGAACTTCAAATTATCTGAGGGGGACCAATACCAGTTAAAAGAGGACCATCCAGACTAGTTTAAAAAAAGAAAAAGAAAAGAGGAAGGACTGTTTCTACTCATAAGCCTCCCTAGACTTTTCAGTTATTAAACAAGTCTAAGTCTAGGAAGTCTAAATGGACTTTTAGTTGTTGTACAAAACAACTTCAGTATCCCTTTCTTGAGGCTGTGGCTCACTTGGGACTCCTTCTCTATTGAAATATATTTAATCCTGCCTCTCTTGGGCACTCTAGTACTTTCTTGGTGTCCCAAATTGCAGTTCCTTTGACTCTATTAAAAGATCCTATTTTTTGCTACACTGATAGTCTTCTCTATTTCAGGTGGATATGTGTGACACTATCATCATCATCATTAAATCTATATTAGATGCCTACCATGTACCAGCCACTGTGCTGGGGGAGGTGGAGGTGGGGGGGGAAGGGTGGGAAGGAGGTATGAAAAAGAAAAACAGTCCCTGCCTGCCCTCAAAGAGCTCAAAGTTTAATTGAGGAAGACAAGACACAAAGGGAAACCGAAGAGAATGGGAGGCAGTTCATGGCTCTACTCTATAAAACAGTGGGACAGAGGCTAGTGAAAGCTAATGGGATTTTACAGAATAATGTTTTCCCAACAATGGTCTACCAGGGACATGGTGGAAAAGCCAGAGAAGACCCAAAGTAGTGTGGCCAAGTGGGAAACGAGGGAATGTTCTGAGGTGAATGAACTTCTTGGCACCTTCTGGAAAGAGAAAGGATATTGAATCTTTGTTGTATGGCATTTTGAAGTGCCTTGGCCACGTGTGTACCTGCACATTTTCTCCACACTCTTCTTCCTGGAGGGATTGAATATGTTCGTGAGAGACTATGCCCCTGATCATTGGGAGAAATGCTTTGTAACTACTGACCTTGCTGTGTCATTCTTTGCTAAAAAACTGAATCTACCAGCTGAGTAAAGGGAAGCCTACCAGTGAGAGCTTATGCTCTAGTATTTAGAAGAATCATCATCCATAGGGTTGTCCATAGGACCCAGGGATAGTAACAACCACCCTCTAGAGACTTAACCTGATGTTGGTGGTATGTCCTGTCCTATCTGGAATGACATGCTATTAACATGTATTCTGAATTCTGGAAGGTCACAGCATGTCCTGAATTTATTTTTAATTAAAAATTTCTAGGGCGGCTAGGTGGCGCAGTGAGTAGAGTGTTGGCCCTGGAGTCAGAAGGACCTGAGTTCGGATCCAACCTCAGACACTTAATGCACACACAAACAAAAACCTAGCCGTGTGACCTTGGGCAAGTTACTTAATCCCAGTTGCCCTCAAAAAAAAAAATTTCTAACTGGATTTTACTTTTTTTTTCTATTCCAGGACAGCTTTCTTTTTCTCATTTAAAAACTGATCTTTTATGATATCTTCAGAATTATTTGGAAACTTTTTAGATCATAATCTGTCAGATCTTCCTACCCTCACGACCTTCTTACCTCCTAAAGTTACCTTCTATATGGTAGTAATAGGGTGAGACTGAGGGTCCCTCACTACTGGAGAGTATTCTCAGTTCTCATCTTCACTCCCATTCCCATTCTCTTCTCTTATATCCCTGATCTCAACAATATTCACATTTGTCAGATCACTGTTATTAGATCCAGTGTCACTTTTAGATTTAATGGCTTTGTTGGTGCCATCACTTTCCTTCCATTGAATATTCGTGTTTTCACTGTTTCTCTTGTGGACTTCATGCTTTAAAAAAAATCTTTTGTCTTGTGGAAAAGTCTTCTCTTTGTACTCTGTGGTTTTCTCTTGTGTTCCAATGTGAAAGAATTAGGCTAAAATAAGAATTTTATTTTCTGTCCTTTTCTCTCAGATTTTCTACCTTGTTCTTTGTCCCAGCTATAAAGTTTATATGATTTTCAGTCTTGGCTTGTTGATCTCCTTCAGTATTGTTTATAAGATCTAACTTTGGGCTCAACTAGGAGATCTGAACGTATTAGTTTCAAAGCAGCCCTATTTGTTTTTTCTTCTGAACTTCCTTCTGTTTTCTTCTGTGGATTTTCTTTTAAATGAACGGGTGTTGGTACAAACAGAATCCCCATATCACTTCTGGGCTAGGGACAAATTGCCTACAAAAGACTTTTGACCTCTCAACTACTTTGTCATAGATGATCCGGATCTGTGATGGGCATTGGTGATGAATTTGGAGATACTGTCTTCTGGGCAATGAACCTGATGCTCCTGGTGTTGTTCCTGGTCATTGTGATTGTCTTTTTTTTTTTGCTGGGGGCAGCTTTATTAGGATTCCATCATTCCCCTCAAAGAGTTGGAACCCAAATTCATTTGGGAGAAAGGAAGGTCTCAGCTTCTGTAGCTTCTTCAGGGTGAAAAGGATAGCAGAGTTGTCCCTGTCTCAATGGGTCCCAAGGAGGAAGCTGACTGGAACGGAGCATAGATCTTCCTTTTTTTTTTTTGATGGGGGAAGGCAGGGCAATTAAGTGACTTGCCCAAGGTCACATAGCTAGTAAGTGTTAAGTGTCTGAGGCCGGATTTGAACTTAGGTCCTCCTGACTCCAAGGTCAGAGCTCTATTCACTATACCACCTATTATAATTCACTATACCCCCATTATAATTGTCTTTTATCAGAATATTCTCACTGTATGAATTTTTTACTTTAAAAAAATTGTATTGTTTTATGTTTTTATGATTTGTATTAAGCTCCTCCTCCAGGACTACTTATGCTAGCTTCTTCCTGAAATCTGATGAATGCAGAAGTAAGGGAGAGTATTTTATCTGAAATATATCCTTTTTAATATTAAATAAAAGTTGCATATATATAAATATATACATATACATACATATTTACACAGAGAAATACTAGTGTCTGTCTTACAGCATTCTAATCCTGAACCAGAATCACTGGATTAGTCTGAATTAGGCTTGATCCAGAATGCCATATCTTTTAGGAATCATTTACCCCACCCCTCATCCTAGTACTTCCATCTGGGATCCAACTGAAATAGAAACTCATCTTTATTGAGCTAGGCATGTACCACTGCTGGGATGGTTAACATCTGAGGCCTCTTTACCCATTTTATTGTCTTTTCAAAAGTAGATGGTTTATGGGTTTCCCAAAGAGGGGCTCTGCTTTGGTTATTTGAGATAGTGCCCTAGGCTGTTTAACTTCCTCAGTGGTAGCAGCCTACCCACACTCACACCTCTCCCTCCCCTGGCAGCAGTCATAAAGGAGTGCATCTGTAGCTCTTATTAGCAAGGATGATTCTCAGTCCTTATCCTTATACCTGCTCCCATTCTCTTCCCTATATCCATGATCTCAGCAGGATTGAATATATTTTCCAGCTTGACGTCTGGGCTAAAGAACATAGCCATGTAACCTGTTGGTTCCCAGCCCCATCATCACTGCCTCTTATTTGTACTGTTACCAAATCCATCAGCTGCCCCTCTGCTTTAAAAAAAAGACAACAGGTCTGCAGTGGTTGAATGTACACAGTTTACTGTATGCTGGTGATCCAGTTTTAATAGCATCATTAATAATAAAAAGGAAATGTTCATCTTGGTACTATCTTTATTCTTCATATCCACCTCCTTAACAACCACCAGGCTAATCCATTTGGGCCAATGTGTGCCCTCTCCCTCCTGTTCCAAAGTCACAAGATGCTTTCCTTCACTTCAGTTATGAAAACCTTGTGCTTCTTCTGATCTAATCCAGCTAATTAACACCAAATGTATGCCAGGTATAACTCGGGTTAGGTCAGTGGTTCAGGCTGAGATTGGAACAAAATGAGATACTTCAATACCAGAGGTGTTAAATTCTGGCTGGATAGAAGCTTGGACCAAATTAAAGTGTAATTAGAAAGTGTTTAATAAAATAAATAAAAATAAAGTCCAGCATAGGTGATGTTAATTTGTGGTTTTTTTCCTAAGTCAATTCATGGCAAAGGTATGTTTCTTTCTGAGTTTAGTCACAGTTGTAGACCACTTTAAAAAGTTTAGTTATTAACAATAGCACTTTCAGTCAGCAAGGATACAGTACTAGTTCCGTAGATAAATTCCCTCTAGTTTCTTTGTAGAAATGCATGGGGTGGTGACTGGAATTTTCCTTTTAAATGATATGGAGAAGCTAAGCTGTCTTTTTATATTTATGGCCGTGGCACATCTGTCAAGTCTGAGGGACTCTGGACTACTCATGGACTGGTTTTTTTTTATGTCACAGGTGTGGAAAGTTGTGTCAACTTCTTGAGCCCTAGACCCCTAGACCAGTTAAGCTTTGGGGACAGTTTCCCTGCCTTTTGGGGGGGGGGGCTAGTGAAGACCACATGTCATGGACCTTAGTAAATCTAATTCTACCACACCTTTCATTATCTCCTGAGGTGGGGTGTTTGGGTGGCCTTGTACCTCTTCAATGAAGAGGGAAAGGTGATAAGGAGGGGGGAGGGTAAGAGGTTCTGCCAGGGACCCTGATCACTCTCAGTGACCGGAAACCCTGCAATTCAGTCTGGAAGGAATTCACCAGGCTCAAGCAAACTTGGAGTCGAGATTGTAAAGTTTATTGCTACGCTTCACAGCACTGCGCTCGGCACAGCCGTCGAGGATTCTTAGGGAACCTGCAAACTTCCAGAGATCACAGGCATAGTTTTATGGAGTCAAGATGGTAAATCAGGTGCCAGTTATGCTAACTAGGTGAGTAAGGGTGGGATCAGGGAGGAGTTAAGGAATGGTCAGTGCTTAAAGGACCATATACTTTTAATATCAACTGCCCAGGCGTATTGCCCTTGATTCACTGGGAAATAGCCCAAGGGTGGGCTACCTGGAGGTGTGGTTTTAGGCCTGACTCGGCACTAAAGTCAATCCTTGGTCATGGCCACTAAGGAGTGCCCAGTCTGCCACCCCTCAATGTCAAGCTTGACAAGATAGATGTTGGGACCAAGGCCGTCAGAGACACAGTGTGGGTATAACTGGCTAAGGAGTTACCCTATAGATAGGGTACTGAAGAATTCATGGTGCACCTGGCCACTCTAACTAAGGGAGATAACATTTGCCTAAGCTAAAAATGTTTATAGATAGTTTTGTGAAGGATTCATAAGTAGCTTATTGTTTCAAGCAGAGATAAACAGTTCATGAGTTGTTGCTGGGCAGAGTGCTGGCAGGGGGAAGGGGCAGAGTTAATGCTTTGAGACTGGGGGCGGGGGGAGTGTGACTTTACAGACTGCTTTTACAAATTGATTTTACAGACATAGATTCCAAAGCACCCCATTTACAAACTGATGTTACAGATTGATATTACAAACGGATATTACATAGATTTATGTTACAAACATATATACATCCCAAGGACCCCATCAGTATGAAGACTTGCCAAACCCCTTTCAGGGCTGCTCATCATTTGGTGTCTGCCTGTCACCCAACTCTGATATGTGGCTCCAGGAAGCTGTAGCATGCTTAGTGCCCACAGCCTGGTGGGGCACTAACCATCTCAGCAAAAGGTCTGAACTAGGTTGAAGGTAGCCATTAGGGCTCAAATGCCTCAGTGAGTTAGGGGGATGTCTACCCCAAGTTTATAAAAACTTCCCCCGGGGAGATGGGTGGATGACAACAGTTTGTTTCAACTGCCATGAAGAAGGTTGAAGCAGTTGCTTTCTAAAGTCCAGAGCTTATTCAGACATTGAAGACACCAAGGTCATCTACTGCATCCTGGGCTATTACCAGTTGTCTTGACTTTTGTCCTGCCACTGGTCTTTGATGACTGTAATGGAAAGGCAGATTTGAAGATCTCCCCTGCCCCTAGGCCCTTTGATTGAATTAAGTGACTCTGAGAACCTTCTTTAATTTGAAAATATACTCTGCCCCCTAATAGGCTGAATGTGGTCACATGGAGCCTGTGGTGGGAGGCTTGGTTTTCAGGAATGACCACACCTTGATGCTGTGTGATTGGGCAGTAGGTCAAGAGGGTGGTTACATTCTCTGACCCAGGAGAAGGTTATATAATTCCTGATGTGAGGCTTTGCTTTGGGGGCTCCCTTTGAGAAGTGTTGTGTGATTTGACCAGATGAGACTCTGGGCAACCGTTGAGAGCCCCCCCCCGCTTTGAAAACCCAGATGTTGATGCTTCCCTCTCTGGTAACTGTGATTTTGGTATTGATAATGGTTGGACAGTTTGGAAGCCTGTCTGCTTGATCTGTCTGTATACTCTGAAGTTTGGGGTAGTGCTGACCTTTTTCCCCTGAACTAGGTAATATATGTTTGGTTGATTAAAGTGAGCTTGTTAACCCATTTTGAGTTGCTTTCCTTTACAAAAGCAGATCTAAGACCCTGTGTTGGCAGCCGCCCTGGGGAGGTTGGGGTGCTTGATGCTACAATGACTCAGGAAGAGAGAATGAAACTGATAACTTTGTTCTACTCTGCCTCACTTAAATCCAGTTCCTGAGCCAGTCATACCATCACTCCATGAAATCATTGGCCTTCTTTGAAAGGAAGAATGAACAACGTTATTCCCCTTGATTGCAAGCCCCTTGAGAGCAGGCGCCTTGTTCTGTTTTGTTTCCTTTACTATCCTTGTGGGTAAAACAGGTAAGAAAAAAGTGTTTAATACCTTCTGGGTTCCAAATGAAGTTTGAACAAAAACAGCTCAGAAGATGCCTCTAAAGTCAGTCCCAAAAGGGGAGTCCCCAAAATGTCACAAATGTTAAGTTTCATAAAAGCACAAACAGTACAGTTGGTTTTCCCTTTTCGTGGGAAGGCTGCTTAAAGGCTAGCTCTGGCAGGGGCCTTTTCTTGGAGTGGCTTATGTGTTACTTTTTCTTTGAAGTGGATGGCTGAAGTAGATGAAGTAGGTGAAATTGTGAAAGAGAGGAAATTTGGTTTTGGTGTACCTCTTCCCAAGATCCTGACTCCTTACAGGTGCCTAACTAGGGTTTTCTTATTCTTTTAATTCCAGCAGCACTTTGCTTTCAGATAACTGTCCTAATTCCCATTAAAATTAATTCAATTTATATTCATTCAATAAATATTGAGAACTATGTACAAGGCACAGTATTGGACTTTGTGGAGCCTACAAAGAAATATTAACAATCAGTCCATCTTGGAGAAACACATGAAAAATTAAATAGCAACACAAGGCATCGGAATGCATGGTACAGGTGGAGCTGTTAGGAGTCCAATAAAGAGAGATGATTGGGCTAGATCTTACAGAGAAGACATTATAGAGGAGATTGGCTCTCAAAGATGAGTGGAATAATAGCCAGCGTTTATATAGTGCTTTAAGGTTTGCAAAGTAATATACATGTTATTTTATTTGATACTATTAAAACTGAGGAGGAGGAACAGCAGTCCCGGCAAAGGTGAAGGAGCAGGAGTCTGGATCAGATTTAGAACTGGAAGGGGCCATAGAGATCAACCATTTCAGTATCCTCGTTTTGCCGATGAGGTGTAATATAAATAATGCTTTCAGAGAGGTTTGCCCCACATCACACAGAGACTAAGCTCCTGGATTCTCCCACTCTGCCACTTTCCCCAAGTAACAGAGTGGCTAAATTTACTGTCTAAGAGAAGGAGGTGGAGGGTGTAACCTTCTGAATTAGAAACTTGCCCTACATTCTAGTTTACGATTATTTCATAACTAGCCCCGCATTGTCCTGTAATTTGTAAACGGGCATCACTCTTATTTTTCCAACTAGAAGGTACTGGAGGGGCTGAGGCTCCGTCCTCCATTGGAGTAGGCGGGGAAGAGATCGTTAGACGGAGTCTCCCACCCGCTTTTCTTCCATCTCTCTCCTTCCATCCTCTACTTTAACCCCAGCCCAGACTCCAGGAGGAGCAGGGAGAAGTCACGCCCCTTCTCGTCCTTGCTTCGGGGCCTGGGCCAGGTCTCGCAATTAGCACAGCCAAGATTGGACTGCCCGCGAGGCTCGCCCCAAGCTGGCCAATGGCGGTGCGGCCTGTGGCTGGGTGAATGAAGCCGCTAGAGACAGCTGTTGAGTTTGAAGGGAAAGGAAGAGATTGGGAGAAGGTGGGGTCGGGGCCCCGCAGGTGGAAGTGAGCCTCGAGGCCTCCTCCAGCCCGCGCCCCTCGTCCGCTTCTCGTATCGTCCCATTCCAGGTTTCTGCAGTGGGGCGGGAGGCGACCGCGTGGTCACCCTACACTGTGCCTCCGGTGGCTAGGGGCAAGCACCGCGGCCGGGCAGGTGACGGTGACGTGAGCGTGACGTCACGGCCCGGGCCGGACCCCCTCCTCCCCGCCCACTTAGAGCGGCGCGGCCTCACTTCGTTCTTCCTCCGCGGCCCCCGAGGCCAGGTAGGCGGGCAGGTGGTCAGCTTTTCTTCTTTCTGGGTCCTCTGAGTTGGAAGTGAGGGGCGGAACCAGAAGAGGGGAGCACTGCCCCGCGCCCAGCCCGTGCCGGCTCGGACCGGCTCGGGGCCCGGGAGGAGGCTCCTGGACTGGCCCACTCCGGCGTGGCTCTGTAGTTTTACCGGGAAAGAAAAGTTTTCTGCTGAGCTCCAGATGGTGGAGGAGACGGGACTTAGGTTAAACGATACCTCAAAATAAGTCATCCTTTCCCCCTTCCCCAAAGGACGACTGTTAAAACTCTAGGTGGGGAATAGGTAAGCCTCCAGACTTTGTTTACTGTTTTGTGCAGAAAAGCCCCAAATAAGGTGGTTGAAGGTCATCAAAGTACTACTCCCCATATAGAATGTAAGTTCATTTCTACCTCCTCCAGTGATTGGCACATAACTAATGCTTACCCTTGTCGACTGATTGGTAAATGTTTGGGTGGAGTCTGTCCATCTGCCTCTTTTTTTTTAAGTATGGGAAAGAGTAAAAATACCCTCAATCCTCAGACTGGAGAAGGGATTAGGGGTGTTGTAAGAAGTTAATGCCTTAGTGGACTCATCTGTGGACTTGGGATGGTGCCACCTTGGAGAGATGCAGCAAAATAAAAGAGTGAAGTAATGCAGAGATTTTTTAGCTTTTCTGAGAAGGTGACTTGCAAATAGATATCTGTTCAGTACTGATCTTACTTTGAGATCTCCCCCAGTGCTGTCAGCCCTTCTGAGTCACGTTGTAGTGGCCTTGTCTGGAGAAACTTTGAATTTGGATCAAGTTAGATGTGTTCAGACTTTTTCTCGTTTGTAAGAGAACAGAGACTTGAAAGGTGATTTATTTCTCCCAAATTCTTACTGTGTACAATCTTCATTGGTTAAAACTGCCAGATGGCCATATAGTCAGTGTTTCAATCTCCTCTCATACTTTTCTTAAAAAAAACAAAAAACAAAACCTTTAAATTAGTTTTCATGGTACTCCTCTCAGAGAAAGTGACTTTAAGAAGAAACCAGCCTGCCTATTGTGCCAACCAGCTTCATTAACTCTCTTCTGGTTTTCCCCAGTGCTACTATCCCTAGTAAATTGACTTAAAATGTCGATTTCACTTGGATACTTTTACCACTGTGGAGACCATTTTCTTTTTTGGCTGGGAAGGGTTCCATCTTGAACTGATTGGATGTAAAAGGTAATTATTAACTCCTAGTCAGGTTATGTCCCAAACAACTTAGTTTGCAAGATTTCAACCTAGTGCAATAACCACACCACTCCCCACACTCTCTTCCCTTTAGTAGCAAGGCAATTTATTTAAACATCAAGACCCTGTGCTAGTTGTTGAGTGGCCCTGCTCTCAAGGAGCTTCTATTCTACTACAAAATCTATACAGTGGCCACACAACAATGTGTCAGAAGCAGGATTTCTTCCCTTTTCTTTCTAATTTTAAGTTCAGCACTCTACTGCGCCACGAAGATGCTTCTCATGATACAAAGTAGGCTGTGATGAATGACACTTTTTCACTACGCAAAGATATGGGTTGACAGTACATTTGTGGGAATTTGCAACTGGTATAATAACTGGACCCCTAGGATTGATGTCACTTTAGAACAGGTGTCCTGCAACTTGTGGTTTAAAAAACAATAACTAAGTTCTATTAAATTGGTTTCTTTTGTGGTCCCATGTATTTTTATTTTAGTTTGTGCATTTTAAAACATTATTCTGGGAAGAGGTACATAGGCCTTACCATTATACAGAAGAGGTTTAAAAACCCTGACTTAGAGGGAGTTGCCCCAAGGATCTGTCCTTGGCCCTTTGCTGTTCAACATTTTTATCTGACTTGGATGAAGACAGAGAAGACATACTTGTCAAATTTACAAAATAACATGACACTTGGGGAGATAACTAGTATGTTGTATAACAGTCTGGATCCAAAAAAGAGCTCATCAGACTAGAATGATGCACTGCACTAAGATTTCAACATGGGTTCAGCAAGTCAACCTCACAAGTACAGATTGGGGGAGACATGCCTAGACAACAATCTCTATGGGAAAAATTCTGGAAATGTTTACTGAACAGCAAGATTTTTTCAGGAGTCAATTTGACATAGAAGCCAAACAAGTTAATGTGATGCTAAGTTGCCTTTTTTTTTTTTTAAAGAAAGGTATAGTGACCCCAAAAGGAAGGTAATATATTCTGATCTGGTCAGGCCACATCTGGGTTTAGTTCTGGGTGCTATATTTTAGGAAACACACAGACAAGCTAATATAAAGAGGGAGACCAGAAGAAGGAATGTAGAATGTACCACGTGAAGATTTGTTAAATGAATGAATGAAAAGCTTATGTTAAATAATTACTACATGTAAAGCACTCAAGATACTAATACAAAATTGAGACAGTCTTTACCATTAAAGAGCTTACATTTGAATGGTAAGATAACACATCTAAGGGAGTAGTGGCCAGGGAAGGTTGTTTTGGTCTAAAAAGTCACAGGGATTGTAAATGGAGCAAAAGAAAAGTTGACCAACGGAGCACTAGCAGTATTATTTTGATTATAGCTCCCAGAGTAGGTGGCAGGTAGCGTACTGCAGAGCATTAGGCGGATAGCTGGAAGGAAGCACGGTCTAGTGGCTGTTGGCTGGCAAAAGAGAAGTGCTATCTGAATTTGTGCTCATTGACTCTTCAGTTAAGACAACTCAGTGTGAGTAAGGGAGTTTCAAAGTTGAGTGCATGACTTAGATCCAGGGTATGAGCCAGCCACAAGCTCTATGGCAAGAAGATGCTGTCTTCTTTGTTGTGGAGTTGACATTTGAAACTGGCAGCTAGTCAAGTCACATACTTAACTTTTGAATTTTGTGCTTGCATTTATTGTATTTGTATATATATATGTATATAGGTTATCAATAAGTCTTGATTAAGTGCCTACTATGTGCAGGGCACTCTGCTAAGCATGGGGAAACAAATGAGAATGAAAGCTCCTCCCTTCAAGGAGGGACAGGAGGGCACAAAATCTTCATATATAAATATATTTTAAAAAATACAAGGTTGTTTTGGAAATTGGGAGACAGCTTCTAGTGGAATCAGGAGAAGGTCTCATGGGGTCAAAGAAGCATGAAAAAATACACAGAGAACAGGAGAAAATTCAGAAGGATATCCAAATGATCAAGGTCATTTTGTTGCTATTTTTGCATTGAGTGTATGCTTTTAAAACTATGTAACTAGTTTGCAGTTTCATGTATAGCGCTGTTTTGTTGGTTCTATCTTCAAATGTTTGTGGTTCTGTAAGTTTGCAGTAGAAAATAAAATGTATTTTTAAAAGGCTTTATGTATGTAAGGCTTTATGTAAGCTAAGCTTTGAAGGAAACTAGGGATTCTAAGACAGGTGAGGGCAAGAGTGCGTTCCATGGTGGTCAGCTTATGCAAAAGTAAGGAATCATGAGATAGAATGTCTTATGTGAGGAACAGCAAAACGTATGTTTTTGTTGTACTAAAAAGTGTGTGGAGGGGAATATAATGTGTAATAAAGTAGGTTGTGAAGGGTTTTAAATTCCTAAGACAGCTCCTAGACTCTAACCTGACAGGTGAATCTTGATCTAATACTTGCCTTGATTACTAGATCTAGTACTAGATTGTAGTTGATCTTGGCCCTGGCCCTCCTCACTGTCCCTAAATCTGGTTGTTAGGAGATGGATAAGAGTATCTGAATTTTTTCCTCTAGTTAAGAACAAGGGATTTACCCAAGAGCTGCTACTGAACTAGAAACATAATTCAGATCTCTAGATTGCTTGTCACTTACCCTAGTTATTGTGATCCAGCTGTCTCTCAGTATAGGGTATGATTCTGTTATCCTTCTTATCCTCTCTTGAAAATTCCTCATACCTAAGGGGTTGGGTAAGCAGAGATGAAAGGAAGCAAGAAGGCATGAATGTGAAACTATAAGCAGAATGAATAGAACTCAGAATATTTCAGGGTCCCCCCTTTTTATTGCTTAACAATATAAACAGATACCCAGTGGCATTTGAGGGGGTTTACTGAGAATATAGAACTTGGTGTTAGAACTTCTGGCTTCTTTTTCTCTATCAACCACTGAATGAAAATATATATTTCCTAAAATGAACTTTGGTTTCCATCTTTTCTGCTTAAGGACTAGGATTAGTTCTCCCACCTCTCTGTCTCCCAGGAGTGAAGGTGGCAATGTCCAGAGGGTGCTTTGAACAAAGAAAAGACTCAGTTTCACATCCATTCCCTTCCTCCCAATGGCACTGCTAGCCCTCAGATAAAACCAAGAGATGGCTGCCTCGTGTGCTACTTAGAAGGGAGTGGCAGCACCCACTGACTCATCAACATCTCTTCACTCTGGAGGCCAGTAATTGGCAGATTGGAGAGGAGTGAATGGTGCAGGCTGCTTAATAGGCCGAGTGAGGATTGAGAGCACTCACTGGTTTAAATAGCTGCTTCTCCCCCATAATGAAAGATTAGGAATGAGGAAGCTGTATATAAAAATAGTACTTAACAGTTAACTGTAAAACAATATATTTTTGCAACTGTTGGTTCCATGAGAAAATAATTGGGTCCCAAGGCAGGGAATGACTCGTTTTCCTGAATGATTATATTGATCACTGGAGCAAAATATATACATTCCCTTTGGTAAGCAGTGGGAGGGGGAAGCTTCTGGCCTGTGTGTATGCACCACATGAAATCCAGGGAGCCAGCTGAAAGGAGGGGGAATGTGTTGCTTTAGAGATGCAGGTTAATGAAGAAGAGTGCCCCTGGCTTTGTGCAAACAGTCTTTTGCCTCTACACAGGGTGTTTCTCCCCTGAGTTCTGAGCTTTTCTGTAGGCAACTGTGGATTGAAAAGGGTATCTCCTTTCAAATCTGTTTCATACTCTCAACAGATCCATTTATAGGATGTTTTTAAAAATTTCAATGTGAGAGACTTGCCAGTGGCACATTTTTGTGTGGAGAGACAGCCAGGTAGATATACACTTGCTTCTAGCCCAATATTTGTCCCAGTTTTCTATGTGACTTTGCTTCTTGATCTTTGTCCCCCATCAAAAAATCATGCCTACCTTGATGGAGTTAGGATCTTTGAATTAATTCTCTGTATGGTTAGACACTTAGACCTATGAGGTAGCCCACAGTTTGCAAAGTGGTGCTATTTTCACCCTCACCTTGCCCTCCCAAAGGCATACTATTTTGGATAGGGGTTCCAAATATTATCTGGGTCCTTTATCCCTCGGCTTTTTGTAAATCTTCCCAATAACCAATGTACTTGAGAAACAAAGAGATTAATATTCCGTAAAGAAAATTTTATTTGGTACATAAACTTTTTTTTAGTATCATAAAGTTGTTGAGTTCATTAGAATAGTCAAATGAATTGTAAGACCCTTGATTCTGTTTCCTGTCAACTGACAATTTTATTCTTGGTGTGGTTTTTGAGAAAAGCTATCTAAATATGTTCACCCTCCAGTTTCTTACTTTGGATTTGATTGAGGACTGAGATAAGTTGTTATAAATAAAAACTTTTTGTGAGCACATTAAGAATGATATGTGGGGGTGGCTGGGTGGTGAAGTGAGTAGAGCACCATCCCTGGAGTCAGGAGGACCTGGGTTTGAATCTGACCTCAGACACTTGACACAAAAAACTAGCCCTGTGACCTCGGGCAAGTCACTTAACCCCAATTGTCCTACCCTCCTCCCTCCAAAAAAAAAAAAAAAAAGAATGATATGTGCTTCACCAAGGATACACAAAAATTTTATCACTGAATTTGGTTAGAAAGCATTTTGGAGTTTCTGGTTATTTTAGTGGTCAGTTAACTCACCTTTCACTGTATCATTGTTGCTGATTTCTTCCTCCCCTCCCCCTTTAATTATGAAAAGTTTTCACATCCAAACCTTATTCATTTGGTTTTAGTCGGCAGAAATTTTCTTTGCAGCTGCCTCTTTCAGATGTGCTATAATGCTCCCCCTTTTCCTACCCTGCCCCCACCACTTCATCTTTGTTCTTCAATCCACAAAATTTTTCACCAATGATACTACTTCAGTAGTACAATACAGCATGATATTTTACCAAGTGAATATAGTAATTCACCAAATATAATCTGTAGCCTTCTGACAGGCTTCTCCTACACATACACAAACTTAGGAACCTCAGATCTAAGGGGAACATTCAAAAGAACCAGTATGATCATATATTTAGAGACTTTCATGGGATCATAGAGTTGGAAGGGACCTTCAAGATCATCTAATGCAAACCTCTCACTTTAGAGGTAAGGAATCTGACTCTCAACTTGGGACTTCTCCCCCCCACACCCCCCCCCCAAAATCATCCCCTCTTCACAACTTTCCTGTTACTGTTGAGGGCACTGCTGTCCTCAAACTGACCCAGGCTGGCAACCCACTTCAGTATTCAAACTTTTCACTTGCACTCACCCCATATACCTAACTATTGCCATGTTTTGTCATTTCTACCTTTGTAGCATTTCTCAGATAAGTCCCTTTCTCTCTACTCACTGTTATTCTTTTTTCCTCAGCTATTACTAGTGAAGGTTTACTACCCTTCCTCCCCTTTCCCCATGCTTGATGTTCCTTCTTGAATTCCAACTTGTATTCCTCTAATGTGGAAATTTATGGGGTTTGGGGGCATCAAGGGAATTTGCCTGTCCTCTTGTGCAGGTGGTCTAACTCATCAATCTGCAAGTTTTTGTTAAGTACCCACTGTGTGTATGCTAGGTGCTAGGGACATAAAGATAAAAATGAGGGTGATCCTAGCCCTCAAGGATCTTCTATTGGAGGAGACAACTCAAACATATAAGTGTGTACCAAAAAAATCCAAGCTAAGTTTTTTTGGGGAGAGGAAGGCATTAACAGCTAGAAGGATCGAGAAAGGCTTCATATAGAGCTGTCTCTTCTCCTAAATTTGTAATCTAAAAACTGTAAAGAAAATTAATCTGTGAAAGAAAACAATGTGGGAGGTAATTCCAAGAAAGAAGCTGTTTTATTTATGGGGTGACCCCTAGAACTGTGGTTTGAAAGAAGCTTATTTTTGAAGAGTGCTTAGACTGAGAATTCCAAAAAAGAAAGAATTGGATGTAATTAGAATTGTGAACTGCTCCCCCAGTTCTTGTCTTGGCTAGTGGTTTAATCATCTGGGACTAATTACCAATTCATTCCTCAATGTGCCTATTTAATAGATTCTAAGCTAGTATTATAGTACAAAGAACCCTGAACTGGGATTAACACTTGGATTGTAATCCTGGTTCCTTCGACCCACTATGCTACAATGCCCAGAAGTGTACTGGTAAATATTTAACAACCAGCTTTCTGGTGTGTGGGTGGTGGTGGTGGTGGGAGAGAATATGGTCATAAAACCCTTTAATGTTTAATCTGCATTATTAATGTTTTCTTTATAATTAATTCTTAAGTCTAGACAATTGACAAAACAGTAAATCAAGTTCTGATTTTGTAGCTTTTGCAGGTTTCAGAGATACTGATTTTAATGATGTGCTCTCCTGAGCCAGTTCAAGGTAACTTCTGCACATCCCTGTCGAGAAGTTCTTCTAGCCTTCTGCTTCCTCTGTTAAGTGGAGGGACTGGACAAATGAACTTAAAATTTTCTTCTGGCTCAAATTCTTTGATTCTGTGATTACTACCCATGGAGTTTAACTAACTGGATGCAGGTGGTTGTGTTGGGGAAAGAAACTCCTAAAAATTGGCCATTGATTCAGAAAGCGTTTTTGCTTTGTAGGGACAGTAGAAAAAAAGTATAGACTTAGTTCATGCCCAGAAGGAGTATTTGTGGTCTTTGAGAATGCCCTACACATGACACTTTATAGCAGTAAGTAAAAGACCCAGAGGACTAGAGTTGGAAGGAGCCTTAGAGGTCACCCCTTATTTTCTAGCAATGAAAGGATTGTGAGCACTTCTCTACTAGTCCATCTTCCTAGAATCTTTATTTGAGCAGCTATCTGGGGAGGAAGAGACTCCTCAGTGCCTAGTTCTGAAGTTTCTCATCCATCCACTGGCATATAAGTTGTCCATTATTTTTTCAGCTTTTATTTTTATGTCCTGTCTCCCTAACTAGACTACAAGTTTCTTGAGGGATCCACATTTTCTTATGTCTCCATACACAGAAGGGCTTTATGAATATTTATACAATTAGTTATAGTGTACTCCTTGACCTTTAAGCGAAGGAGCCCAAAGCCATCCCACGCTTATATTTTTCATGCTCCTGGCTTTCTACAGAGAGAACAGCTGTGCTTTGTTTTCACAGACAAACACAGGCAGATGAAATGATTTGCCAGGGATAAACCTGAGGCTAGAACTTGGGTTTCCTAGCACTGGATCCTGGCTGCATTGCTCTTTGTGATTCTGTCCAGAGTTAACTCTCTCTTCTCCATGAAGGGAGGAGGTGGTGGTTATGGTATGATATTCAGAAGAATCAGTAATGTAAACATCATTTCTTTTTGCCTCTGGAGTGTATTATTGTTTCCCTCCCTAGCAGATTTATCTTCCTAACTGTGGTTTCAATTAGATTAATGTTAAAATGAATTTATGGTCTTTGGATATGCTGAGAAGAGCAGAGACATAGCCCATGTTTGTCACATTAGGTAGATTAGGAATCAGAAGACTTAAACTGGGTGATCTTGGACAGGTTCCCTAATTTTTCTGTGCTTCTACTTCATTTGTTAAATAAAAGGTTTGGGGATAACTATATTTAAGCTCTGCAAGCTGGAAAATTGACTGATTCTGTGTCCCTGGGGTTGGCAATAAAGAGGGTGGTGCCCTGTGAGTACTGGGGCTCCATCCAAACTCCCTTAGTTAATATCGCCACTGAAAAATAGTCATGCTGCTTGCTGGTGCTGAGCAGAAGAAAATAAATTCATTTTTACATCAGGAGAAATAGTCATGGAGTGGGAACAGAGAGCTTGGGTTATAATGTATATTGCTGGGTTAGCCACTAAGCTAGATGATGCAATGGATAGTGTGTTGAACTTGCATCAGGAAGATTGGAGTTCAAATCCTACCTCAGACACAACCATGACCTAAACAAATCACTTAACTTCTCTTGGTCTCGGTTTCTCATCTGTAAAGTGAGGATAATATTAGTAGTAACCTCGGAAAGTTATTGTGAGGACCAAATGAGATAATATATGTAAAGCGCTACATACATGTTAATTGTTTTTATTAGTGTATTTTGGATGCTTTGATCAGTGTTATCAGGCTCATTTGAATGAAATCCTCATATTCTATTTGTAATGTGGAAGTTGCCTCAGGTGACCCCCATTAGAGGAAAAGTGATTATGATTGCATAATACAGAACCATTAATTTTGGCTTTCTATTTAAGATGACATATTCTTTGAGGGGATGGTAATTGTTCATAGAGTCCAGTCAGTTGTCAATTATCTGTGAATTTTCCATAACAAACTTTAAAATTCTAAATCAGTTTTCCTTAGCACATATTTGGGTTGTTTCTTCCTCCATCACTTGATGTGACCTTAGGGGAAGAAAATTAATTTCAGTATCAGCTACCATAATCATAATTAGTATGGTAAATTTGCTACTGCTGCAAAAAAGTAGTCATGTGACAAATTTGAAGGTCCATAAGAAATGGTTTTGGATTAACAACTGTTTGGGGATTATCTGTCCTACTGTTCCCTTCAATCCACACAGATAATTGAGCTTTGATTCTAGATGACAAGGATATGGCCACCTTCCCCTTAGCTTAATTTGGGTCTAGAATGCCCAGAAAAGGTATGTCTGATTGTTCTATTAGCTACAAAATGCAACATTGCTTTTGCAATGAGATCATAAAAAGACACGAGATAGGTCTAGAGAAAAAAATAGTTTTTCTAAAATGAGTCATGTAATCCCTTTTCCTAGAAGTGGACAGGTGGTATGTTTGGGCTAAAGTGAGGAAGACCAGAGTTCAAATCTGGCCAAAGACACCTACTAGCTGTGTGACTCCAGGCCAGTCATGTAACTATTGTCTGCCTCAGTTTCCTCAACTCTAAAATGGGGATAATATTAGTACCTACTTCTCAGGGTTTTTGTGAGGATCAAATGTAATAATATTTGAAAAGCATTTAGCATAGTGTCTGACACATAGTAGATGTGAAATACTTGCTTGTTTTCTTTCTTCCCCACTTCCCCAGTCCTTTTTGGAGTATGAATCCTAGTCAGGATTTTTCTCTGAAAATTAGATGAGAAGGTTTAATGAACTACTTTGTTTTAAAATCTTTGATTAAGGGATATTGAGTTGTCTTTTATTTATGTGACTTTAATATTTTTTTTTTCCCTGTGAGTCACTTATTAAAAAAAAACAACAACAAACAAACCAGAAACAAACTTCATCCTTGCCATAGATTATATACTGGATTCATTTACTAGCACACACATTTCTGTCTTTAGTACCCTTTCTGGGTCACAGAACCTTTTCCTAGTTTCTAGGGGAAGACCTAGAACTTCTGTTTCTCCTTCCCACCCCCCGCCTTTAATCTGGTCTGAGACTAGCTCTGTTATCCCGGGCAAGTCACTTAACCCTGTTTGCCTCAGTTTCCTCATCTTTAAAATGAGCTGGAGAAGGAAATGGCAAACCACTGTAGTATCTTTGCCAAGAAAAATCCCCCAAAAGGCATCACAAAGAGCAACAAACCTTTATAGGCCTCAGCTACCTCATATGTAAAATGGACTTGATGAGCACCCAGGTTCTTTTAAGTATCTGTTATCCTGTCATTCTTCAGGAAGCCTCTAGTATGTGGGGAGAGAAAGGACACATCTGTGAAAACAAAAAAGCTAAAGAGTAACAGGCAAGAAAAATGTGCAACCACGTACAAGTGAATTACATTGTAACTCACCGCTTCTCATTGGTAAATTCCTCTTGGAAATTCCATTTTGACGAAAGGCCTCTGGCCAGCCATTCTTTCAGTCCTCTTCTGACTCTGCGTCTGATTTTTATTACTTTATTACTTTGCCACCGATAGAGAACTCCCCCTCCCCCTGCCATGTCATCTTCCACCATTAGAATGTAAACTCCTTAGGGACAGTGACTGTCTTTCTTGTGTCTGTTCCCTAACCCTTAACCCAGTGGCTGACACATAGCCCTTCATAAATACTTGTTGATGGACTGAGTGATAACTAGTGGTTTTAAGACAGTAAATGCTACTACTCAGCTTCCCCTCACCTTCAGCCCCCCAAAGTCACTCACATTGATGCCTTAGCTTAGTTAGAACCTCCCATGAAGACCCCCTTTGCTCCTTCCTCAGCCCCTCTTTGCCCTCGAATTTCTTCATGGCAAAAACCCTTGCTCCAGCAGGCTTAGTGGCAGCTGAGCATAAGCTGCTGTTTGCGTCTGAGCTCCCCATCTGGACAACTCATAGACAAGAAAAGAAGGATTATTTAGCTCAGACAGACTAAACTCACTCAGCCCTGAGTCCAACATAGGCCTGAGTTAGGGGATTGCTTTGCCATCTCCCTGGGAGGAAGCCTTAGAATTTCTGGCAAGAGGGCTGGACTGAGTACCTGGGCACCTAGAGTGGATTTTTAAGGTCTCTAGTGATTTCTTTGTGTGCCTACAAGCATACTTTTTCCTTTCTGTGAGCCTCAGTTTTCTAGTCTGGAAAATGTCAGGTGACCTGTTTTTCTTTTTAGACAGAGGGAGCTGACTTTTTAAACCACATCTGTAATTTTATCTGTAGCAGCTTCTGGTGTGGAACTCCCTCTATCAATACTGATTATCATTTTCTCTATAATTGAATCCTAGTTCATTGCCTCTTATAAGGAAAGGTTAAATGACTTGCCCAGGGTCACACAGCCAGCATGTGCTGGAAGTGGGACTTGAACCCTGGTCTTCCTGACTCCAGGGTAAGCTCTCAAACTATTAAACCACCCTGCCTCTAAAAATGTGGTCTATAAGAATGAAAGATTGCTGTGAGTTCTCCATATGTGGCTGCCAATCTGTATTCCTCATTCAAAACCTGACTCAATAAAACTTGCATCTATTACAAGGGAAGTATTTCTTAATTAACCCCACTTGACCTTATTCAGATACTCTCAGCACTTACACATTTTTGTATATGCAGGTGTATAAACTCTATGAGGACAGGGATCGTGTCTAAGTATATATCATCTCAGTATTGCTACCTAGTGTTGCTATGCTGCAGGCACCATTTATTCAAGTGGTTGGTTGAATGAATATTTATTAAGCATTTACTCCATGACAGTCACTTTGTTAAGCACATGGAATACCAGGAAAGGTAAAAACAACCCCTGTCCTTGAGGAGTTCACATTCTAGTGAATAACTTACCTTCATAGAGATTACAGTGTAACAGGTAGGATTTATTGTTGCCACAGTCGTGTCCCAGCTCTTTGTGACCCTATTTGGGGTTTTCTTGGCAGAGATAATGGAGTGGTTTGCCATTTCCTTCTCCAGCTCAATTTTAACAGATGAAGAAACTGAGGCAAAGGGTTAAGTGACTTGCCCTAGTGTCTGTGGCCAGATTTGAACTCTGGAAGATGAGTCTTCCTGACCCCAGGCCCAGCCCTTTATCCACTAGCATCACCTAGCTGCCTTAGCAGGTAGGATAGGACACTTTAAATATGCAATGACTGTATAATCATCACAATACAGAATAGAGCATGATGGGAAGTATAGTATAAGATCTGAAGAGAACGAAGGTTTCATGAAATAAATGGCATTTGTGCTTATTGATGTTTCTTAATAAGACTATTCTTCATTCCTTTCATGTAGATGTGTTCTATCCTCCCTCCTTGAGATCAAGAGCTTCCTCAGACTATAAGTTCCTCAAAGGTAGAAACCATATCTTTTACTTCACACTGTATTCCTTCCCCATGACAGACAAAAACATGCTTTATTGAAACAATTGCACTCTTTTCTAAATTCCAGTCTTAATCATCTGTGTTTGTTTTGTTACCTAGGGATTCCCTGGCCCCTCTCCTGTTGGCCTGGCTGAGCTTACCCAGTCCTGCTGAGGCAGGATGTTCCTGGTGGGCCTGTCAGGGGGCATTGCCTCAGGAAAGAGCTCAGTAGTTCAGGTGTTCAGGGATCTGGGCTGTGCTGTGATCGATGCAGATGCCATTGCCCACCAGGGTGAGTTGGAGGATGGGAAAGGAGGGGATTCAATTCACTAAACATTAAGCCCTTCCTATGTTCAAAGAGAGATATGATACAGATCCTGCACTTAGGGAGCTTATAGTCTAATAGGCAGGAAACAGTCAACATCTCCTCTTCTTTCATGCCCCCAACACCTTTTCCAGCCTTCTTCCCTCTCCCCTTCTTTTAGTTGTCCAGAAGGAATTGAGGGTGTTGTCACTATTCCTTCAGTCCCCATAGGTGGCAGAGCTGATACTTTAGTCTAATTTCCTTTTCTCTTTTTTTCTAACTTCTATCACTGTCCTTTCTTTTAAAAATCCTCTTTCTTTTGGAACCCTTTCCTTGACATTTGTTTCTAAGGTAGAAATTACCCTCCTTAGTTCTCTAATTCTGCAATTTATTATCTAATTCTGTAATTTATTTTTACAGGTGAAAAGGTAAATTATACCCCTTCCTTTAGGTTACTCAAGCCCCACATCAAAACACATTATCTGTCAGATTATATCACCATTCTTGCCTGGAGACTTTTTAACAGAAATCTTTCTGGGTCTACTCCTGTGCTTACTTCTTTTTCCCTCCCTTGCCAGTGGTAAAGCCTGGCTGCCCTGCCTACCATCATATTGTACAAGCCTTTGGACATGAGATCCTACTAAAGAATGGTGAGATCAACCGCCAGGCCTTGGGAAGCATCATCTTCCGCCAGTCTGAGAAGCGGAAACTGCTGAATGCCATCACCCATCCAGACATTCGTAATGAGATACTGAAGCAGATCCTGAAGTACTTGGTTCAGGGTGAGATGCCAGAGGCTGGAGACTGGGGGGACAAAGGGGAAGGCTGAGGTGTGATACTTCCCTGATGAATGTTGGGACAGCAGCCTCTGTCCTCCTTCTTACCTTTGTAGGAAGTCAATTATGGTGACAAGGAGTGATGGCAGAGAGTTGGACAGGAAGACCAGTCAATTAAAACATTTATTTGGTACTTGCTGGGTACAGAATTCCATTCTAGACCCTCTGAGAAGGAAGGATACATGTGGAATAGGAAGTATAGTGTCCTCACTATTGAAGAACTTAAAAATTGATATTATAGTGCTTTTTATTCAATCTGGAGGAGGTGGACAGGTAGCTGACTTTTCTCCCTGGTGGTGAGAATGTGTATTGTATTGTATTGTATTGAATTTTACCCTCTTATTTTTTTCCAATCCTCCTAACATGTGGTATCTATTTATTTGCAAGATGGCTAATCTGTGTTTTAAAGGTGCTATCTGTGAAATAGGAATTTTTCCCCGTTGAGAAACAGGTAACTTGTCCTTGGTAGCACCATGCTAGAAGCATCTGAAGTATCTGGCCCCCAGACAAAAGGAGACGATGAAGTCATTCGTGAAAATTGTAGAAGGATGCATACCTAAGGACTAATAAATATGATTATGAGGAGGAAATAGTAATTATGAGGAATGGAACAATCAGAGGGAGCATTTTCAACGAAGGTTTTCTGGAGGAAATGAGTCTTTAGCTGGAGCTAAAGCAAAGGGAAAGGGAAGGGATGAAGGAGTTCTCAGAAGGGGTCCAGCTAGGGGAGACTAGCCTGAGGAAAGGTTTTCGGGTGAGAGTGAGTCAGACATGTGGAGGGACAGGTCCACTCCTCTGGGCTGCCTCTCTTCTAAGATTGCAAATAATGGAAGAAGAAGGTAGTTTGAAAAGGTTAGAGAACAGGAGTCATTTGGCCAATGCTTAGGTTAGCAACTTTTCAAAATGCCCACCAGAGTTCCCCCATCTCAAAGGGATGAAGTCTGGCAGCAGCAACAGGGAACACAGAGCCTTCATTCTCTGACACATGCACCATAGCTGTCACTGTCAGAACTGATGAATTTTAAATTTCTACCCTCCCTGCCCCTCCCAAACTCCTGAAAGGTTCTCTTAAAAATTCCCCTTGTGGAAGTAGCCACAACCACTATATTTAGAACATTAGAATGAGAATCAGGACTTCTCCAGCCTCTTTCTGGCCTCCATGCAGTGTTGGTAGCCAAGATCTTTTCCTTGCCACTTTGCTTGCTGCTCCTTTACAAAGCCAGGAAACATTCCTTCTTTCCTCATCTTTCTTTCTCATTCTCATTCTCATTCTTTGCTGACAGTGTAAAGGCATCTGGTAACTCTGACTCAGGTTCAGAATGGTACCATGTGCTGGGTTTCCTCTCTACCAGTCTGGCTTGTGTTTATCCTCTTCCTCACACCGGCTCAGCCCTCCCCAGCCCCCTTTCTGGATGTTTGTGCCTTTGTGCTCCTCCCGTCCCTCCCTGGTCCCACCTTGGCTTCAGGAATGGAACCCTCCACCTTTCAGTTGTGCCCTTTTGAATTCCCTCCCAGGCCAGTTACAAGTACATCTGTAGGGCTTGAAGGCGGCAGTGTAGCTTCCCTTCTGAGATTACTCTTTGGATAATGTCACCCGCTCTGAAACATTCTCTTTGCTTCCCCCACTCCACCCTGCCTCACTTAAATAAAAGCCAGAAAGCTCTTTTCAGCTCGATAAGGTGAAAAATGGGGACGACAGCTGTGGCTTCCACAGTCCCAGTTTTCCCCTGATGAGTATAACAAATACAACTGTCAAAGTTGGTATAATCAAACGTCAGATAAGATCACCAGCTGTTGGGGGAGGTCTCTGTGTAGGCAGAAGAATGTCTTAATAGAGTCAGGATAGTTTGTAGAGCTTATCAAGCAGGAGGGATGTGACAGCTGAATGGACCTTTACTGGTGAACCAAAGCACTGGCCACAGGATCCCATGAGGAGCCTGCAGGAAAGGACAGATCGAAAGGAGAGGAGGAGATGGGAGTGGGGAGGCAAAGGGAGATAAGAGGTTTTAAAAGGGAGCTTGTGTTGGCTCTGGCCCCGAGGTGGGTAAGCAGTGCTGCCAGCTTCCGTTCTCAGTTCTCTGCATGCAGTCTGGTCTTTGTTGCTTTGGAGAGTCCCATGTGTTTTTCTTGGGCTTCTCAGTAAACAGAGCTAGGCGACTAGGAAGCAGGTAGCCTGGGTTTTCTCCCTGGCTCACTGATCTTGCATGTCAGCCCTGCTGTGAATCAAAAATGGAATAATCCTGGAGCATTTGTGCATAACGATAATTCTTCATATTTGTAGCATGTTTTATAGATTCCTAAGCATTTTCTAGGGAGCAGCTAGGTGGTACAGTGCTGGGCCTGGAGTTAGGAAGACTTGAGTTCAAATCTGGTCTCAGACTAGCTGTGTGACCCTGGGCAAGTCACTTAACCCTGTTTACCTCAGTTTCCTCATTTCTAAAATGAGCTGGAGAAGGAAATGGCAAACCACTTCAGTATCTTTGCCAAGAAAACCCCAAATGGGATCACAAAGAGTTGGGCACATCTGAAAACAACTAGACACACAAGCATTTTCACTTAACATTTTCTCATTTGACCTTCATAAGATCCACTTGAGTCAGTTGGAACAGATGGTATTATCCCCATTTTGCAAAAGAGAAAACAGACTGAGAGATTAAAAGCCTGGTGCTATTGTGGCCATTGGTTTTGTCCCCATCAAGTCCAGTTTCGTACAAAGAAAATTTCCACTCCCTGCTGAGAGTTTCATCCCTTGACTTCAGTTAGTCTTTCCACAGATTCCTTTTGGTCATGAGGGGACCAAGTAACTGCAGTCTACTACCCCTGGAATAGAATTCCAATGATATGTCCCACTGATGTTTAAGAGTGTCATGTTGAAATATGGCCCAAGCTCTTTGGAGAGAACATCCAGTCTGGGCCTTGGTAGCACTGGCTTCTAAGGATCCCATGCATTTTGTCTCATTGGAGGTAGTGTGGCCTTGCTTGGCCACTTTGGACAGATAAACACACCTTCCCCCTCAAACACCAGTCTCTGTAGCCACAGGTCCCAGTGTTCCATCTTTGACTATAATTGCTTCTCCCTTTCAGTGCCTTTGTATCTGCCTCTCGATGGATCATTGCTCTCTTTTCTTCTTTCTATGCCATCCCACTTCCCACCTAAAAACAAAAAAAACAAAACACAAAACACAACAAAAAACCTTTGGTGCTTCTGTGCTACCTACTGAATAAAGTCTAATCTCCATAGCCTAGCATTCAGTGCCCTCCACACACGGTTCCACCCCGCTTTGTTGTTTCCTTTCATCAATCTTGTATTCCAACCAAGCCAGCCATTCTCCAGTACGTGACCCCAAGGCTTTGCCATTTTCCTAGGTCAAAATCCAGCTCTTGAGCCGAGCCATAGTGCTGTTCTGGTCACTTGGCTGAATGAATCGGGAAGGGCTGACGGCTAGCTCTTATTGTCTTGGGCGTTTTCCTTCCTCTCCCCAGGGTACCGCTATGTGATCTTGGACATCCCCTTGCTGTTTGAGGCTAAAACGATGTTACGATTCATGAAGCATACAGTGGTGGTGTATTGGTGAGTTGGGGTTCTGGAGTGGACAAGCACTGGTGGATCTTGGGCAATGGTGGGACCTTCGCCTGGACCACAGTCTATCCTGTTCTCTCTTTGTCAAGATGAGAGGTGAAGGACCCGATGAACCTGGCCCCGAGCATGGACCATTCTGATGTTATGCAGTTGAGCCTGGGGGGGACCTTCCCATTCTTTCTGATTTTTGTCATTGGTTCTCAGGGCTTTATGGTACATGGGGAGAGCTCCCCCTGCTGGCTGTTACAGGCATACAGGCAGTTAAACCAAGATGAGCAAAGCCATACCAAAGTATGGCTGTCATTGCCTTTAATATACAAAGCAGATTGCTTTCGAGTCCATTTTCATTTTATCCTCCCAACATGAGGTAGGATTGTTGCCAATGAGAGAGCTGAATCATAGATAGACATTTAGTGACTTGTCCAAGGTCACACAGTGTTTGGGCTCCTAAACACTGGGGAACTATGACAGTACCAGGGAGCAAGTGAAGCTGCTTTAGTCTACATTGTCCCCTCGGGGATAGTGGGTCAAGGCAAATAAAAATCCAGACTTGGCAAAGGAGGAGGATCAAACTGTCAAGGAAAAATGAGTCATGGCCCCTAGTGATGGGAGTAAGCAAGAACAGATCAGACACCAGGGCTGTCTCCTGCTCAGATGCTTCCTGGAGGTCTCCCACAGTTGTTCAGGGGTCACTTGGTTTCTCAGGTATTTTGGATTCAGGGTGGTCCCCAGAAGGGGATGTATATCGGAGGCACATAATAGGAAGTAGTGTTTGGCATCCTACCTTAGTACCTTAAATATCCAGCACTACCTAGTTTGTGGCTCTTTGCTTTATATTGTCTTAAAGAGTGCCCTATTTTTATCCCAGGAAGTGATTATATGTATAGTCAAGTCATCCTTGACTGAGACCTTCCCCCAAATTATCAGTTCCATAACACTGTAAGAATGAGCCAAGTTTCAAGTTCCTAGGTCTCCAATTAACTTGCTTCTTTATCTGTAAAATGGGTATAATAATATTCATGCTGCTTACCTCACAGTGTTGTTGTCAGCAAAGTACTTTGTAAACTGTAAAGCATTATATAAATGTGAGCTGCTGTTATTAATGCAGAACCAAACCACCCAGCAGGAACTGACCCCATGACTTTAACCTTATTAGCTGTGTTCTGCAGTGAAATGCCAGTAAGATGAAATAATTGGGGAGTTCACTGTGTGGGTGAGATGTGTCTAACCCACTTATTCCTCCTTTGGTTATCTTGCCAAATTCTAACATAGGACAAAATCTTCCCATTTTTCAAATGGAGAAATTGAGGAGACCTGGAGGCTGATTCACAGCAAAGATGGCAAATTTCTTATGTCCAAATTTCGTAAAAGCTGCTGCAAACCTTTGCCATTTTACCATTTTTTTTGGTCAGTCAAGGTTGTCCACTGATCTAATAGGTATTAGAATAACATTCCTAGGGCCCTATGCAACCAGCTGGTCCCCTTTCATTTGGGGGAGACAAAAGACCCAGAAAGGGAAGGCACTTGGGGGGCTCCGGGGCCTGAAGCTCATTTCTTCTCTAGCCTGTGTTAGCTTCCTTACAAATGCACAGCTTTACTCAAGAGAGGAAGGGATACCTCAGGCATAACAGGGAACCTACTGAACAAGGAGTCTTGGGACCTTGATAGTAAATTCTAGATGTAAGAAGGGTCTTTGGGTTTCTAGTCAAAAAACCGTTGGAGCAGCAGGTAGCTTTACATTCCAATAATTAGCTGACCCTGAGAGCTGAGGTCATTTAAAATTCCTTCCAGCACTGAGTGCAGTACATTGGACGAAGAAGGCTTTTGATAAAAGGTAGTTCAGCATCGACTGAGTGGAAAGCCCTTAGTTCTCTCTAAACCTCCCCTTTCTCCAACACAGATAGCCCTTTACTTAGCCACACTGGCCACATCCTTAGCACATGTTGGTTGCTCTGCAAAGCATTCTGGAAGGGGGGAGGAGGCAGCAGTGGGAGGACTTGGGACAGATCTGCAAAGGGAGGGGAAGCTTCATGATGGTCCTAGGAAGCTACTCAGAATGCAGCCAGCAGCCCTGGGGCCTCAGGGGAGCTAGCTGAAAGGGCTTAGCTGGTGGAGACAGCCCTTTAAGTAAAGGTCACACTGACTTGGCCAGAAACCCTAAGGGGAGGGGAGGAAAGAACTAATGTCATCAACTTAGATTGTTGTTTATGAAGGGTTAAGTTGAAATTCTGGGCTTCAGGGCTGTGGCATAACTAATATTTATTGTATTGGGGGGGTTCATTCTAAGACATGTTCTTTTTCAAAGGCACATTAAAGAACTGGGGAAGGGGACAAGAGATATAATTGGAGATTGTTTTCAGATCCACATTCACTATTAACCTTAAGCAGGAATCTGTCCTCCCTGGAATTGGGGGTAGGACTGTAGTCAAGCTGGAACCAGGATGTTTGAATGAGAGGGACCCAGTATGTATTGAGAAACATTTCTCTGTGGCTTTCTCCCAAGATAAAATGTCCCTGGTGGGTGGAAGTGGGGTAAGGGTCTCCTTCCTATTTTACTGCTGCCTTTTCCTTTCTCTTCCTCTCACCAGTGACCCCCAGACCCAGCTGTCACGACTGATGCGGCGGAATGGGCTGAGTCAGGAAGAGGCTGAGGAACGGATTGCAGCCCAACTGCCCCTGGAAGAGAAGCGTCGATTGGCTCGGCACATCCTGGACAACTCAGGGGAGTGGGAGGTCACTCGCCAGCAGACCCTCCACCTGCATTCCCAGCTAGAGGATTCCCTGGACTTTTTACCATTGAGGCTTGGCCTGTTGGCTACTTTTGTTGGCCTCATCTACCTATTCTCTCAGTACTTCTTGCTTTAATAAGGCCCCCAGCCCCTCAAATAGCCACCTCTAGGGCTGACAGCCCAGCCTAATGATGCTGAGGCTAAGCAACAGGGTCTTGAACACTGCCAAGGAGAAAGCAGTGTTCTATTCTGTCCTTTCCTCCCACAGACTCTGAGCTCTTCTCTTCCTCTTCTGTTAGGCAAACCTGCTGGGCTGAGGGATTAGGGGAAAGGTTGGTACTGTTGTCACAAAAGACACAACCTTTGGAGGGACACTGCCCAGTCCTGAGTTAGGGACCAGTTTACTGACTTCTTTTTCCTTACTCTGTCCCAGTGGCATCTTTGTGTGACACAGGGAACTACAGGGTAGGAGATTAGCTTAGTGTATATCTTTAAAGAAAGATTCCTCCCTTCCCTTCCCTTCCCTCCCTTGATCGAAGTGGCTCCCGTGGAGCTTTGGGTAATTGTAGTTCCCAACATGTTGTTCCTTGCTAGGAGTTCAATAAATGTCCATGGATGAACCCTCTTCATTTCTCAGAGACCATGTTTGACCTATGCCCTCTGCTCAGAGCCCTCGTAGGTGGGTGTGCATATTAGAGTGTCTTGACATATAGGCAAGATGTGGTATCCTTTCTGTAGGCCATTGGTTTGGAGTCCATGCACCCATTTTTGCACTGTTTTGGGTGCTTTCATAACTGATGGTATGCCTATAGTGGAAGGATGAACCATCCCTCCACACTGCCATGTTTCTCCAGAGTCACTCGCCCCCCCCCCCCCCAGATTAGTGAAACTTTCCAAGGGGAGTCTCCCTCTTAGCTTGGCATTCCTGCCTCACTTGGACAGAGAGGAGGTATCTACCTCCAGGGCACCTATTTTTCCCCGTCATTACTGCACCCAGGGCAGCTGTGCTGCTTGTGCTGCCCTAGTTATGCCACTGTCTTAGAGTGACAGCAACATTTGAACCAAATGACAAGCACAGGATTTCTGGATTTGGTTCATCACCACTAAATGGGGACACAGTCTGTGTCCAGCTTTGAGACTGATCTCTTTTCCCTCAAGCCCCCCCACCCCTTATTCTTTCTGACTTCATTCTAGCCCCTCCACTTGGCTGAAGCATAGATTCCCACCTAAGCCCACCAGTGATTCTGGCTCAGCTTCTGCACCCCCTCCACTTTTCTGTGTTCTTTGTGTCACCTCCAATCCTTCTGCCCCTAGGTGTATATATATATATTATATATTGCAATTAAAAAAAAAGTCTTTTTCCTTCAGAACATAGCAGACCTGCTGATGATGTGTTCATCCTGGGGCAGGAGCATCCTATTAAGCCTAGAAATAATTGTGATAAATGCTAATAGTGCAGTGGCCACATTTTGTGCCCCTTTCCTCATAGCTCCGTGTGCTTCAGAGACATCAGCTCATTAACGCTCAGCAAACCCCCAAAGGGAAATAGGTTCTTCTGGTTCACTGGCTGAGGAGAGATAGACAAGGAGGAATTATTGTCTCTGTGGCCAGTGGGGGTAGCATTACCATGGGTAGTCAGGGCTTCCCAGGTCACCAAAGCAAGCTTTTAAATGTCTCATCCCTTGCCACTACCTTAGAAGGAGAAAAAGAAACTGGAAACTTGGGGAGTTCAGAGGTAAGACCTCCCCTGATTACCATGCTTCTTAGGTGATGGGATAGTGTAGAGAGGAAGAGATGAACAGGGTAGCCCTGCTGACAGCTCCATTTCTTTTCCTTACCCTACCCCACCACTTAACAACTGAAAGGACCATTTGGCCCTTAGGACTTTCTCTGCTATTTCCTTTTAGGGGCATTCATATATCTTGTCCACTGGGGTCATGTAGGATCCCTAAACCTTGCTACTAAATGACCTGGCAACTCATGTTTGGTTAGAGTGCTGGGCTATAGCTGGCTAGAAGAGAGGACTCAGGCCAACCAGAAACAATTGGAAACCTGTGGTATCCACCCTGAAATGGACACAGCAGATTCCAGAAGCCCCAGAACTACAGGCACATAGAGGTAAAGTCCCTTTTCTGCCAGTAGGTGGCAGCAACATCCTGAAATCAGCTCTAGTCCCTAGGCAAGAATTAAGAGATGGAGACGCTAACTTTTCCATCCTCCCTGCTGCTGCCTCCTGACATTTCCTTTTGCCATTCCTACCCATCTTGGCTTCGAGATTGAGCATATTTACCCTCCCTCCCTCCTCTCTTCCCCTTTGGCAGTCTGGTGAAGCCTATGGACCTCTTCTCAGAATAATATTTTGAAATGTATAAAATAAGATTACAAAGGAAACCAATTATATTGAAATACAGTTATCAAAACATTTTTTAAACCAAGTTCATGAGCCCCAAATTAAGAACCCTTGCTGTGGAGGGAAAGCAGACCAAAGGGGAATAAAAAAAGAGGGACAAGAGGATAACCATAGCTTTGAGCTTTCCAAGGTCTTCAGGCAGAAGTAGGGGCCTCAGAACTGGGGTCTGCCTGCCCATTTCCTTAGATTCCCCAGCAGGTATCCTAAAACATATTCCAAGTTCAGGAATTATTTTGGCACAGAGGCAAGAGAAGGTTAAGAACTGGTTCATGTAATGTGAGATTTTGTGGTAAAACCCCACGAGTCCTACCAACCAAGCTTTGACTCTTAGGCACTTGCCCCTTTTCCTATCCTTTTGCTAACCTGCCTTCCTTAGAATGTAAAGGAGAAACTGTGGCCAAGGTTGTAATCCCAGAAACAACGAATGGGTCCAATCCCATTCAACAAGCATTCAATATAACACTTATTAACATCTTACCATATGCACATTCTTACAATAAGAGTTAGGAATATAAAGTTGAAGAATGATATAGTTCCTTTCCTCAAGGTGCTGACTGTATAAAAAGCAGATATGACATCTTTGCAAATAAGCATGTTATAAAGGTAAGATGTGAGAAAGGCCCAAGAGAGATCTAGATAAAGTACATAAAAAAGAAAATTTGAGGGGGGATGAGTCTAGCTAGTCTAACTTCCTGTGTTAACAGGAGCATCATGGGAAGAGAGATTGGGAAAAATCCTGGCTCTGGCCCTCCATAAAGTCATCCTCAGATTAGGAAGTATAGCATGAAATATTCCTGATGTACCTGTATTTACACATCAGGGATCTGTAGATGTTCTAAGAGTCATCACTATATTTTTGACCCCCTATAAACTCTGGGGAATGAATTTCATTTGTTTATTTCCTACTTTGTATAGAAGCATTTCTTTTGATTCCTCCTAGAACTATTTCTTCAAAATCTGAGACAGTGCATATAGTAAGCATTTACATTTTTGTGTGATGAATAATGCTAGTGGGCTTCTACTCTCTTAAGAGAAGATGGAGAGGAAAGCAGGGTTCAGGAAGAGTCTGCTGCAAGACAGGGACAGTAACAGAGAAGGCTCTTTCACCAGGATGTGAGGTGAAGATAGGATTGGAGCCAGTGTGGGAGAAGGGTCATTCAAAGCCTGGAGCAGTCAAACATAAGAAAAGACAAGAGGTGTAGATCAGGGCTTGTGGCAGGTGGAAAGGCAAGTTACTATACTGCTTCCTTTAGTGGCCTCAAACTCCTATCCCTTTCTGGATACTACAACTTTCTGGAGACTAGGACAAGCCTGATTCTCATCCCTTGGCTCAGCTGCAGCTGGTATAGGAAAGTCTCCTTTCCTTTGCCTTCCATTGCATACCACCTTAATTCCTCCCCACCCTTCACTCACATTCCAATACAATTTTCAGCTAACCAGCACGTCAATAGAACAAGCCAGGCGACCAGATTGCTGGCCAATTACAGGAAATCATTCTGCTCCACAGCTCCTTTGAGAGCTCTGAAAGGGATGGGGAGGAGTTGGGAGCCTACACTGAGATTCCCCACACTCCCTGCAACCAAGCCTATGGTGTGTGTGTGTGTGTGTGTGTGTGTGTTTTGGAGGGGGTGGCACAAGTGCTGATTTGGGAGAGGGAAGTATTGTAGTCCACCCAGGTCTCTGTGAAAAGGTTGGGAGTAGAGGGACAGAGGGGAAAAGCTTCTGGCCAACAATCCTAAATTTGACTGCCTCCTCTCCAACCAATATGGAAAACATGTCATTATGTGGGGAAAGAGACCAGGAGTTGGGAACTGAAGTGGTAGATCAAATCAGTCTGATCTAAGAGGGACAAGGATAGGGGTTAGGTTGGGGGTGGGGAGGAGGAAGGAAGTCTTTCAAAAAGAAGGCAAGATAATTCAAGGTCAAAGGGACTGAGATGTGGAGGAGTACCCCTTTGTATACAGAAATATGCTGTGCATTGAGATTAGTGGAAATGGGAAGTCTGGAATGGAAGTAAAAGGAAACTTTAGCAGGGCTGGGGCTTATTGAGGCCAAAATGCTGTCATCTGGAAAACAGCAGTATAATGAAGCATGTGTGGCATGGTGGACTTGGATCTGGAGTTCAGATCCTAAATCTACCTGTGCTTATACAGAGAAGTGCTTACCAACTAACTTCTGCTCCCCATCTGTGGTTACTGATCTTTGGCAAGCTGCTTTGCCTCTGGGCTTCAGTTTATTCATCTGTAGAATGGTCATGGTCAAGACTAGGCAATTGCAAAGGTCTCTCCTGCTAGAAATCTGTGATCCATTCACAAGGCTCTCTCTCTCTCTCTCTCTCTCTCTCTCTCTCTCTCTCTCTCTCTCTCTCTCTCTTTCTCTCTCTCATCTTTCTATCTTATCGATATCCTGCCTCTCTGTCTCCTTCTTTCTCTCTTCCTGATACTGTCTTTGTCTGTCTCTTTCTGACACTGTTTCTGTCTGTTGCTGTATTTGTGTGTGTGTCTTTCCCTGATGCTGTCTGTCCCTCCCTCCCTAAGTTCATCGTTTTCACCTCTCATCTATCATTCATCATATATGGATACATGTACTGTACATGTATCTGTATATTTAACATTTCTGCATCACCTTCCCTTGCCCTTCAGACCTCTTCGGTGCCTTCTCAGGTGGAGGAGCCATGGTTGCTGCAAGTTCACCTGTGGTCACTCTGACCCCCCTGCAACACAGAACCAAAGCTGGGTCCGTGCCAACCCTCTGAAAACTGTCAGACTGGGCGCTGGGACAACTAGCTTTCTGTCCTGGTTTTGCCTACCCACGAAGGCCTGTTTTTTCTTCCATTTGGGCAGGGTCACAGGAGAGATGCCTTTGTGCTGCCCCTGCCCGTGTCCCTGCAAGGGTCACACATCTTATCCTAAGCCCAAGTCCAGGTCATGTCCTTCTCTGCCACGCATGCATCCCCCAAGGCCCCGGGGCGTGCTCTATGATTCGGGAGAAGGAAGGAGAAAAAAAAAACATCTCACTGCCGTCATCTTCCTCCTGCCTAGCGCAGTGGCGGCGATGCGGGCCGAGTCAGAATGCAGAGAGGAGCTGTCCGTCCCATCGATCGGGCCCACGGGGAGCCAGCCCCGAAGCCCGCCCCGCCGTTCCTTTCCCCTCCACTACATCACTCGCTTTTAATTGAAGTTTGTTTGAGCAGCTCGCTGAGCAGGCAGAGGCAGAAACCAAATATTTAGCTGCTGCAAATTGGCAACTCCAGATCAATTACCCACCCAGTGTCAGGGCCCCGCGCCCGCCCTCCTCCCACCCTCTCAGGGCTGGAGAGGAGCAGAATGCCAAGCAGAGCCCCCCCTCCTCCCTCGATCCCCCCCAGCCCCCCCACCCCAGTCCTGGCTGGGCCGCCCCTCCCTCCGCCCCCAGCCGGCTGCTTCTGTCGCCTCCATTCCCGGACACGTTTCTCATCAGACCCAGTCATACATCATCCAGGCCCAGGAGGGGAATAGATTTTCAATGGGAAAAGTTCTAGATGAGGGTCCTAGTTGTGGATTCGCGCCGCGCCCCAGCTCTGTCTGGTTGCTAGTCCCTGTCCCTGTCCCCCGCCCCCACCGTGGGCTGCAGGACTGGGGAGAAAAAGCTGAGGTTTTGTTTGACCTCTAGGAAGGGCCTTCTCGGGGCAGCGAGCCCCGAAGGGTGATACTGTTTGTTCAGTGACTGTCAGTCTGTGGATATCAGGACAAGCTCCTGGGAGGAGGAGGATGGAATGGGGGGCGGGTAGGGAGACAGAATTGGGGATAGCTGGAAGAACCCAGTTCATCTCTGACACTTTCCTTTCAGGTCACCAGCAGATGTGACATATTAGACTGGAAAACTCCAACTATGAGTGTGTATGTGTGTCAGCCAATTAATTAATTAATTAAGTACTCTTTGAAATTTGAAGGCTACAGAGAAACAAACAAAAACAGTCCAGGCCCAATCTAATGGGAGATACAACATGTAAACCACTAAGTACAGACAAGATTAGATAGATAGATAGATAGATATAGATTAGATGTAGTTATAGATATCTATATCTATACACACACAAGATAAATTTAGGGTAGTCTCAGAGAGAAGGCACTAATATTAAGGACAGGAAAAGGCTTCTTGCGGAAAGTGAGACTGAGACTTGAAAAAAGCTAAGGGAGCCAGAAGGAGGAAGAACATTCCATGCTTGGAGGACAGTCAGTGAAAATGTCCTATTCAGGAGATAGAGTATTGTTCAAGAAACAGCAAGGAGGCCAGTATTAGCTGGATCCTCTCCAGAATAACTGGAGGGTAATAAGGTTTGAGAAGGCTGGAAGGGTCTAAAGGGATCAGGTTATGGAGGGCTTTAAAAGCCAAACAAAGAAATTTTTATTTGATCTCGTGTTTATATGGTCACAGGTGATAATGATGTGGGGAACCATCTGTCTGTCTCCATGCCCAAGTGGCTAAACTTCCTGTTCTTCATCTCTAAAATTGAATAACAATATTTACCTATTTGTGTAATTAACATACCCGTGCAAATGTATTCCCACCCCACCCCCAAATATAAGCTCCTTGAGGGCAATAAGTCCTTCTTTTGTCTTTGTATCATCTCTACCACTCCTTCCCCCGCAAAATGTCATAAGCATAGTAGGTGGGAAGGCAGGGCAATTGGGGGTTAAGTGATAGGGATGGTATTTTTGATCTTAGACTTCAGAAGGGACCCAAAGCCAAGAAAATAAAAGATATCCTGTCTTTGGTAACTAAAGGAGCTAAATTAGAGGAAAGAGAATGTAGTCTGGAAGTGAACTAACAAGAAGGGATAGTGGCCTCAAGGATGTGGACCAGAAATGGAGGCAGCCTATTGGAAGAGGAGGGGAATAGGAAATGTCTGCAAGAGATTAATTCTTGTTTTATACTTGGGCTAAGTAAATTGGATAATTTGAAACTTTGTGCCTTGAATTTAACAATCCTGTATGCCTCATGTACCCTGCACTTCCTTGGAATGGTAGTAAAATATCTGTGCACTTTCAAACTGAATGGCCCTCTAAAATAAGTGAAAAAAGCAAATCCTGAATCTCAAAGGTATGTTTTTTCAGGATGAAATTTCCTTACCCCATCTCCTGGCTTCTGCAATGGAAATTTACCTAGAGAAACTGGGGAAGATGCTCTGGGGGCCACAGTTAAGGACTTCCCAGTGATTTCTCTCTCCTTCCTTCTTCCAGTGCCCTGCCTTCCCCCCACCAAAAAAAAAAAAAGAAGCAAAAAACATTTTTTTAACTTAAAAAATAGCATCCCTAAAACTCTACCTACTGAAATTCCTTCCCCTAGGAAAATTCTAAGGATCAAGTACCAGCATGGAAACTTAACTAGGAGAACTTACCACCTACTTGACCTTGGGCAAGTCACTTCATCTTTGAATGTTAACTTCCCCATCTATTCAGTGAGGTTAGACTAAATAATCTCCGAGTTTCATTCTACCTGTTGTTCTGTAATCCTAGATCTCACACTTTTTCCACCTTTTGTTACTCACTGAAACCTAGCATTCTCCCTAAGGTGTCATATCTTTTGGCATTCTTTCCTAGTCTATTTGCTTTTTCTTGAATGCCCCTGACCCACAGAGCCAAGAGGAACTGGCGTAGCTCTTGGTCTCTACTGTCACTTTCTTTTTTTTTTGTCATTCAATTTTGTTTTATTTTTAGTTCCAGATTCTCTCCCTTCCTCAACTCTCCCCTTGCCTCACCCATTGAGAAGGCAAGAAATATAAAACCCATTACAAATATAAAGTCATGCAAAATAAATTTCTATAGAAGTCATGGGAGGGGGGGAAAAGGAAAAGAAAGAGAAAAACCTATGCTTCAGTCTGCCCTCTGGGTTCATTAGTGCCCTATCTGGAGGTAGATAGCATTTTTAATCATAGTTCTTTGGAGCTATGGAGGGTGGGTAACTGTGGTGATCACAGTTAATTACCTTTACAGTATTACTGTTACTGTGTAGACTATTCTCCTGATCTTTCTTATTTCATTTTGCATCAGTTCATATAAGTCTTTCTAGGCTTTTTGGGAACCGTCCCCTTCATCATGTATTACAACACAGTAGTGTTCTATCACTTAACTGGTTTCCCAGTTGTTGGGCATTCCCTCAGTTTTCAATTCTTTGACACCACAAAAAAGCTGCTATAAATATTTTTGTACATATGGATAATTTTCCTTTTCCTTTGATCTCTTTGGGGTATAGACCTAGTAGCAGTGTTGTTCCATCAAAGGGTATGCACAGTTTAATAGCTTTTTGGGCATGGTTCCAATCTGCTTTCCAGAATTGTTGGACTAGTCAATAGTGCATTAGTATACCTGTTTTCCCACATCCCCTCCAGCATTTGTCATTTTTCCTTTTCCATTTTCTTTTTTTTATTTTTATTTAATTTTAATTTTTTCCTTTTCTATTTTCTTAGCCAATTTATGGGTATGAATTCACTGTCACTTTCAGAGTCATCCTCTACCACCTTAACTCAATCACTATTTGGTACTCCTTTGGAGTTCATATTGATGAGAAAACAGGTTCACTCAAAGCAAAGTGATTTGCCCAAATTCAGACAGGTAGTAAATGGCAGAACCCAGATTCTAACTTGAGTTCTTTGATTCTAGCTCTAGTAAATTTTCCACTGTACTGTATGTAACAGAGGAAAATTCCAGAGAGGCTGCAAAAGTGAAGGAGAAGAAAGACATAGCAATTGGGGGAGGCCTAAGGGCTGAGTTTTGATGAAAGGGGCAAGGCAGTGACAGCCTGCTAGTATGTCCAGATCTCGGTGGCTATCAGATGTTGTCCTCCAGGTTTTTCTGTCTTCCCTCTCCCCCTCCAAGAAGGTCAGTAGTACCTGGTTCACAATCTTCACCACATCCCTCAACCCCTTAACACACTTTACCCTCCCAGGTTCTCAGCCTTCCCAACCCCAATAACCTCTGATTTCTATTTACCTCAACCATGCACAGGAGTGGCCATACTTTAGAAACCTCCCTTTCCCCCATCCCCATCCCAACCAGCTCAATTGAATTTGTGCCAAGTGCCAAAATTCCTAGTTACTGTTGTGCTGGTGAGAACCAGATCTATTTAGGAGATATCTTGTTCCCCCTTGAGTCCCTGAATGACTAAGGTTTCCCAAATGTTGCAAAGCTCACCCTCCTTACCTTGACCCCCTGGAATTTTACCCCATTGATTCTTTCTGACATTGCCCATAGATAGAATGGTGCAGAAGTTACATTCAAAGTTCCTTGGACTCCACAGCTGTTTCAGGAAGGAGAGGAAAGGAGGAAGGGAGAAAGGGAAGAAAGGAGAAAGGGAGAAAAGGAAGAAGGGAGGAAGAAAGGGATGGGATTTAGAATTACTTCCTTCCTCCCTCCTTTAGGAGGGTAGCTCAGGGCCTAAAGCCCTATTAGACAGATGTTGGAAACATGCACTGATCTGAAACCCAGGAATCCTGGTCTCCAGTTTGTAAATGCCCTTCCTAGTAATTGTGATGCATCTGTCTGGACAAGTTCCCTCCTCCTCTCAGTTTCTCCATCTGTGTAACTGGACCATAGGTCCTTAGTTGCTCACTATATATCAGAAAATGATCAAGAATGGGGGTCTTTGAGATTATAAATGTACTGCAGAGGTCATTGAATCTTTCCTCTTTCCTTCAGTAGGTCCTTATCCAAACTACCCCAGAAATGGAATTGTCTTTTCTGAGAAGGGGCTGCCCCGACTTCCTTGGGAATAATTCTGTCCAGTAGTCCACAACTTGTCAAATCTGGAAGTCCTTCCTAGGCTCTAGCTTGCCTTCCTGGGGCGGGGTGGGGGGCGGGGAGAGAATTAGGAAACAAACAAAAGAAGATAAATGCCCACATATGGGAGACACTGCACTATTTAAATAATAATAAAACACAGCCCCAAAGAAAGGGGGAGGGGGAAATTACCTTCGGACACAATGCTCTTTAGACTAAACATCGTGGTGATAAATATAGCTATGTAATTTTTTTTTTTCTCCCTGGCAGAGAGAAAGGCTGAGACTGGGCAAGAAGGCAGAGGGACCCGAAAATATAAATCAATATGTGACTTTAATATATGTGCTCTCGGTGTCTGTGTGTGCTGGGGGATTATTAGTAACCTTGATTCCAGCTCTGTGTCCATGCAAGGCAGGGAGATGTGGGGCCCCCGGGGGAGGAGAAGAGAAATTAGGAAGCCAAATTCTCCTCCTGATTGACACCTGAGTAAACATTATCCCGACAGAAGGAGAAGAAAGATGATCAATGCTGGGTATTTTTAATCATGTTCTAGGCATGGGGGGAAAATTAAAGAAACAGGCCATTGCTTGATTTCATAGCTCTATCTGGAAAGAGGCATGGGAAGGGGTTCAGGCAGCAGCCTCCTCCCCCTCCCACACACTCACAGGGTTTGGATATTAGTGGGCAGGAAAACTGGCTGGGTTACCAAATCCCTGGGGAATGATGCTTTCTGCAGAGACCAGATCACTGGGGTTACCAGGGATGGGGGAATAACAATGGCTTTTACAGGAAATTGGGGGCAGCCACTTTGACAGGCGCTCTTCCTCCAATGAGCAAAGGCCACTGACTTTAATGGGAGTTTGAAGGGCACCAGCTTTAATGGGGGTGGGGTTCAGGAGGCACTGTGTCTAACAGGAGGTCAATTACACTGTCTCCAGTAGAGGGTTGTGAGGCGCTGGCTTTAATAGGGGGTTTGGAGTCCCTGTGGTTGACTCTGGTCCATTTGTGGAGGGCAGACCAGAATTGCATGGAGTCCTCCCTTCCATGCCCAGTCAGGGGCTCTGAAATTAGGAAAGAGGTCTGCTTCTGAATTGAACAACAAGCACATGCTGTACCTCCTATTTACACGGCAGAGCTATGGCCAAGAAAGAGACACAGCAAAATAGGGAAGGGAGCTGGAAGTCTCCCAAGAGCAGAACTCTTTGTGGGGGGATAGCCTGGTTGGAGTGCGGGCATGGGGCCACTGTGGTCTCTCCCTCTTCACTCCTCAGTTTCATCTGGGCAGGTCCTTTATTTATTATATCACATCATTTATTTTTCTATTCACTCATTTATTTTTTTGTTTGGTTGTTCATTTGTTTATTTACTTATTTGTTAAGTTCTTTTCCCTGCCCCTGAGATTCAGAACAGATCCATAGCTGTTACTAATTCCTTCAAGGATCTCTCCAAGAATGGCTCAAAAAATCATAGATTCAAAAAACCCCTATAAATTCCCTAGTTAAAGAGGACCTTAGGGTTCTTAGCTTTTTTGGGGGGGGTCATGGACCCCAATGGCAAGCTGGTAAAGTCTAGAGACCCATTCTCAGAATAATGTTATTAAATTAATAAGATAAAATATGTATGATTATAAAGGAAATCAATTATATTGAAATAGTTATCAAAATATTTAAAATCAAATTCTAAGGCCTCAGGTTACGAACACTTGATCTAGTCTAATACACACATTTAACAACTGGAGGAACTGAAGCTGTTTGTCCAAGGACATACAGGTAAGTAAGGAGCAGAGTCAGGACTAGAACCCAAGACCTCTGACTCCAAAGTCACGTGTGATTTCCACTACATCACAATGCCAACCAGGAAGGAAGATCCTGATAGTAATTAGCCCCTGAGAGGGTATGTGACTTGCCAGAAGTGACTCAGCCAAATCTGAGACAGTGTTAATACATTGAGATTTGACATGATGGTTTGGAAGACAGGATGCTCTGTCCCTTTCAGCATCAGGGAAATGAGGGAAGGGGAAAGGAAGGCATGAGATTTTTTTCCCACAGAGGTGGGCACTTTGGTGATTGGGAGGCAGTATCTTTCTACCCTTTAATATTTGTATATTTGTAGCTGCTAAAACCTGGAGCAGGAAGGGGGTAGGGGGAGAGACTGTATTAGAACCTGTGATCGACTATTCCTAGAGACTGATGAGTACAGTGGCACCAATAGTCTTATTGTGTCCTCTCATCTTCCTGCAGAGTCTGTCTCTGTGATGGAGAGATAGAGTCCCTGGGAGTCCCTTGGGGTCAGGAGTACATGTAATCATATTAATCCAATCCAATGGAACAAGCACCTCAAGGTTTCCAGAGTACTTTCCTCACAGCTTTATCATCAAAATCAATCAAGTCATAAAATAAGGAGATGTTACTTGCCAACAATGTTGGCCACCATAGTGGATAATGGAGAGGGATTTCCCATAGATCATGCTTCTGTCTGTAGGTGATGTGTTACTGATTACATCAAGCTCTAAACATTGCACAGCCTCCTAAATGAGCTTCATAATCAACTCACAAGTGTTCGTGCATCTATCCATACTAGAAAAACCAAGCAGTTTTTCTGCTTGTTGTACCAGCTGTGATAAGGAGTGTATGGAGGACTTGCCTCTAGAGTTCACACCTGTACGTAGATCATGGACATACTTGTTCATGGATGACAAACTGGGTCCAAAATGGAGCAGGAGGAGAGTGGGCTGGATGCCTTTGGGACATTGTGAAATGCTTTTCATGACCCCAGGTTTCTCCCTGAAACAAAGTCCTTCCTTTTCAACATCAATCTTCTTCCAGAGAAACCATATACCTGAAAGTCATGGAGGGTAGCTAGGTAAATACCATATGCCTGAAAGTCATGGAGTGTAGCTAGGTGGTGCAATGAATTCGGTACCAAGCCTGGTGTTAGGAAGACTTTTCTTCCTAAAGTTCAAATCTGAGTTCAAATCTGGCCTCAGACTGTAACTAGCCTTGTGACCCTGGGAGAGTTGCTTAACCCTGTTTGCCTCAGTTTCCTCATCTGTAAAATGAGCTGGAGAGGGAAATGGTCAACTACTCCAGTGTCTTTGCCAAGAAAATGCTAAATAGGGTCACAGAGAGTCAGACACAACTGAACAACAACCAGGTTGTGTAGTGGATACAGTGTTGTCCCTGGAGACATTTACTAGCTATGTGACCTTGGATAAGTCACTTAATCTCAGTTTTTCCTTATCTGTAAAATGAGGGTAATAATAGCACCTACTCCCCAGGATTGTTGTGAAGATAAAACGATATGATATTTGTAAAAAAAAAAAAAACACTTTGCAAAGTTTGAAGTGCTATGAAAATGCTGGATATGATGATAATTGTTATGATTATTGAAACAGTGCTAAAAATGGAGTTAATAGATCTGAGTTTGAATCCAACCTCAGACACTAGGCAAGTGCTTTATTTATATTATTATCTCCTTCAATCCTCACAACCACTCTATGAGTCATCCCCATTTTATAGAGGAGAAAACAGATTAAGTGACTTGTTTGCTTAATTGAATATGTGAATGTATCTATGAACAGAAAAGCATAGGGTTAACTTTTAGGGCTCCAGTTTCCTCATCCAGAGAATGGGGATAAAAATAATAATTGTGCTACCTACCTTACAGGGTTGTTGTGAAAAAAAAAGTGCTATATAAATAAGTTATCACCCCCCCCCCAATTTTGTCCATGAGGAAACTGAAGATCAGAAAATAAGTGTTTTTGTCTGGTTACACAACCAGTAAGTATAGGAAACAGGATTCAACCCCAGGTCTCCTAATTCCAAATTCAGGACTGTTCCTTCTCCATCCCAGATGCCTATACATAATAGGATGCACTGTGGTGCAATGGAAAGAGTGCCAGATTGGAAGTCAAAGGATCAGAGTTCAGATTCTGACTGCACAGACTCTGTGTGACTTTGAGCACTAAGTCAACCACACTGGACTTCAGTTTCCCCATCTATAAAACATGGAGTTTGAACTAGATGATGCTAGTTTCTTAAAACTCAAAATTTATGATGCAGTAATCTGCATGGTCCTTTATAGCTCTAACCCTATGCTTTTCTTTTCACAGATACATTCATATATTCAGTTCAACAGTCAATTAACCTATCTGTGCCTCAATTTCCACATCTATAAAATGGGGATAACTCACAGAGCTGGGAATATTAAAGGAGATAATATGTAAAAATTTAAAGCACTATATAAATGCTGCTATCATCATCATCATCATCATCATCATCATCATCATCATCATCATCATCATCATCATCATCATCATCATCAACCTTCCTTTCCAAACTTAGCTTCTTTTGGCTCCTATTTTTTTTGTTGTTGTTCAGTTATTTCAGTCCTGTCTAATTCTCCGTGACCCCATCTGAGGTTTTCTTGGCAGAGATACTGGAGTGGTTTGCCATTTCCTTCTACAGCTTATTTTTACAGGTAAAAAAAAACTGAGGTAAACAGGGTTAAGTGACTTGCCCAGGGTCACAGGGCTAGGAAGGGCTTAAGAGGCTGGATTTGAGCTCAGGTCTTATTGACTCCAGGCCAAATGCTCTATCCATTACTATTTATTCTATCCAAACTGGTCTGGGGAACAATTGTCCCGGCATTTTCCAAATATGCCTTGTGCTTTACTCATTTTATATCTTTCCATACTTAGAAGGCCCTCCCTAACCACTCTATCCCCATCGATTGAAATTCTCCCTAATCTTCAGAGCCCAGTGCAAAAATCACTTCTTCCATTAAGCTTCTCTTCATCACCCCACTTAGATATTCTCTCCCTTCTCTGCTCTACTATGGCATTATTAACGTGGGCATTTATCACAAACTGCCTTCTACTATGATTATTTATGTACGTGCCTCATCTCCCATACTTGACTGTAAGCTCTTTGAGGGCAGAGATTATGTTTCATGGTTCTGGGCCTCTTTATGAGGTAAGCATCCAATGTTGGGGAAATGAGAATGAATGTTTTCTGGAAAACAATTTGTAACTATGCTAGAAATCCCTAAAGTGCTCATATCTTTTGACACAGAAATCCCATTGCTGGGCAACTAACCCTAGGAAGAAAGACCTCATATACACCAAGATGTTCATAGCAGCACTTTTTGTGATATCAAAAAGCTGAAAACCAAGAAGGTGTCCATTGATTATATAATAGCCAAAGAAACTGTGGTTTATGGATATAACGGAATAATATTGCACAGTAAGTAATGACAATGGTGAGGAATCCAGAGAAACTTTGGAAGACTTGTATGAACTGGTGCAGGATGAAATGAGCAGAATCAGAAGAACCCTATACAGAATGACTACAATAATATAAAAGAAAAGAACATTAAAAGGATACAGATCTCAGTATAATTGTAAAGATGAATCTTGGTCCTAGGGAATAGATAGTAAAATATACTTTCCTCTTTTTAGCAGAGAGACAGCATGGTAAAGTGGAAAGAATGCTGATTCAGGTTAGAGGATCTGAATTCAATCTTGTTTCTGACACTACTTAAATGACCTTGGGAAAGTCACTTAACCCACCTCAATTTTTTCATCTGTAAAATGAGGTAGTTATACTAGTTGATCTATGAGATTACTTCCAGTTCATCATCTATGAATGTATCAGATCAATGATGAAGGTTGTGGGATGTGTATGCTGTCAGGCAAGATCATGGCATCAGATTTTTTTGCTTAATATTTTCTTCGTTATGAGAATGCTGGTTGTACATGTGCGTTTGGGGAAGAAGGATGTAGCTGAGATAGTATGTCCAGAAAATATTGTTATGTAAAAACAAAAGACATCAGTAAAATTTATTTTAACAAATAAACGCTGTATGAATGAATGTACGTGTACAATGTATTTATCTCACACATATGTATGTGCATTAGGTACAAGTACACTTTGAAAACAGAGGGATCTGGTGGAAAGATTCTGGGTTGAGATGCAAGAAATCTACCCTCAGGGCTATATTGGTAAATGTGTAGCAACCAGCTCTCCAGAAAAAAAAAAGTACACATGACACTTAAAAAAAAAAAACACCATTCATTAAAAAAAAAACAATTTCACTTCCCAATTCTCTCTCACCCTCCAGACCTTCCCCAACCCCGAACTGAGAAGGCACACAATATGATAGCCATTATAAGGTGAAGTCATGTGAAACATTTCCACATGGCACATGTTTTCCCTTTTTTTTTTTTTTTTTTTGAGAGGGAAAAGTAGGGCAATTGGGGTTAAGTTACCTGCCCGAGGTCACACAGCTAGTTTTTTCGTGTGTATATGTTAAGTGTCTGAGGCTGGATTTGAACTCAGGTCCTCTTGACTCCAAGGCCAGTGCTCTATTCACTGTGCCACCTACCTCCCCACACATAATACATTACACATTTTTAAAGTTTAATATGCATTATTAACATTTCTCCATCACTTTCTTACGTCGAAACAATCAACAAAACAATAAATCCAGTCCTAATTTGCATTTGCCAGCCCACATGAACATTTAACAATCAGCTCCTGAGATAGTTCAAGTTCCAGCACTCCCCTGATAAGAATAACAATAACTAACATTTATATAATGCTTACTATGTGCCACACACTGTGCAAAGTGCATTGTAATTATTCTCTCACCTGGGAGGTGCTATTATTATCCCCATTTTATAGATGAGAGAACTGAGGCAAACAGCATTAAGTGACTTCTCAGGGTCACACAACCATTAACGTCTGAAATATCTAAAAGGTTGAATTTGAACTCAAGTCCTCCTGATTCCTGGCCTATCACTCTACCTCACTTCATCACCTAGATGCCACAGAAAGTCCTATCTTAGCTCCAACTTTAATCTATTTGATGGTTTCGATCAACTAATTTTCTCTTGCTGGGTTTGTGTCCCCATCTGAATGTCCTCGGGACTCCTTACCCTATACAGGTACTGTAGAGGAAAAAGGAAAGGCATAAGGAAGTCCTCATTTCATTGTATTTCAGCTTCCTGTGATGGCCACCCCAGGAGCTCAGTAAGCTGCCCCTGTGTTCTTCCTTGGAGAGGCAGCCCTCAAGCTGTCACCCAGCCAATCTGCTTCCTGTTGTCTTCTAGCATATATTATAGGACCCCTGTCTTCTCACCTCTTCTAGACTCAGGCAACCTTACCTTTTCCTGCTCAGCTCTTCCCCCAGTATCTTTCCAGTTCCTGGCTTCAGGCAAAAATGCTATCTCCAGGCTGGGCTATTTCTTTTTTGCTCCTACTCTTCCCTTTCCAGAAGACCTCTTAAATAAAGAGAATTAGCAACATGTATGTGCCTAACTATGGTGTGGCCCTGTTTAACTGACTTATGTTCATTTTAGAAAGCTTGCTGCTTTTCAGTGTGGAGGCATATCATTCATACTTGATTAACTGTGTTATTTCGGTAATTCCTATAAAAAGGTGGACATCAGGCCCTTGGTCTGGAATGTAAGCCCTTATTATAACATTATTTCTTGGGGGAAAATGTAATTCAACCTACATCATTTTGACTTGCAGTAAGTTTTCTGGAAAGAAAACCAGCCATAAGCTGGAGGACTCCCTGTAGAGGTGAAAATGCTTTGTAAATAAAAATACAGACTCTTATCTGTCTCCTCCCCAAAATCTTCCCTGACTCATCTCCAACCTTGGCTCTGTTCCTTCCATTCCACCTCCATCCCTCCCCATTCTCCTTGCACTGACTGAGACTGTCAGACTCACAGAACTCTAGAGCCAAAAGAAACCCTAGAGATCATTTAATTCATCCCCCTCATTATAAAAAGGAAGAAACTCAGGCCCAGAGTGGGAAAGAGACTTGCCCAAGGTCATCTCTAATTCTGTCAAACTGAAGAGTCTGCCCTTGATTCTCTTTGGATCTGTATTGTGGAAATGGATTCTGCCTCAGCTATCAAACTGAGAGTCTTCAAAGGATTCTCAGTTTCCCTTCAGACTGTTTTTCTTCTCTGGGGTGCCCATCTTCTCCTTTCTAGTATAAGATCTGATCCATGACCTTATCCTCCTCTCAGGGGCTCTAGGGCTGATCTGGGGGAAGAGAAAGTGGCAAAGGTAAGTCCCAGGCATTCAGTCTGACCACCCAGCACCTGGGACCCTTTCCTATGTCCCAACTCCTATCTCTTCCCTGTTCTCCCCACATGCCCAATCTGCAACCTCAGCACATTCCATCTGTCTGATTAACTCAACTGATTAATTAAGTTCTAACTAAAGTGGTGACTCACCCTGCCAGCTGCTGACCGGGAAGCCAACTGTGCCAAAGAAGGTAATGGGAATCCTAGGTGTGGCAGCCAAGAAGATTCGAGTGGGCATAAGAGGGTCTAGGAGCCAGAATGGTTCCCAAATAAGGGCTGCCTGGGAATGGGAGACTGGCATCCAGCTCACCAAGATTCAGTCAATCAATCTATCAACAAGCATTTATTAAGTGCCTGCTGTGTGGTTACAGCTCCCCCAGGAGCCATAGTCTTATTGTACAGTATGTGTGAGAGAAGGAGAAATTAGCAACTAAGACAGGGGAGTCAGCCATGGTGAGCCATGGTGCCCCATCAAGAGCCAATGACAAAGTTGCGTTGGGGGGGGGGGGGAAGTTAGTGAAGGAATGTCATTGGCTAAGAGTCCTGGGATGGGTAAGAGAGTCTAGAAGCTCATTAAAAAACAAATGCTCTGGTTTGTGGAAGAAGGAGTCCGGACACCAGCTGGATATACATACCCAGCCAACAGCAAAGTCCAGACTCCAGCAACATCTGGGCTGGAACCTGGCCATGGAGAAGGCCAACTCAGCACCTCTCCTCACCAAAATAAAACACCTTATAATCTGGCCAGAGCATGCTAGGAAATGGACACACAGTTGGAAACAGCATCACTACCAGAACATAATAGATTGAAGACTGTTGACCGGGAGACAGGAGCCCAAGGTTCTAATCCCAGCTCTGATTCTACTAGTCATGTGACCATGAACAAATCATTTGGTCCTTTGGGCACCAGTTTGCTCATCTATAAAATGACAAGGGTGGCTTGGGTGATCACTTTCTGATTTCCACTATTTTAGGGAACCTCTGGCTACCATACTTCACTTCTTCGCCTTTTTTCTGGTACCTCCTTACCAAGGCAAGATTAAGGCAGGGTATATACCTTTCCCCCATGTCTCCTTAAGTTCTGGAACTATGAACGACAGTTAAATCAAGTCTGCTGCTGTTCCTGAATGGGAAGTGTAGATCTTTTCCCCTATGGTCTCACTCAATATTTCTTTGGCTCAAAGTGCCCCTCCCTGATCCCAACTTCACTCTGTATGTTATTCCTCCCATTAGAATGTAAGCTCTCTGAAGGCAAGGACTGTCTTTGCTTTGATATTTGTATCCCCAGTGCTTAGCACATAGCCAAACTAAATATATGCTTTTTCACTCATTTTTCCCATTCATTTATTTTACTCAATGGGGTTCTCACCACTGCATGGCAATTCTTTCTCCTATCAAAGAGTTGAAAATACTTTATGTAGCTCTTACCTCAAGCCAGGCTTAGCTATCATATTGTCTTGTTCCCTCCTCCCTTCCAGGACCATTTACCTGTCTGATAGGTGAACTCACCTTGGTATTGAGTGAGAGTGTAGAGCTGCAGATTTCCTTTATGACTCTCTGAAGTCCAGCCCCACTGAACAAGCTGGCAACGTCTTCAGTGCCCATAAAATCTTCTAGGTGCAGAGATAAGGGCCAAGCATTAAGGAGGATTTTTGTCACCTGAAGCAATCAGGGGACTGGAAGAAGGAGGGGTGAGAGATCCTGAGGCTGATTCTATAAAGGCTTTCAAGGAAGAAGCAACACAGTTGGATGAGGAGAGTTCACCTGGAGTATCCAACAGCCTTGGGATGTCATCTCCAGTGTGTGCTGACCTTCATCTTCATTCTGCAGTAGGTGACTTGTGCAAATTACTCTCAGCCAGGTATGGTCATGCTGGGGGAAAGGCAGCCCATCCCTAAGGGAATCAAGACTATGCCCCCAAAGCACAGTTAAAAACCCTTCCCCCATATCCCTTGGAAAAAAGAGGCGAGTGGGGAAGGTGGTAATGAGGAAGGCATGGTGGTAGTCATCAGTCTCAACCCTAGGATGTGGTGAGAATGATGTAAGGTAGGGGCCATGGTGCTAAAGAGCAGTCATGTCAGGGAATCAGGCCCACTCAGGATGCCCTCTAAATTTTGGCACCCTAGGGAAAGTCCTGTTCACCTCAACCTAGTTATGGCTCTGATCATAGCAAAAGTCTCAACGTTCCAACTGACACAGAGATTATATAGTCCAGCATCTTATCATTACAGAATCCTCTTCCAGAGCATCCTTGACAGGTGGCTATTCAGCCTCTGATTCTAACATTTGTCATCTTTGACACTGAGTCCCTCCTCATCCTTGGCACTGAGTCCTCAACTCTATACTGAATCCCTCTCATCTCTGCATTACATTGGGAATCAAGGAGTCCTGACTTTGACCAAATCACTTCCTTTCTCTGAGCACTGATTTCCTCAACTAGAAAATGAGAGGTTGGAACAGATGATATCCTGGATCTCTCCCAACTCTGCCATTTTGTAACTACCTCCAGTGCTCCTGAAATAAACATCTGGAAAACTTCTCTCCAGAACAAGTTACATATCAAAGGTTCAGAGATCAGAATTTGGAGGAGTGGTTCCTTCTCACATGAATGCTGCTCCTAAAACTTTAGGAGGAGGCATTTGTCTTGTTACATTCTGAATCAGAATGGTTTGCATAGGGCAGGGAACACTCTGGTGTTCTAGGATGTTATGCCTACTTTGAGCGACAGGGTGACCAAAGAAACCTACAGATACAGCAAAATAACGATAGTAGCGTTTATGTAGCCCTTTAAAATCTGCAAAACTACTTTACAAATACTATCTTGTTTGATCATCACAACAACCCTAAATCATAAGAACTATTATTATCTCCATTTTGCAGGTGAGGAAACGGAGGCAGACAGATATTAAGTGGCTTGCTCAGAGTCAGACATCTGAGGCCAGTTTATAGTATGCTGATCAATTTTACAGATGATCCCAAATTGGGAGAAGGGGTAGCCAATAAGCTGGGTAACAGAATTAGGATATAATAGTATTAAGATCTAATCCATTAAGAGGAAAGAGGAATCAATGCAAAATCTTAAACCTAGGTCCAAAAGATAAACTTCCTAAATACAAGATGGTGAAGGTGCAGCTTTGCAGCAGTTTGTCTAAAAGAGATCAGTGGTTCTCCGTGGATCAAAAGCTCAAAGTAAGTCAAAACTTTGGTATAGGCAATTCCTCCTCTCAATGAATACACTTTTAGATTGCCCTTAGCCCAGAGGCAGGATGGAGATGACCAGGTAGGAGTTGTCCCACTGTATTTTGCCTTGAATCATCTGTAGTTTTGTCTTCCATTCTGGATGTCATTTTCCTGTCTTTTTGGAGGGGGGAAGGCAGGGCAATTGGGGTTGTGACTTGCCCAAGGTCACGTGGCCAGTAAGTGGTAAGTGTCTGAGGCTGGATTTGAACTGTGTGTCTGAGGCTGGATTTGAACTGTTCTCTTAACTTCAGGACCAGTGCTTCATTCACTGTGCCACCTAGCCGATCCAAAATACTTCCTTTCAAGTTTTTAAAGAATTGTCACATAGAAGGTGTTTGGTCCCAGAAGGTAGAAATAGGAGTAAGAGGGCCAGATTTTGGCTCTATTCAGGGAAAACTTCGTAACACTTAACTGCGGTCTAGAAGTAGACTAGCCTATCTTAGGTTGTGGTGGGTCCTTCCTTCCCCACTTACGGTCTGTTAAAAAAAAAAAAAGGCGGGAGAACAGCTAGGTGGCATAGTGGACAGAGCACTGGCCCTTTTAATCAGGAGGATTTGAGCTCAGAGTCTGCTTCAGTAACTTGCTAGCTGTGTGACCATGGGTAAGTCACTTAACCCTGACTGGGCAAAAAAAAAAAGCTGGCCCGCCTCCTCTGGGGTAAGTACTGGGCTGGGGTGGGGATGGTTCACGTTCAGTTCATTGTTTCTAGATTCAACAACAGGGTATTAGATGGCTTCTGATGTCTCTTCCGACTCCGAAAATTCTTTCTATTTTTGGTGAGGGAATCGGGGTAAGTGACTTACTCTGGGTCACACAGCTAACAAGTGACAAGTGTCTGAGGCTAAATTCGAACTCGGGTCCTCTTGACTCCAGGGCCGGTACACCCCCACCACTTCGCCATCTAGCAACCACCACAACTCTCCGATTCTTGCTCTAATTCGTCAATACTTTCAGATCTGAACTATACAGAGTCCATTTAAGAAACACCAGCCCAGAAGCCTGGGCTAGCTCTGGTTGTGTAAAAGAACTACTGATACCCTCAGAGTAGAAGAGAGGCTGATTTCATTAGGAGGATGAACAATAACTACCATCTTCCCTGCCCTGATTTCACAGCCCTCCTGGCAAGAGCAAAATTGTGAAAAGTATCTGGGATTAGAGGAATGACCTTTGCCCAGGGTTAGAGGCAAGAGAAGATTAACTATGGGTGGGGCAGCGATCTGAGCAGTCTATAGAGAAGTTACTGAGGTGAACCAAGATTAGAACCCTTGCCATTAGTTGATCAGAAGTAGAATTATGAGAGGGGTGAAATCTCTCTCCTTGCTGAGGGTTGGATAGGGAAGGCAGGTCTAGAGAAATGGTCCCAGGGAATTGGGTGGCTTGGGTGGGGATGATCAGGTTCTAAGAACCCAGCCTCAAGCTCTGATCATTATTAGCAGTTTTCCTTCTGAGAACAGAAAGATGGAGAAGTCGGTCATCTGGAGACAACGGCCACATTGCGCTGGGGGGAGGGGAGTTCGTCCAAGATGCAGGTCAGGGCTCTGATCAGTGATTGCAAACCTGCCGGGCTACTCCTCTGAGTCTTTCCCCACTCGCCAGCCCCCTCAGATTCAATTACCAGCCCAGCTTTCAAATCAGACTCCAGCCGGTAACTTTACCCGAGAAAATGATTATTTGATTATTTCAACCTTGCTCCAAACACTATTTTAATTGAATTGAGGAGAAAGTGATTTCAACATGAAGGGGGACACAGGGGAAGGCAGATGCATGGGAATGTAAGGGAAGAAAACACAGATGAAAAGCTCCTAAGCCTCTGTTAGGATAGAACAGGTCCTGATTGCCTGACATTGACCTCTTCTGGCCCAGCAGTGAGCCCCCTATGCCTGAACCTGAACCCCACATCTCTGGCACTGAGTTCCAACTCTATCACTAGACCTTTCTGACTTGAGCCTTGATCTCGGATACTGAGCCCTTTTGTTTTCTTTCCTTTTTTATGTAAATAGTATTTTTTCCAATTACATCTTACATTAGTTTTCAACATTCATTTTTATAAGATTTTGAGCTCCAAATTTTTCTTTCTCCCTCCATCCCCCCTCCCTCCAAGATGGCAAGCAATCTGATATAGTTTATATATGTGCAATAGTGTTAAACATATTTGCATATTAGTCATGTTGTGAAAGAAGAAACAGAACAAGGGGAAAAACACAAAAAAGTCAAAGAAAATGAAAATAGTATGTTTCGATCTGCATTCAGACTTCATAGTTCTTTCTCTGGATGTGGACAGCATTTTCCATCATGAGTCTTTTAGAATTGTCTTGCATCATTGTATTGCTGAGAAGAGCTAATTCTATCAACGTTGATCATCATACAATATTGCTATTTACTACGTACAATATCCTACTAGTTCTGCTCACTTCACTCAGCATCAGTCCATGTAAGTCTTTCCAAGTTTTTCTGAAATCCACTAGTCCTCCATCTTGGATAGTGGCACAGCTCTCTTCAATGCTGAGTTCCTTATTTCTAATACTATTTTCTCCCATTCTTAATACTAAGGCCTCATCCCTGTCAATGAAGGCCCATCTTTGATACTGAGCACCTATCCCTAACACTGACCTCTTTCATCCCAGGCTCAGCCTTCACCCTTGAATCTGACCCCTCCTACCCTAACACCAAACTCTTTTATCTCAGATGTGAGCCTTTATCCCCCAAAATGATGACTGCCCCACCATCCATGATACTAAGCTCTCATTTCCCAATAATGAACTTTCCTCATTCTAGATACTAAAACCCCATCCTTCAACCTGAACCCCTCATTCCTAACACTGAGCCTCCAGCCATGACACTACACTTTTCCCATCTGTGATATTTAGTCTTCTTACCTTGTAAGTAAGACCCCCCGTCACCATCCTCAACATAGTACCTCCCTATTTCTAAGACTAAACCTCTTCCCCATTCTCAGAATCATCATCAACTCTCAACACCCCATATGAAGTAGCTTTCCATAAACCATTTGAGGAGCAACCACTTTGTGAATTATTCTTACCAGGTGATAAATGTTATATTAGCTCATAGTATCTTCTATTTAGAGTTGGAAGGAACCTTAGAGGCCATGGTATCCACCCCCTCATTTGACAGAAGTGGAAACAGAGGATGAGACAAATTAAGTGACTTATTCAATGTTAACTGGCTAGTAAGTGTCAGAGACAAACCCAGGCATTCCTGGATCCAAGTGCAGCACTCCATGCACTAGGCAACACTATCCCTCCTTCCATAAGTCCCTTGGGCCCTCTCTGGTTACCTGCAAAGAATGATTTAAAAAGTATGTGTGTTCATGTGTGTGTACATGTATATATGTGTATTCGTGTGTGGATATGTGTATATTTGTACACACAAATGTATATGTGTACATGTATGTACATGTTTGCACACACATATACATATGTATGTATGCTTGAGAAAAACTGCTCTATGAGGGCAGAGTGACCCCATCAGACTAAAAGCAACCTGCGGATGGAGATGGCATCTCAGGCATTTGGTTCACTGCAATTCAACAAGCACTTAGTTTGTTCAAGGCATTGTATTAGATCCTGGGGATACAAAGATAAAAACGGAAAACAGACTTTGACCTCAAGGAGCTTACATTCTTCTGGGGGGAAACATCATGTTCATAGATAAGTAAATATAAATGTCTCCATCAGATTGGGGAAGGAAAAGGGGAAGGCTCCTTGAAGGCCAGATTGTGTCAATCTTATTGGAGAGACACAAAAGGTGGGGCTCCACACTCTGCCTCTCAGAGACCAAGAAAATTAACTCAAAGTTGACTATCCTGCATTTACTCTTCTAGGACTTGGCTGGGCACAAGAACTGCACTGGATACTCATTCACCTTCTTCCTTCCTGCCCTTGATGCCTGGCACTGGGTAGCAAAGAGATCCTACCTGGGAGGATTGGGTACGTGTTACAATTAATAAAGCATGAGACTCAAAGTCTGAAAGATCTCAATAGTCAAATAAGTGCTAAGTGCCTACTATGTTCCTGGCACTATGTTAGGCACTGGGGATACAAAGCAAAAGACAGTCTGTGACCCTGAAGAGTTCACAATCTAATGGAAGAGACAGCTAGCAAACAGGCCAGCAATATACAGGGTAAATAAGAAATAATTGAAAGAGAGAAGGTGCTAGAATCAAGAGGGCTTGGGAAAGGCTTCTTGGAAGAGAAGGGATCTTAGTTGGGGCTAAATCTTAGTTTGAATCCTGCCTCAGCCACTTACTAGCTGTGTGACCCTTGGCAAAACATTTAAATCTCTGCTAGCCTCAGTTTCTCCATCTGTAAAACTGAATAAGAGAGAATAAGATCAAATGAGATAATCTAGGTAAAACTCTTTGCAAATCTTAAAGTCCTCTATGAATGAACTATTATTATTAGCGCCCCCGGAGCTTCCTAGCCCTCCATCATGTATCTGGTTTACAGTTCCAAACCCCCTCACCTCCCTGATTGTTGTACCCGGAATCCATAGAGTCCAGGAGCTCATGACATATACTAGGGATTCCTCAGCAATTAGCATTCACCTTCAAAATGACATAGCTAGTTAATGACAAAATCTAGAGACACAGTCCCTTATTCTTTCCACAGCCTTGGAGGATCCTAGAGTGTAATTTATTAGAAAGCACATGGGCACTCGAGCCAGGGTACACACACACACACACACACACACACACACACACACACACACACACACACACACACACACACACACGGCTTAATTAGTCATCACTATTACCCTTAGAAGTTAATATTTGACATTGCTATTTCAATCAATCAATCAATCAATGGTGGTTGTCGTTCATTTTCAAAGAGAACCAAAATGACGTCACTAGGTTGGAGTGAAGGGACAGTGTGTTTGACTGTGGCTCATCAGACCAGCACCAGATGGGGAGGCTCTACAAGAGGTCGGGCACAAATAGTCCATCTGGAGTGGAAATGGCTCTAAATTTGCCCATCTCACATTTCTTTTGAGCCACTGCAATTCTGCTCTGCTCATCGAGCACAGTGCCTTCTTTGATGTGGGCACACCATGCTGTGTGATCTTTTGCTAGAGTCTCTCATGTGATGCAGGTAGGTGGTGCAGTAGATAGAGCACCAGGCCTAGAACATCTTCCTAGGTTCAAATCTGGTCTCTGACACTAGCTGTGTGACCCTGGGCAAGTCACTTAACCCTGTTTCCCTCAGTTTCTTCATAAAATGATCTGGGGAAGGAAATGACAAAGAACTCCAGTATCTTTGCAAAGAAAACCCCAAATGATATCACAAAAAAGTCAGACACAACTGAAAAAAAAAAGACTCAATAACAACAAGGTCTGTTCTAACTTGAACATTCTATGACTGTGGATTCATGCAATACATTACTTTCCTCTTAGGTTAGGAACTAAGAGTCCAGGCAAAAAAGGCTTCCTAGAAATATTAATTTCAGAAGAATTTCTGGGACCAAGGAGATATATGTTAAAGATCCAAGTAGGAAACATCTGACTCAAATTTCCAATCAATTAATAAACATTTGTTAAGTGCCTACTGTGTACTAGGCATTGGATACCGTGCTGATTTGATGATGGATCTCAGCACAGGACTACAAGAAGTGATCAGAAAAGAGTATATCCAATCTTGGAAGCCTTCCTGGAGGAAATCATGGTGATTGACTCCTAGACTGGTAATGATAGGAAATGAGTGATGCATTCTTGATTAGGAGAACCAAGGGAACAAATGTGGGTGGGGAGGGGCAGCCATGGTAAACCTTAGGGGACTGTGGGCTGATTGGCCAGGAGCTGGGTCAAAGACTAAACACCTCTTTTCCCTGAACTCCTTAGGTTGGAGTCAACCTGACAACAAGATCTCAGACAATCAAGAATGCCAAGCCTTTCAGCCAAGCATGCCACTGAAGATGAGTATTTCAAAGAAACATATCACATAGGGAGGAAAATTATATTGTCAGAAAAGAAAACTGGAGCCTTCTTCATTCCTTCACTCATTAATTTCTGGGGAAGTATTAGCTGTCAGCAACCAGCGGCTCTCAAAGTCAAATTACAAAATTTGAATTCTTAATTTCTCATAATCCATCATGAAACTGCCTTCCCAGGCTAATATTAGCAGCACCACTCTGTTCGAAGTAGTCATTGACATCTCCCTCCCTTTGCAAAAAATTCCAATTGATGGAGTCAGGGCCAGGGCTGAGGGGCAGAAGGTTATGTGAGGGAGAAAGTAGGAATTTAAGAATGGAGGAGAGAGACCTGGAGAGGAAGACAGAGATGGAGAGGGAGAAGACAGAAAAAAGATGGAGAATCACAGAGAGTTAGAGAGAGAGGGTTAATAAGGGAAGGCAGTCAGTTCACAAGTATGTATGAACTGCTTACTATCTTCCAGAAGGTGCTAAATAAACACTGCGATACAAAGAAAGGCAAAAGGAATCCTTGTCTCAGAGACCTTGCATTCTGATGCAGGTGGGGTGGAGAACACTACCTATAAACAACTAGGTACATACAAGATACATATGGATGAAATAGAAAGTTATCTGAGAGGGAAAGGCATTAGGTACTGGGATATAAGCTGATATTTGAAGGAATCCAGAGAAATTAAGAAACAGAAGTAAGAAACCATGGCATTCCAGGCATAGGGCACAGCCAATGCAAAGACATGGAGGGTGGAGATGGAAAATTGTGTTGAGGAGCTTCAAGTTGACCAATGTATTTGGATCATAAAGTTCAGAAGGAAGGTGGAAACACAGAGAAAAAGAGGCAGAGAGGTGGAGGCATAGGGATACAGAAATGGAGAAATGGAAAGAGAGAGACAAAGAGGTGGAGACAGAGAAATGGAGGTAATGACACTGGGACGGAGAGAGGTGAAGGTGCAGTGGAAACAAGAGAAGGAGAGTGGGGTCAAAGATAAGCAAATATAAGGGTTTTGTTTTTCTTTTCTTTTTTTTTAATGGGGTAGAGGGAGAAACGATTTAGAGATAGAGTCTCTCCTCCTCCCTACCCCAAATGAGGAGAGGGAAAGGGGAATATATATATATATATATATATATATATATATATATATATATATATATATATATATATATATATAGTAGTTAATAGCACCTACTATGTGCCAGGCACTATCTTAACTGCTTTTTACAAATATTTTCTCATTTGAGAGAACAAAAAGGAAGCCATTAGGAATCAAGCCTTTTAAAAATTTATTAGAAAGGAATTTTGTTGTTTAGATGTTTATTTGTGTCTGACTCTTCGTGACCTCATTTGGGATTTTCTTGGAAATAAAAACAAACCAAAAACTGGAGTGGCTTGCCATTTCCTTCTCCAGTTCATTTTACAGATAAAGAAGCTGAGGCAAACAGGGATAAGTGACTTGTCCAGGGTCACACAGCTAGTAAGAACTCAGGTTTTCCTGACTCCAGGTCTGGCACTCTATCCACTTTACCACCTAACTGACTCCTAAAAAGTTTTTTTTTTAAGGAAAGCAAGCGCAAATAACAGATATTTACAGTTTTATGTATAACTCTCTCCCATTTCACATTGTATGTGGAAATGCTTATTTATTTAAGTTCAGAATAAGAAGCTAAAATGAAATTAGAAAGGGGAAAGAGAGGCAGAGGTGGTAACACAGGGCAGAGAGAAGTGGGGACAGAAATGGGGACCCCACCCGGCTCATTTCTAATCAAAAAGAAAAAGAGACGTGATGTTAGGAAGATGGAGACAAGGAAAAACGAGGATGAAATGGAGAAATGGAGAAACTCTCAATTAATTTCCACTTTAAAAAAAATTTAATCACCCCAGTCATTAGGCAGTGTAGACAAAATAAGTGCCTGCATGACTATTTTCTTAGCAAGTCGTTTTTTTTTTCTGGAGCTGTGTAGACACAGCCATTGTTCCCTCATTTTGTGTTCTTCCTCTCCTTTCAATCACTGCTCTGAGGCCTTTTCACTGAGAAACCATCCTCCCAGCCTTCTGCCACAGTCCTTATCCCAGCTCTGCCTTCTCAGTACATTTCTATAATTGAGTGATGAGATTAGTGATTTGAGACTATTAAAGTCAGAATATGGTATAATATAGGCCTCTCATCTTTAGTCTTGTCCAAATTTAGGGAGAGGATTAGCTCCTAAAGAGATCAGAAAGTCTTCTCAACGTGGGAGGGGAAGCAGGGAGAGAACTTGGAACCGAAAATAAAACTAAAATGTATATTAAAAAAAGAAAAGGGATCAGAAAGTTCTTGTTATGCTGTGATCTCATCAGAACATCATTTTAAAGGAAAGAAAAACAGCCCAGGATAACATCTTAGCAATGCCTCTGGTACACCAATACCCTCCTGTCCATGATGAATATTAGATTGTTTATTTTGTCTTGGCTACTTCTGGTCAATTCCACTCCATTCTATTAAATAGTGACCATCAAGGGGAGGAAGACAGGAATGCAAAAGCTGAAATTCAAGAAGAGAAAGATGAGACAGTTGACCATGGAAGCCACAAGAGCGGAGATATGGTATGGCAGATGGGGTCATGACCAAAACAACCAGGGGATGCCTCCCTGGGAGGACAGAATCAGCTCTCTTGACTGATCCAGAATTCTTATTTCTACCATCTGCTAACATAAGATTCTTACCACCTTGAATTCTCTCTGACAAAGGGCATCCATTCCATCTTTTAATACAAAACCTGCCTGCCCCAAATCAGTTCACTTAGTTGTATACCACCGGCCGGCTTGGACCAGACTAATTCTTTTCTTTTGGCTGAGTATGGCCTTTGTATAATAAATCATCTTCAGTTTTTTTGGTTGAAAAATTACTAGATTATTACCATCTAATTTGTCAAATTAAGGAATAACCAGAGCTATAACTAGGAATTTTGGTACCTGGGGCAAATGGCATGACACATGCCCTCAAATTAACTTTTCAAGACAAATTTAGTTTGGAGGGAGATTTCAAGATACCATCTATGATGTGGGTAGACAGAAACCTTGGGACGCCTTGAGGCTGCTGCTGGTAAAGTTGTCATGGCTGGGGTGGGGAATGGTAGAGGAAGATGCTGTATCTAATAAAATTTTATTTTTACCGGCTTTTCTTGCTCTAGCTCGGTGCTGAGCTAGAAGTTGAATCTAGGCCTTCTGATTCCAAAGTTGGTGCTTTTCCCCTAGGCCACATGAGTACTAAATAAATGTAAACTATCGTTATTGGGCCACTAGTAAGGGATGGAAATTAAATCTAAACACAACAGCCTGATACTCAAGGTCCTCCCTAATTTGGACCCAATACGCCTTCCTTTTCTTTGTTGTTGTTTAGTCATTTCCAGTCATGTTGGATTTTTGGTGACCCCTTTTTGGAGGAATATCCTTGGCAAAGACACTGGAGTGATTTGCCCTTTCCTTCTCTAGCTCTTTTTACAGATGAGTTAACTGAGCCAAACGGATAAATGACTTGCCCAGGGTCACATAGTGTCTTTTTTTTTTTTTGGAGAGGGGAATGCAGGGCAATTGGGGTTAAGTGACTTGCTCAAGGTCACATGGCTAGTAAGTGTTAAGTGTCTGAGGCTGGATTTGAACTCAGGTCTTCCTGACTCCAGGCCTGGCACTGTATGTACTGTGCCACTTAGCTGCCCCCTTCCCTTTCTAATTCCCTAACATTTTAATCCAAACAAACTGACCTCACTGTTTACTGGGCCTCTGGGTACCATAGTTGATAGAGCACCCCACCTAGAGTCAGGAAGACTTGAGCTCAAAGCCAGCCTCAGACACTTGCTAGTTCTGTGATCCTGGGCAGATCACTTCACTTCTGTCTGCTTCAGTTTCCTCAACTGTAAAATGGGTATAATAATAGCATTTACCTCCCGGGGTGTTGTGAAGACCCAATGAGGTCATATTTGTTATTTTTTTGAAGTGCTCAGCACTCTGTAGGTGGTTAATAAATGCTTATTTTCATTCTTCTGCTGAGCTCACCTTTCCTGTTCCTAAAACTCAGGTTACTCAGCCACTCCTCTCCTTTTTTATCCAAATCATCCCTTTCAGCTCTCCGGCAGTCCAGTTCCTGGCTCTTTCACTAAAAACTGACCCTGGGCAAGTCACTTAACCCTTTCTGGCTCCAGTTTCTTTATCTATAAAAGGAGGGGGTTGGGACAGATGGCCCGTGAAGGATCGGTCCAAACGGGTCTATGATCTGAGACGCTTCATGTCACTTAGCATATGCTGCCACACTGTGCGCTTTATGATGTGTGGTCTTGCTCCTGAAACCAGCCGGTCAAGTGCTCTCTAGCAGGGACCGTGTCTAACACTCCTCTGCGGCCCCGAAATATCCCGGCACTGTGACTTGCGCAGTGAAGGCGCTCAGTAAATATTTGTTGAGCTATTGATTGATGGAGGCAGAGACAGAGCTAGAGATAAATGGAAACTGAGAATTCAGCAACATCCTTTTCAGCCCCGAGCAGTGAATTCACCACGAGAAATGTCAGAGAGACCGCGAAGCAGGAAAGATTGTGTCTGAGCGCTGCGCCCCTTTTGTCTAATGCAGTGGACCTTGGGCAGGTCACTATCTCTTTCCATTTCTCTTCATTTACAAAGCGGGGGGGGGGTGGATGAAAAGATCTCTAAATTCTTCGGTCCTGTGATCCTCATATATAGCTCGTCTGGAATCTAATCCAGGACCTGCCAGATGTGCCTAACCAGATGTGTGCATCATACCAAATCAGATTTCCGGGTTTATTTCAGCATCCTTCCCCCATTCAATGACTTTTTTTTCCAACCTCCCTAGTAACCCCAGGATAGGGGATTAAGGGGGCGGGGGCAGGAGAGGGTTGTTCCTCCTGCTCAGGGTATTCTAGGCAGCTGGAGTGTGTTCCAATTTGGGGTAGGGGTAGCAGAGCTTAAAGGTGAAATTTTCTTCTTTTTTGTTGGGTCTTGGGGCTGGGGTGGGGGGATTCCGGATGGCTCTTCCCCCCATCCAAGCACCCTTAGGCTATCTCCTGAGCTAAATTCTCTGCCCCAGTAGCCCACCCACTTATTGTAGTGAGAAAGGGTAGACTCAAACCCCAGCCTCCAAGCCCTCATCCTCTGGGCCCTTCTGTCTTTGAGGGCCGTCTTCAATGGGACTATTTTGGGTTTTATTGCTAAATTATACATGACCAGTCCAGCAGTTCCAAATTCATCTTCTTGCCCCAGTAGGGAGAGGGGGTGGGGGCAGGGTCCCCAAGCAATTACTATTTTCCCTGCTAGGAAGCTTGCAGGTAGAAGGGGTGGGGCGGGTGGGGTCCTGCTTGTGAATCCCCTAGGAATAAGAACAGTCACTGACCACTCACTTTCAAGGGTGCGTTTATATTTGTGACTCTCATGACTGAGGAGGAGATCTGGGTTCTCATTTCTTCTTTGACACTCACTACCTCTGTGATCTTAGATAAATTCCTTCCCCTTTCTGGGTCTCTATTTCCTCCTTTAGAACATGGGCTGAATAATTTCATAAGACAGGACCAGCTCTGATATTCTGTGGTGCCATAAGACTCAAGTATGTCTATATTTAGGGATTCTCAGAGGTCCAGAAAGGCTAAAAGCATGAAAACAAAAGAAGCACCTCCCCATCCCCCTAAATATGACATAATTCACTTTTTAAATTTAGTCGATTAACATCTTTATTAAGCACTTCTCTGTGCCAGGCTTTGTGTTATGCACTGGAGATTCAAGTACAAAGAATGAAACAATGCCTACTTGCAGCAAGCTTATATTCTAATGGGGGAGACAAGTATATTTAAAATTTAAAAATATACATACATATATGTGTGTGCATGTACATATGTTATTGTATGTATACCATGGATATAAAATTAATAAATGCAAATACATACAAAGCACTTAAATATTTGTATTTGGTATTTGGGGAAAAAGCTCTAGTCATTTATGGAGATCAGGATTTAATCAATGTTCCTAGGTTTCTGTGCAAACCCACAAACCTTGGACTGGGAAACAGAGAGCTTTCATTCTCTGTCATAGTCGAAATTGTCTAGTAAGACCATTTCAATGCTTTTGTATTGTAGTTGAACAAAAGTAACAATTTTTTGTTCCTGGGGCATCTAGGTGGTATACTGGATAGTGTGCTGGACCTGGAGTCAGGAAGACCTGAGTTCAAATATAGCCTCAGACACTTATTAGCTATGTGACCTTAGACCTTAACTCTGTTGGCCTCAGTTTCCTCATCTGCCAAATGAGCTGGAGAAGGAAATGGCAAATTGCTCCAGTGTCTTTGCTAAGAAAACCCCAAATGGGGTCCTGAAGAGTCAGACACTACTGAATAACAAAACCATTTTTCTACCTTCCAAATCTGAGGCCCCTTTTAAGCCTGAGGCCCATGTCAACTGGTTTTCCTATCCTACCCAACTCTAACTGGCCCTTTGTAAGGGTGCAAGGATGTGTCTCCTACTAACAACACACAGTCAGGTCCAGAGGGATGCTGGTCAATGTTTAACAACCAGCTCCCTGAAAAAAATTTATATAGAACATATTTTTAAGTTTAATCTGCATTAACATTTTCTCTGTTATTTTCTTAAGTCTAGACAAGCAAAAAATAAATAAAGCAAGCCCCAATTTGTAGCATTTTTTATTCTGTTGTGTAAATACTCCACTGAAAATTTAATAATCAGCTCTCTAGAGGCAGGTGGAGATGTCTCCAGTATATACATGAGTGATCATGTCATTCCTCTGCTCATAAACCTTTAGTGGCTCCCTTTTATCTGCTAAATAAAGTCCAAACTTCCTCTTCCTGGCATTCAAAGCCCCCTACAATTTGGTGCTACTGTCCTACTTTTCCAACCTTAGTTCATACTTCTTCCCACCATACAATCCAAGCTCCCATCAAACTGGACTATTCTCTGACCCTTGAACACACCTTTGTGTTTTCCAGACTCTATTCCCTATGCTTGGAATGTACTCCCTGTCTCTTTTCATTGCTGACTTCCTTTCCCCCCTTTAAAGCCCAAACCAAATGCCATCTTTTCACTGAAACCTACCCTGATCCCTCTGGTTGGTAATGATCTTCCTCCTCAGACTCCCCATGCCACTTTGTTTTATACTCTCAAAAGCACTCATAGGTAATATCGTTCATGTTATCTGAATCTGTCTCTTCTCCTTCCTCCTCCTCTTCCTCCTCCTCCTTGCTTGTTCTGTCATGTCTGACTCTTCATGACCCCATTCAGGATTTTCTTGGCAAAGAGAGTAGGATGGTTTGCCATATCGGATGAGGAACTAAGGCAAACAGGGTTAAGTGACTTGCCCAAGGTCATATGCCTAGGAGGTGTCTGAGGTAAGATTTGAACTCAGAAAGATGAGTCTTCCTGACTTCAGGCCTGGCACTTTATCCACTACAACACCTGGCTTCCTAGGATCTTAGTCTTCTACTAGATTGTACATTGAATAATAGGCACTGAATCTTACTAAACTTCATGCCTAACATAATGCTTTTCCTACAGTAGTCACTTAATAAAAGATTATTGAATAAACTGAACAACCATTTATTTTATTTTTAAAGATAAATTTTATTGATGTTTTCTGTCTTTTACATAATCTTCATCTCAATTATCCCTCTCTTCTTCCTCCCTGCCTCCTCTCAGAGAGCCATTACATATAACAAATTTTTATTAAACAAATGCTTTATTAACTTCTGTTTTACATCATTCATTTCTGCCAGATTTTGAGTTACAATTTTTCCCCCGTTTTTCCCCTACCCACCCTCCCAGAATAGCAGTCCCACAAGATATCGTATAACAAATTTTTTAAAAAGAAAAAATAATCAGTACAAATTGATCAATATGTCAAAAATAATTTATCAAAAACTTATTATGTACAAGGCACTATGCTAGGTGTGGGCGTACAAAGACCAAAACTTCCTCCAGTGCCTGCCATCATGGAGCTTACATAAATATGTAGGACTATGAGGAAATGTATGTAGGCATGTAGGTTTTACCTATGGGAATATATCAGGGTTAAGTGTAATGTAATTTTATATAAATAAGTGAGGAATGAATGTGTATCAGGGGATATTGAGTGAGGATATATGTTGCAGTGATTCCTCTTCTGTGAGTGTGAGATGTTTTTCTCCATGCCCAATACCCCATGGCATGAATGGAAGTGTCTGTGAGACAGTGGGGGGTGTGGTATGCCTTTTTTTTTGAGAGGGGAAGGCAAGGCAATTGAGGTTGAGTGACTTGCCCAAAGTTACACAGTTAGTATAAAATGTTTGAGGTCAGATTTGAACTCAGATCCTCCTGACTTTAGGGTGGGTGCTCTATTCACTGTGCCACCTAGCTGCCCCTGTGGTATGACTTTGGAAGGGGTAGTGCTTCCTTGGCAGAGGGCTACCAAGTACTCCTCCTCTTAATAATCTTTTCTCCCCACCCAAATTAGACGTCCCTACCTACCTACCTACCTACCCACACACCTACCTATCTACCATGCTTGGATGGGTTCTAAGAAGGGAAGGAAGAAGAAGATCCTATCTTTGAAGTTTTTAAATCTCTTCATTGTGTTATCTATCAGAATGGAGGCCCTTGTCCACTAGCCCCCTTCATTGAGCTATCTATCAGAGCTATCTATCATACCCCATTCAGGCAAAGTATATAGATGCTTGGAATTAATATTCTCAGACAGACTTTGGGGGCTTGCCCTGTTCCAGGCAACTCTTCCCATCTTCAGCTTACCTGGGGACTCTGCCCAATTCTATTCACCAAACACTTGTCATGCCCAGCTCTCTGGGGTCGGATTATCACACTCACGAGGTATAAAGGATAATAATTAACTTCTGAGGAGGGGTTTCTAGATGAACATCCAGGGATGGGAGGGGCAGAGATTCCCCAGCTGGGTCCCTTTCCTCCCTCCCTTGTTTCTTCCTAGCTTTGTTACTGTGGTTTACCTACCTTGGGCACTTTCTAGTTCCTCTCTGCCAACCAATGTCTCCAAACTCTTCCAACGCTGAAGTCCAAGTGCCCTGAGAGACCATCACTCGTGACCCCTTCATTTTTTAGAGATGGAAACTGAGGCTCATAGAGAAAATAGCTTGCTGAAGGTCACGTAATGAGTCAGCAGCTGGGTAGGGGCCACAAATACAGCTTACTCTTCTTTATATAACACACTACCTTTCTCCTGGCCTTCCCTCATTGTCATCACCACCATAGCATGTAGAGCACCTACCGTGGGCCAAGCACTTTACAGTTAATTAATTAATTAAGGAATGACATTATTATTTCCATTTTATAGTTGAGGGAACTGAGGCAAACAGACTAAGCCACTTGCCCACGGTCACACAGCTAGGAATGATGGTAATAACTAACATTTAGGTAGCACTTACTGTATAGCCAGGCACTGTGATAAGCCCTTTACAACTATTATCTCACTTGGTCCTTACAACAACCCTATTGTGTAGATGAGAAAACTGAGGTAGACAGCAGTTATGTGACTTACCCAGGGTCACAGAGCTATAAAGTGTCTGAGGTTGGATTTGAACCCAGGTCTTCCTCCTCTAGGCCCAGCCTTCTGTCCACCTGCTCCCCCTTCACCAAGAGGAACGGATTCAGCTTGGAATGAATTACTTTTCACTGCTGGAGGCATTGCTGAGTTATTTTCTTTTAGTTTTTCATGGATTCTCCCCCACTGGACTATAAGTTTCCCAAGGGCAGGGATGAGTTTACTCATTTGTTTCAGGTTTCCCCCCCAGAGTGCCTAGCACAGGGAGAGGGGTCCATGCCCTCAAACCATTCAGTCAGTGCTTGTTTGATCGACAGGCTGATGGAGTGCTGAAGGAGGCCTGGGAGCTGGGCTTAGTGTCAGGCTGGAAAGGCTCAGGGTCGAAGGGGGCCAAGGGACAAAAGAATGGATTCTCCAAATAGCAACAAATTGCTCATTGATTTCTGTCCAGTTTGGGGAGCTTTGGGACCACAAGAGAATGGGATTGAGTTTTAAATAGAGAGACTGGAGAAATGACTCATCTTGGGGGTAGGGAGTGTGGGACCAGGGATAGGAACACCAAAGTCTGCTCCTGTCCAGAAGGGGCTTTCACACCTGTCAATCTGAGGGGAATGTTGTGTCATACCTCTGAGGACCCAAGACTCACTGGCAGCTGGAGCTGGGTCATTCTACTGAACCTAATTGTATTGTACCCGAAGAGCTGGAAGGAAAGCAGAAATAGAGGGAGGGACCTCTTTGGAGCTTTCAAAGCAAAAGAATAGAGAGTCTCTCTGAATTCAGGCAAGGCTACAAAACCCAACTTTATCCCTGTGTGACCTTGAATAAGTCACTTAAGCTCTGTGGAACTCAGTTTCCTCACCTGAAAAAAGAGTAGGATTGGACAAGATGATCTCTAGAGATCCCTCTAGCTGTGTGACCCTAACAGCCTTAGCCTGGGCCTGATCAGCATGTACTGTGTGACTCTGGACTAGTTGCTCACCCTCTCTGAACCCTATTTAAATAAAGCAGTCCCATCTTTTCATTCTTCACTTCCTCAACGTCTTACAATTTGTGAGTGACAAGGAGAGGCATATAGTAATGGAAGCTAATATTCAGGTGACATTCCTGGTTCCTTCCCTTTGCCCCTGAATTTCTTTTCAATGTATTTCTTTTTACTCTGTATGCATCTTGGATGTATATATTTACTTGTATGTTGTCTCCCCACTAGAATGGGAGCTCCTGGAGGGCAAGGGCCACATTCTGCCTGTCTTTGTGTCCCCTGAACCTGTCTCATAATAGGCATTTAATAAATTCTTGTTGACTGTCATCTCCTTTATTCCTCTTGCTTGGGAAATAGACAGCATCTAGTGCCCTGACCTTTATGTCTAAAGGCCTTTATGTTGGTTCAGTCAAAAAGCTCTAGGTAAGAAGACATGAAAAGAAATTGGGGAGCGGCAGACTTTAATGAAGATCTAAGTAAAATATTAGCCCTACTCCCTCTCTCTGCAAAGGCCCAAGTTCAGGGCAGAGACCTCCCAGCAGGGAGGTGTCCGGTCCCTTTGCTGATACCATATAGCCATCTCTCTTTATTTCCTATCCTTCTAAGTCCCTCAAGGATGAAACAGCAGGAGGGAGAGAGAGTGTCCTCTGTGCCCAGCAGAAGTCATATATGTACACAGACATCCATATCCTCCCAGAACCTCAGACCTGAAGAGGATTCCCCTTGGAACTGGTTATCTAGCTTTCATTCAAAGACCTTCTGTGATGGTAAACTCACTACCTTCCAAGGCAGCCCAAGAGAGTTTTCCAAAGTTCTCTTCTAACTTTTTTTTGCCTTTTTCTTTTGAGGGCAGTTGGGGTTAAGTGACTTGCCCAAGGTCACCTGGCTAGTTTTTGTGTTGTGTCTGAGGTCGCATTTGAACTCAGGTCCTTCTGACTCCAGGGCCAGACTCTATTCACTGTGCCACGTAGTTGCCCCTCTTACTTCTAATTTTTACAAGGTTTTTCCTTCTATTGTGCCAGAATCTGCCTCCTTAATGACTTCCATTCAGAGCGTCTGGTCCTTGTGGTTTGGAGTGTGTGGTGGCTGAAGGTGCATCCCTGAGGTACTTAGGTGTACCAGTGCCCCTCCCATGGACCATGTGTGAGGACACATGTGCACAGCAGCAGCAGCCAGGGTCAATGATGGGTCCCATGCCTGGTCTCCATGAGAAGGCCACTGTTAAGGAGGGATCAGGTTTACTAGATCCCTTAACAATCCAAGGAGTCAGGTAGGATTAAGGCCTGAGGAAGTCAGGATGCTCATTACTTACTTCTGGGGCTGGGGAGTTGGGGAGCATGCCAGCTCACTGGGTCAGGAAAGGATTAAAAAAATAGTGAAAAGTGAAATTCTTGGTACTAAAGACAAAGAAAGATAAGGGTATTAAAAATAGTGAAAGTGAAATTTCTGGAGTTAAAGATAAGTAGATAGAGTGAGGAGGAAATGATAATATTCTCCTTTCCTTCCTGGAAAGAATTTTGAGTGGTCCTTTCTTTATCAGAGTGACTGTCATTTAAAGCTCGATATGTCACTGGCACACAAGGAAAGAGAGCATGGGGGTGAACCTCCCCATTGCCCAGATGGGAAAACTGAGACTGAGGGAAGGAATAACAACTTTCCCAGGTCACACAGTAAGACAGAGTCAAGCATGGGAGCAGTATTCATAGGAGTCTGTTCCTGGGCCATCTGTCTAGGGAATGGAACCTGTGAATTTTGCTACTCAGTCTTAAACTCTGGCCTTACAATTGAGAACAGGGATAAAGGATTGTGGTCTCCTCAAACAGATTTTAGTGGTGGGGTAAAGGGAGACCCACAAGTGACCAGCATATTTCCACCTTGGAGACCAGGGCCCCAGCTGCTGCTCCTAAGAACAGAGTGATTTCCTGTCACTGGCCAGCCTGCCTGCCCAGGGTAGCTGCTATGTCCATCTAATTAATGGCTCCTGTTTTAGAGTCCTTGATAAGGGATAATGAGCAGTTATTCTGACTGAGCCACCAAGGAGCTCTTCATTACCAGTGGGGTCAGAAATTATTAGAGATGAGGGTAGGGGTGACAGCCAGGGAAATCCCCCATTCCCACCACATTTTCCCTGTAACCACCCTCCCAGATGTCTCTGTGTCCCCTGCTGCCTCCCCCATCTCCTATTCTGCTCTTCTGTCTCCCACCTCCACACCCTCCATCCATTTACTCTTTGTTCTCTGTCTGTTTCTCTTTCCCTGGCTCTTCCATTTCTGGGTCTCTTCCTTAACTCTAACCATGCCATCTTGCCAACTGGATCAAACTGGTAGGTTTGCTATCTTCTCTGACTCCTGCCACCATTAATTATTCTGACCCCACCCTTCTTCAGTCTTTCACTCTTCATCCCCAAACCACAGGATTTGCAGCTAAGATGGAACCTTAGAGGCTATCCTGTCTCTCTCCTCAAATAAACACTAATAATTTTATAGATGTGGAAACTGAAGCTCAGGAAAGATTTAGAGTCAGAGAATTCTGCCACTTATGACCTGAGTGACCTCAAGTAAATCCTCAACCTCCCTGGGACTCAGTTTCCTTTTATGGAAAATGAGGATCTTGGACTAGGTAACCTCCAAGATCTAAGAGCCAATGGACTTGTGAATGGTAGCCCATGGTAGCAAGTAGCATGTCTGATCCAGAAGGTTCCAGTATCTCTGTCCACCTTGCTCTGGGGGATCCCTGAGAGACGGAAACTCCCCGTTTCCCCCACTCCTCCCTTTGGATGAAAGGAGCTACCTTCAAAATCCTTCTTGAGCTCCTCCATGGCCTGTAACCAATTCATATTTTTCTTGGAAGCTTTTGATGGCAGGAGTTTTGCCTTTGTTGACTTCTTCCAGTTTCATGTTTTGATTCTTTTTTTCCCAAAAAAGGATTCTTTGGTCTGATTGCACTTCCTCTGTTTGCTCATCTTGCCAGCCAATTACTTGACTTTTGAGCTCTTTGCCATGGTAGAACCTTGCTTCCAGAGTAGAAAGAGCTGTGTCCCAAATTGCTGGGGTTTTCACAAATGTTGTCAGAACTATGAGGAGGGCGCCCTCTCTGCAGCCACCCCAAGCTCTGGCACACTGGCATTTCTCACCCCAGGAGCACTGCCTAAGACTGCGACCCAGATCCAAGCAGGTCAGAGCAAGAGTGATTACCCTCTGAGTGGTAGCTTGGTCTCCCTACATTCTTCAAGCCAGGATCTCCAGAGGCAGCCACATGACAACAGCTTGCAGCTGCCATGCCTCTGCCACCTCTTGCCCAAGTGGCAGGGGCTGGACTGTGCATTTCTGTCACCCAGTTCCAACAGAGATCCCTACTGATCTTTTACCTTCTCTTTGATGTTTATGGGTTGAGAAGTCTGGAAACTGCCACAGCTGCCAGTGATTCACTCTCCTGAAGTCTGTTCGAGCTGGTCTGGGCCACTGGTCGGGGCTGCCTTGGGCTTGATGTGGCTCGTGCAGCACTGGACTTGGCTTCCAGTCTGGTGCAATAGACCCTTCCTTTTGGCTTGCTGGGCTGGCTGCAGCAGGAGATTTGTTTCTCTCTGTCACTTTGTGGGTTCTGTAGCTCCAAAATTTGTTTAGAATTATATTTTACAAGTATTGGAGGTAGTTGTGGTGGGAGCTCACAGAATTTCCTACTTCGACTCCCCATCTTGGCCCTACTTAGAATACCAAGGGAAGGATAGGAAAGACGGTTCATGTGACAGAGTTTGGGGTTGGGTGGAAAGCTGGACTCCCAGTTTAGTGCTGACCTTTCCTCGTTGATCAACTTCAGACAGCCTCTGATTTAGGCTTCTGATTTAGAGAATTTGAACTGGACTCTGGTCTAAGACCAGCAATGATCCTTTCTCCCCCTCTCCTTGGTCAGCCTGGCTCCTGTAGGAGAGGGAGAGGGGTACAAACAGAAGGCAGGGCCCTCCTTTCCCTGGTCATTAGGAAAGGAACCTCTCTCAGCCAGCAGCTTAGATCAACAGCAACAGTCTTAAGGATCTCACCAATCAGGCCTGGCTCTCTTTGCAATGGAGATAAGCCCCCTGCCCAGAGTAATGAACCACTCAAAAGACAGTTTCTCTTGACAACTAAGTCCCTGGCTCAATGAGAAGGAAAAAAGAAGCAGTCAGTCCTTCTGGAGACCTGATTCTTTGGGAAGAACTTGGGGGAGGGGAAAGAGAATGAGGAGAAAATGTCTCCCTACTCAAACTAGGTCAGAGGAAGATGGTCAGTGTTGACCAGTCAGTCTTAGTTATTTGGCTGTCATGAGCTCCAAAGGATTGTAGAGACCATCTAGCCCAACTTGCTCATTTTACAGAGAAGGAAACTGAGGAAAACAGAGGTTGAGTGACTTGCCCAGGGTCAAAGAGCTAGGAAGTATCTAAATCTGGATTTGAACTCAGATCTTCTTGACTCCAAACCCAGCTCTCTACCTATCCATTATACCACTGCACTGCCTCTGATGAGAGATAAAGAAACTCAGGCCCAGAGAGGCCTAAGGGACTTGCCTACGGTCACACAATAATGGATTCAAACTCAATTCTTACTTCATAACTAGCTCTCTTCCCAATGTAGGATGCTGGGTTATACGGGATGGTCACTTTCCCATAGTCACTGTTGGGTGGTAAATACTGGCTGTTCAGTTTCACTGTTGAGCTATCAACATTGTCTGGTCAGTGCTAAGGTAGGTGGTCATGTTGGCTGATTATCACTGGGTTGTTAGTACTGGTAATTAGTAATGGCTGATCAGTATGGAGTGGTTGGTTAGTTCTGTACTGTTGCTTTTCAGGTGGTAAGGGTTACTTGATCATCTGTGTGTACTCCAGCCTTCTTCCTTCTTTCCCTTCCCCACCATGTTGCATTCATTAGCCTGAACAACATGGGGGAAAAAAATCACAATTATTCTTTTATTATAGCAGTTAGCATGTGCATAACTCTTTAAAGTTTGCAAAATGCTTTACATATGTTATTTTATTTTTGGAGACAATTGGGGTTACAGGGTCACACAACTAGCAATTGTCTGACGCTGGATTTGAACTCATATCTTCCTCACTCTAGGGGCAGTACTCAATATACGACACCATCTAGATGCCCCAGTGTTATCTTATTTGATCACAGCAACCCTGTGAGATAGATGTTCTCCCCATTATATAGATGACAAAACTGAGACAGAAAGAATGATTTGTCCAGAGTCACATAGCTACTAAGTGTCCACAGCAGGATTTGGACTCAGGTTCAAAGACTCTATTTACTATACCACATAAGGAAGAGTATGAGAGCTTATAAAGGGTGAGGAGGGGTGGGAAGAAGGAACCTAATGTTGATCATTAAGGCAAGGTCAGTACTAGACTAGGAGTCCAACTTCCTACCAATACCCAGACCTTGCCACAAAACCCAAGTCTCAGGCATGGGGAACCTGCCCCAGACTGTCCTGCATTTCTTGGTATAATGAGTAGGCAGCTCCTTTTGTCCATGGACAAACAGGAGGGGACTTTCATCGTCCAGGGGTCCTCCAAGGCTGGAGATATGAGATGCTGGATCCTCCTGGATACCATGGGGGAGAAACATCACACAAGGCAGAGGAGGAAAGTGGAATTAAGGGGCTAGTATTGATGCTCCTCCAGGGGCTGGGGGAGTGGGAGGGAAGAGCAATCATTGATGAATCGATTCTCATTATTGAATTGCTTGGAGAAACTTCGAAATATAGAGCTAAGGGAGAGGGTGGGATCCTCATGGAAAAAGACACAACCCAGCTCTGCCATGCAGAATACAAATGAGCCAGTTATCCTGGCTAGCTCTTTCTAGCTCTCTGCGGTACAGATCTGAGGCATGGGAGCAAAGGCCCAACATCAGTCAGTTGGTCAGTCAATAAGCATTTGTTAAGTGACTACTGTCTACCAGGCACTATGCTAAGCACTGAGGAAACAAAGAAAGGCAGATTGTCCTTATTCTCAGGGTACTCACAATCTAAAGGGGGAGACAATAGGAAAACAGTTAGGTAGAAACAATTCTATCTACAGGATAAATTGGAAGTGATTGACAGAATGAAGGAACTAGCAGTAGGAGGTATCAGGGGAGGCTTCTTACAGGATTTCAGCAGAGATTTGAAGGAAGCCAGGAGTTGGAGATAAAGTGAGAAGGCATTCCAGACCTGGGGAGCAACTAGTGAAAATTCCTGCAAGTAGGAGAGCCCCGTCACTAGATCACAGAATACTGGGGTGTGGGGAGGAGGAGAGGTGTAACAAGGCTGGAAAGATAGAAAGGGGCTAGGTTGTGAAAGGCTCTGAATTCAAACGGGGTTTTCTATTTGATCCTGGAGGTACCAGGGAGCCATTGAAGTTTATGGAATAGTAGGGGAGGGGAGGGATATGGTAAACTTTAGGGAGATCAATTTGACAGCTGAGTGGAAGATGGACTGGAACGGACGGGTAACTGAGGCAGAAGGACCAACCAGCAGGCTATTTCAATAGTCCAGAGAAGAGGTGATGAAACCCCACACCAAGACTGGACCAACATTGGAGGAGAGAAAGGCACACATACAGGAGATGGTCCAAATGGAGAATAGACAGGACTTGGCAACGAACTGGACATGGTGGGGAGGGTGGGGGTAAGAGAGAGTAGAGAGTTGAGGATGGCTCTAGGTTTAAAGCCTAAATACCAATGAACTGTAGAAGCCCAATGCTGGACCCCAGGCAGGTGTAGATGTACATTATGGGATGGATTCCACACTGCTGCCAGTGACTGATGCCAACATGGTCCTTGGCAAAGCTTCAAAGTAGACACTAATCTCAGAATCCCCTCCCTCCAAAGCCAATAGCCCAGTTCTGTCCTCCCTGACCTGGCACCCCAAGCCCCTTAGCCCAAGACTTGTCCCTGTCAATCTCTCTCACTGAAACTTTCCTGATCTGTATCCCATCCAAAATAGAATCAACTAGGTTACCTTAGCAGTTAATCTCTGCTTATTCTGTGTGTAGTACTACCCTTGGCACGCAATAAGAACTTAATAAATGCTTGTTGCCTGAAAGCCAAGGTCAGTCAGTTAATGAGCATTTATAAAATGCTTACTATCAATCAGGCAGTTAGGTGGTGCAATGGAGTCAGGAAGGCTCATCGTCCTAAATTCAAATCTGGCCCCACACACTTACTAGCTGTGTGACCCTGGGCAAGTCACTTATCCATATTTGTCTCAGTTTCCTCATCTGTAAAATGAGCTGGAGAAGGAAATGGCAAACCACTCCAGTATCTATCTCTGCCAAGAAAACCTCAGATGGGGTCACAAAGACTTGGAAATGACTGAACAACAGCAACATGAATCCATCATTCAATATTTATTAATTGAATGCTTTGTCCTAGGCACTGTGTTGAATGCTGAAGACACAAAGAAAGGATAAAAATAAAGGCTCTCTGGCCTCAAGGACCTATAAGCTATAGACAGAGTAGATGGGAAGAATCGGGGGAAGGGACTCAGAGGACCTGGGAAGGTCTCCTATAGAAGGTGGGATTCAAGCTGAGTCTTGAAGTAAGCCATGGATGCAGGAAGCAGAAATAAGGAGAGAGAACATTGCAGGAGAGGGGGACAGATAGTGAAGATGCTCAGAGTGGAGAGAGTCTTGTCCTTCCTCCAGGGGGAGGTCATCGAGTACATGGGGAGGGAGTGGAAGGAGGAGTGAGGTGTAACAAGGCTGAAAAAGTAGGAAGGGGCTTGGTTGTGAAAGGATTTGAATTTGATCTTGGAGGTGATAGAGAGCCACTGAAGTTCACTGAGTAGGGAGGAAGGAAGTGACACAGTCATTTTTTTTTTTTGAGAGGGGAGGGCAAGGCAATTGGGATTGTGACTTGCCCAAGGTCACATGGCTAGTAAGTATTAAGTGTCTGAGGCCGGATTTGAACTCAGGTCCTCCTGGCTCTAGGGCCGGTGCTCTATTCACTGAGCCACCTAGCTGTCCCCTGTGACATAGTCATTTTAGGAAAAAAATCATGTCGGTAGCTGAGGGAGAATGGATTGAAGAAAAGCTGGGAGTGGGGGACTTAAAAGCAGAGTTAGAATGCTTGGGTGGAAAGGATAAGAAAGAGGAGCATTTTGGCTCTCTGCAATGAAGATATTTTTAAAAATTGAAGTCTTCCAGAGACATTTTATTGTAGTGGGTAGAGTGCCAGGCTCAGTCAGGTAGACCTGGAATCACATCTTTTGACACATTGGCAGTGTGACCTTGGGAAAGTCACAGCCTCTCAGAACTCCTCCCCCCACCCCAACTCTTTTTATTTTTTTGGAGTGGGGAAGGCAGGGCAGTTGGGGTTAAGTGACTTGCCCAAGGTCACATGGTTAGTAAGTGTTAAATGTGTGACCCTCCAACTCTTTAAGTTAAATAGTAGTTGCTAATCTATATAGATGGAGGAATTTTTCTCATTTCCACATATGGGAACTTCACTGTGCCAGTGAAATCAGAGGTCTAGACCCTCCCCCCGCAAAAAAATCAGAGCTATCTGCAATTGAACCAATTACTAGGTAAGGAAAGAAACACCCTCATCCTTGGAAATGTTGGAGCAGAACCTCCTCTACTGCTACTACTACCTTGCATTTCCAAAGCACTTTAAAGTCTATACAGTGATGTGGAGGGAATTCCTTTTTAAGTGTGGATTAGACTAGAGGCAAGGCAGTTCAGTGGTAAAGTGTATGGAGTAAGGAAGGCCTGAGTTCAAATTGGGCCTCAGACACTTACTAGTTGTGTGACCCTGGGCAAGTCACTGTTTTTTGCCTCAGCTTCCTCACCTGTCAAATGAGCTAGAGAAGGAAATGGAAAACTATTCCAGTATCTTTGCCAAGAAAATACCCAAAGGGGTCAAAAAGGATAGGACACAACTGAAAACGACTTAAACAGCAACAGACTAGATGCCCTTTGAGGTCCTTCACTGCTCAAAATCTCCCTTTTTTTTTTTGGAGGGGTAGGTAGGGCAATTGGGGCTAAGTGATTTGCCCAAGGTCACACGGCTAGTTTTGTGTTAAGTGTCTGAGGCTGAATTTGAACTCAGGTCCTCCTGATTCCAGGGCTGGTGCTTTATTCACTGCTCCACCTAGCTGCCCCAAAATCTCCCTTTCTTTGAATGAATGAACTTTTATTCTCTTTATTTTTTTTTTTATCAAAAGCTTTACTAACTTCTAATTTACATCATTCATTTCCACAAGATTTTGAGTTACAAATTTTCTCCCCATTTTTCCCCCTACCCACCACCCCAAAATAGCAATCCCACTGGATATCCCCTCCTCCAATCTGCTCTCTCCCTTATCTTCTCCCATACCCCTCTGACTTTCCAGTAGGGCTCAGTGGATCTCTATGCCCCAGTATCTGTGTATCTTATTTCCCAGTTACATGTAAAATAATATTAATAATAATAATATATATTTTTAAACATTTGATTTTAAAGCTTTGAATTCCAGATTCATTCCTTTCCTCCCTTGTCACCCACCCTTACTAGGAAGATAAGCAATTCAATATAGGCTGTACATATGTAGCTATGCAAAACATTTTCATAGTGGATATATTGTAAAAGACTGACTATATTTCCCTTCATCCTATCCCACCTTCCACTAGTTCTATTCTCTACTTTGATCCTGTCCCTTTTCAAAAGTGGGTGCTTCCAACTTCCCTCGCCCCCAGCCTGCCCTCCCTTCCATCATCCCCCCCTCTCATCCCATTCCTCCCTACTCTCCTGTAGGGGGAGATACCCTATTTAGTGTGTATGTCATTCCCTCCCTAAGCCAAATTCAATGAGAATAAGGTTGACCCATTCCCTTTTGCCTTCCTGTTCTTCCCCTCCATTGTGATAATTTTCCCTTGCTTCTTTTATATGAGATAGTTTACCCCACTCTGTCTCTCCCCATCTCCTCTCATTTTATTCCTCTCTTACCTCTTAATTTCAGCTTTTAAATATCATCCCTTCCTATTAAATTGGTCCTGTGCCCTCTATCTATGTATACTTGTACACATTCACATATGTATTCATATGCCCATATACCCTCCCATATAGACATATATATGTGTGTGTGTGTATGTGTGTGTGTGTGTGTGTGTATTTCTATTCCCTTCAACTATTCTCATACTGAGAAAAGTTTCATAAATTACAATTATCATTTTTTCATGTAGGGACGTAAATAGTTCAACTTTGATAAGTTCCTTATAATTTTTTTCCCTGTTTACCTTCTCATGCTTCTCTTGCTTCTTGTATCTGAATGTCAAATTTTCTATTCAACTCTGATTTTTTCAGAATACTTGAAAGCCCTCTATTCTACTGAATGACCATATTTTCCCCTGAAACATGATACTCAGTTTTGCTGGGTAGGTGATTCTTCGTTTTAATCCTAGCTCCTTTGATCTCAGGAATATCATATTCTAAGCCCTTTGATCCCTCAGTGTAGAAGCTGCCAGAGCCTGTGTTATCCTGATTGTGTTTGCACAATATTCAAATTGTTTCTTCCTGGCTGCTTGTAATATTTTCTCCTTGATCTGGGAATTCCAGAACCTGGCTAAAACATTCCTAGGAGTTTTCTTTTTGGGATCTTTTCCAGGAGGTGCTTGGTAGATTCTTTCAACCTCTATTTTGCCCTCTGGTTCTAAAACATCAGGGCAATTTTCCTTGAGAATTTCTTGAAGGATGATTTCTAGGTTCTTTTTTTGATCATGGCTTTTAGGTGGTCCAATAATTTTTAAATTATCTCTCCTGGATCTATTTTCCAGGTCAGTGGTTTTCCCAATGAGACATTTCACATTTCTTTCTATTTTTTTTCATTTGTTTCAATCTGTTTAATAGTATCTTGACTTCTCATAAAGTCACTAGCTTCCATTTGCTCCAGTCTAATTCTGAAGGAATGATTCTCTTCAGTGGGCTTTTGAGATTCTTTTTCCATCTGGCAAATTCAGCTTTTTAAGGCATTCTTCTCCTCATTGCCTTTTAGAGCCTCTTTTGCCATCTGAGTTAGTCTATTTTTTAAGGTGTTATTTTCTTCAGTCAGGTTGTTGACTCTCATTTCATAATTTTCTTGTTGTTTTTCCCCAGTAGAATACAATTTTCTCAAGGGGAGAGATTATTTCATTTTTTTTTGTCTTTGCATCTCTAGCACCTAGCACAGTATGGAAGTATGGAATAGTAGGTTGCTGATGGGGCCACAAACACAAAAACAGAGTTCTGGATACCTATGAAACTTCTAGGCTATACCAGCACTGAATTGCATATTCTTATTCTCCATTTGTTATTATTAATAATTATAACTAGCATTTATATAGCATTTTAATAAAAGTAGGCAAATCACTTTACATATGCTCTCTTATTTGGTCCTTGCAACATTGGTGTGAGAGTTAGGTGCTATTATTATCCCCATTTTATAGATGAGAAAACTAAGGTTGAGAAGTTAAGTGAACTACCAGAGTCATAGAGCTGAGTCAGGATTTGAATTCAGGTCTTCCTGACTTCTAGGTCCAATTTCTTCTTAGAGTGTGTCCTTGAACCAGATGTAGGATCCATGAGGTCAAGACTCACACTTTTTAGTTTCCTTTTTAGCATCCATGAAACCCAGTCTCATGCTAAGCAACAAGGAAGTATGCTGTTGACTGACACTGATATTGGTGCTAGGAGAACAGGGAGAAGATGGAAAGTGTAAGGCCAGGTAGATTAAGAAGGCTCCCAGGAAAAGAAGATTATAGTTGGAACAGGGCTGGAGAAGAAAGAGGTGAAGTCAGGAGGTACATGGTGGCAGAGAGAGGAGGGCAGGCATCTTGGGGGAAGAGAAAATGGATTGTGGGAAGGCTGGAAAGTAACAGTATAAGGACTGGGACAAAGGAAAAGGAGGCAGATTTTCTTGGTTTGCAGATTGTCAGCATTCAGCACTAGCCTAACACATAGTAGGGGTGTGTTTTTTTTGGTTTGCTTTTTGTTTGTTTTTTTTGCTTTTTGGAGCGGGGAAGACAGGGCAATTGGTGTTAAGTGACTTGCCTACAGTCATTAGTAAGTGTTTCGTCTGAGCCAGATTTGAACTCAGATCTTCCTGACTCCAGGGCTGAAGCTCTATTCACTGTGCCACCTAGCCACCCCACATAGTAGGTTCTTAATAAATATTTTGTTGACTGACTGTTTGCCTAATGGAGGAATCACAGAATCATAGTTAGGGAGGATTTCTTGGAAGAAAAAAACGATTCCCTTTACAACTTAGCTGTCAAATCTCACCCAGCCTTTCCTTGAAGACCTCTAACGAAAGAGATCCTACCACTTCTTCAGGAAACTTAAACCACTTTTGTATTACTCTACTTGTTGGGACGTCTTCCCCTCCATCCTGTCTTAATGCACCTCTTTGTAATTTCCACCTCTCCTTCCCAGTTTTTCCCTTGGGGACCAAGCAGAACAAGACTATTTGTCCTTCCATGTGATCACCCTTTAGATATCTGACAGTTATCATGTCCCACCCCCCTTGCCTCTTTTATTTTCCCAGCTAAACTTCTCTTTTCCCTTCATTGGACCCTCCTATAGCGTGAACTCAGGGCCCTTCCTTATCCTAGATGCCATCCTCTAGACTCTAGCTTATCAATGTCCTTCCCAAAAGTATATTACCTAGAACTGAATACAATATTCCAAATATTGTCTTACCAAGTCAGAGTACTTCAGGACTTTTGGTTCCTTATTCTGAAAAGTTGTGCCTTTTTTCATGTAGCTCAAGATCCAATTATGTTTCTGGGCTGCCCCCATCACCTTGTTGGATCTTAATGAGCTTGTAGTCTACTAATACCTGCAGATATTTTTCAGGTGGACTACTATCTAGTCACACCCTCCCACATCTTGTATTTGTGGGGTTGGTTTTGGGGCCTTGAGTGGAAGAATTTATTTTTAGATCTGGCCTGATTTTCTCTCCCCTCAAGATCTTTTGGGATCCTGGACTCAGAGTGTTAGCTACCCCTCCTTACTCTGGTATACCTGCACATTTAATAAGTCATCCATTTCTTCACCCAAGTCATTGATTAAAATGTTGAAATACACAGGGCCAAGCATGGATCCAAGGATCCTCTTGACTATTAACCCACAATTTCCTTATGTGTGGGAGGATAACAAATCTGTTACAATAGGGCCACCAAGGATGAATACTCCAAGTCTACAGCTAAGAGGAGATAAGGAACCAAGTGTGCTGACCCATAGTTGCCAAATGGATTCTACTTTTAGTGTTGCCCTTAATACCATCCCCCATCCCCTTCATACATCTGCCTCCAAGTCCCCAAGAAATGAATGGGTTTTCTAAAGCTAGCAAGAAGACTGATGGACTCAGAGGGAGGGGTCTTAGAAACCATCTAGTCAAATCCCCTCACTTTACAGTTTCTGCCAGGAAAAGGAAGCAATTTGCTCAAAGTTACATAGTAAACTAGTGGATGGATCAGGGATCAAAACCAGAGAGGTGCTGATAAATGTTTAACAATGGACTCTCTGAAAAAACTATACATATGGCACATTTTTAAGTTTAATCTGCATTATTTTTCTCCATTACTTTCTTATGTCCAGACAACAAAAGCCCCCCAATAAATCAAGTATTGATTTGTAGTCTTTGCCAATTTCCAAGGTATAAATGCTCACATTGAAAACTTAACAACCAGCTCTCTTGAACTGATTCATGTTGGCTCTAGCACATTGTTGGTAGAATCCAGGCCTTTTGACTCTTAATGGGACTCTTTCCCCTGCATCACAAAAGCCCTAATTCCAAGTCAAGAGAAACAGCCCCTTCACTACCCAGAGTATCATTCCCTCCCATTCTTGTCTGAGACAACTGTGTACACACACACATATACACATTACATCACGTGTTCTCATGCACCACAATTATACACATCAATGAGGTATTTACACACCTTACAGGTGCCACATCCTATAGTAAACATTTCCTGATTTTCTCCCACTTACTTTGATGTTCTCACCCTCTTGAAATTATTTAGTTTTATTTTTAATGTACCTTGAGTTTTTCTGTGTACATGTAAGCAGCTTGGTGACCTCATCAGCTCACATGGATTTATCATCTCCTTACTAATAACTCCTAAATATAAGTCCGGATCAGCCTCTCTCCTGAGTTCTACTCCCTCATCATCAATTGTCTATTCTATTTCTAACTGAATGTCTCAGTGGACATTTCAAACTCAATATGTCCAAAATGGAATTCATTATCTTTTCCCCAAATTCACCTTCTTCTTCTAAATAAACTTCCCTGTCTCTGTCAAGGATACCACCTTCCTTACAACCTCAGTGTGGTATACTTGACTGAATGATTGATTGATTGATTCTCAACCCACATATCCATTCAGTTGCCAAATCTTGTGTTATCTATTTCTCCAACTGTAGCAGCAAGCACCCCAGCATCCCCAGGGTGACTGCCAACACAGGTTCTTAGATCTGCTTTTCAAAAGGAAAGCAACTCAAAATCGGTTAACAAGCTCACTTTAATCAAACAGACATATATCATTTACCTAGTTCAGGGGAAAAAGGTCAGCACCCCGAACTTCAGAGTATACAGACAGATCAAATAGACAGGCTTCCAAACTGTCCAACCATTATATCAATACCAAATCACAGTTACCAGAGAGGGAAGCATCAACATCTGGGTTTTCAAAGCCGGGGGGCTCTCAACAACAGCTTCCCAGAGTCTCATCTGGTCAAATCACACAACACTTCTCAAAGTGACCCCCAAAGCAAAGCCTCAAATCAGGGATTATATAGTCTTCTCCTGACTCAGAGAATGTAACCACCCTCTTGACCCACTGCCCAATCACACAGCACCAAGGTGTGGTCATTCCTGAAAACCAAGCCTCCTACCACAGGCTCCATGTGACCACATTCAGCCTACTAGGAGGCAGAGTATATTTTCAAATCAAGGAAGGTTTTCAGAGTCTCTTAAAGCCAATCAAAGTCTCTTAAGCCAATCAAAGGGCCTAGGGGCAGGGCAGATCTTTAAATCTGCATTTCCATTACACCAACATCTCTCAAATCTGTCCCCTTCTCTCCACTGGTACAGCCACCATCTTAGGTCATGTACTCATGGCCTCTTTCCTGGACTATTTCAATAGCCTCCTCTCTTCCCTCTTCAATCCATCCAAATGGAGCTACTGGACTATGCCTTTAAATTCAATCACTCTGGCTCTCACTGAATGGCCAATGCTAGATCCCAACCCTAGTCTCACTTGCTCATTGTTTGGGTTTTGATGGCTCAGAATAAATGTAAATAGCAATTATTTCTGTTCTGGCCAGAAAGTCTAAGGGTCTTCCTCTCCCCACCTGATTCTTCTGTGAAGTCAACTAGGCCATCTTTTGCCTCTATTCTTACCTAGCCCTTAACCACTGAATGGGTGTTACCTCAGACTAACCTAGGCATAGGAAAGACCTTACAAAGACCAGGGTTTCCCACTGTATTTGGGGCACTCACTAGTCATACTGACCTATGTTTTGCCATTAAACTCTGATGATTCTGGGGGAGAGAGTGAGGCTGATGACTTTGCAGCTCTCCCTCACTTAAATCTAATTCACTTTCAAGTCAAGACATCACCCTCTTGATGTCATTGGTCCTTTTTGAGAACTGAAGGATGAATAGCAACAAATGCACCACCCAGCTGCCCAAGTGGTTTTTCTAAAGCACAGTACAGGTTATATCCATATTGAACAAACTCAAGTGGTTCCTTATTTCCTCCACTATTAAATATAAAATGCTTTGTTTAGCATTTTAAGCCCTTTATAACCTGACCCAAACCTACCTTTCCAGCCCTGTGACACATTACTTTCACACACACAAGAAAGCTGACCAAACTGGCCACATGCAGCACCCCATCTCCTTGCCTTTGTACTGGCTTCCCCCACACTTGAGAAGTAGTCAATCTGGGGTGGTTAGGTGGTGCAGTGAATAGAGCACCAACCCTGGAGTCAGGAGGACCTGAGTTCAAATTTGCCCTGAGACACACAAAAATCTAGCTGTGTGACCTTGGGCAAATCACTTAACCCTAATTGCCCTATCTTCCCCCCTCCAAAAAAGCCAAAAAAAAAAAAAAAAAAAAGAAAGAAAGAAAGAAAGAAAAGTGGTCAATCCCCCTCAGTGTCTCAGTGAATCCCTGGTTTCCTTTAAGGCTCAACTCAAGCACTACCTATGTGAAACCTTTCCTGATCACCTCTGTCGACCAGTGCCTTTTCCCCAAATTATCTTTGTTTTGACATTCATGTAGATCTTTCTGCTTTTTAAAATTTTTTCTTTTCTTTTTATTGTGAACTTAATCACCAACAAACATTTTGACATACAAAGGACACCAAAGAGGTTTATATTTTATGTCTATATGTACACATACATATATGCACATGTATGAATATGTGTGTGCATATAAGGTATTGAAGCTTAAAAACTGTACTAAGACATGGGACAGAGCAGCTAGGTGGCACCATGGATAGAGGACTGGGCCTGGGGTTAGGAAGACTCATCTTCCTGAGTTCAAATCCAGCCTCAGACACTTACTAGCTGTGTGATCCTGGGCTCAATTACACCTGTTTGCCTCAGTTTCCTCATCTGTAAAATGAGCTGGAGATGGAAATGGCAAACCACTCCAGTATCTCTTCCAAGAAAACCCCAAATAGGGTCACAAAGAGTTGGACAAGACTGAACAATAACCATATATACCTTCTGCTCTGTGTGTGTATACTCATATATTTGTATGTGTACACCTATATGCACATGTATGTATAAGGTATTAAAGCTTAAAAACTTCACTAGGACTTGGGACAACTTGCATGAATACATGCTGTGTCTTTCTTGCCCAGATTGTAAAGTCCATTCAGGATAGGAACAGTTTTACTTTTTAAAAACAGTTTCACTTTTTAATTTGTTGTTGTTCATGAGTTGTTTCACTCATGTCTGACTCTTCCTGACCCCATTTGGAGTTTTCTTGGCAAGGATACTGGAGTGGCTTGCCATTTCCTTCTCCAGTTCATTTTACAGATAAGGAAATTGGGGCAAACAGGGTTAAATGACTTGCCCACGGTCACACAGCTAGTGTGTGAGTTCAGATTTGAACTCAGAAGATGAGCCTTCCCAATTCCCAGCCCACCACTCTAGCCACTGTGCCACCTAGCTGACCTCAGAGTTTCATAGTAGGAACTTAATAAGTCCTTATTGGCTGACTGACTGTTTCCTCACCCATAAAATGATCTCTAAATTTTCTTCCAGTTGTAAACCTGATATTCTCATGCTCTTTCCAGCTCTGGTAGTTCTATTAATCAGAAATAGAAAATAAAGGTTATCCTTTAACCCCTTTATTGACTGCCAGCTCTCTGTCCTACTGCCCATTCCATCCTCCATCTTCCAGCCTGGTCTAGCTGTGCCAGCCTTTTCCAGAGGTGGCTGCATTTGAGCAGATGTGGGGGCAGAGAGGAGGGAACACTGAGGACCTTGGCTGCCTGCTTGCTAGTCAGCCCAGCTTACCCAATTTCTGTGGGTCCCCCCTTTTTTTTTCTGTTCTCTTCCCAGAATTGGTCATGTTTGTATGCCCTGGGCAAGGTGAAAAATCGAGCCCCTTGGGTAACCCGGTCCCACCTCAGACTTGGAGTCTTCACTATAACACACATGACAAATACAAAATAAAATGCAGGAAACCGAATCTTCTGGCAGTAAAAACACGTGCACTTATTTTTTTAAAAATGCATTTTTTTTGTATAACCTATATCGAATTGCTTACTGTCTCAGGGAGGGGAGGAGGGAGGAAGGGAAGGAGAGAATTTGGAACACAAACCTTAAAAAAAAACAATGTTAAAGATTGTTTTTATGCGTAATTGGGAGAAAAATATTATTTTTAAAAATACAAGGTTAAAGTATCCTTCCTCATGAGCCCTTGCACATTGTTGAAGTGAAATTAAGTGTGAATACATTTCTAGATATCTAAGTATGTGTGTATATGTTTGTATAGACTATAAGAGTAAGTGATCATAGTAATGTTGTAGGCAAGACCAACTATGTGAGTATATGTGAGCATGTAAGTGCATGGTGAATGTATGTGTATGTTGTGTGCACAAAGATAGATTGCACCCTGGGCAGCGGCCTATTTTGCCTACACTTAGTCCCTGCTCCAATCTCAAGGGGTCTCCCCCCCCACACCATAACTCAGAGCAGGCTCCACCTCTGTCCTTGCCAGGCCCCATCCTTCTCTCATAATTATGGAGAACAAACAAGAACTGTGGATGGTGAAGGAGATGCTATTAGCTTAACCTTTAAGGGGGCTGCATGCTGGGCACAGTATCTCCCTAGCCTGGGCCCAGTTTCTGAGGGTTCCCAGAGACAAAGAAAAACGGGTTTGGCTACAGGAGAAGGTGGACAGGGTAGGAAAGGGAGGAACCAGAGAAGAGGGGATCTGTGTGCTGGGTTATTCAGGGGATGTGGGAATGTGGGAAGGAAGGGAGGCTTAGACAAGAAGGGTGGGGGGAGAAAATGGCAGTTAGAGATCAGATTTTTGAATCCCAAATTACAGGAGACACACAGAGTGAAAAGCTACATTGCAATCCCTAAATGTCCCCTGAGATGTTGTCTAGATCAATCTCATTATCTAATTTAATTTAATTTTTTAGTGAGTGGTGGGGTTTAATAAGTATTTATTGCTAGAGACCACTCATAACCCAAGTGGAAGGGAGAGGCAAAAAATATTTTTAAAACAAATAAAAGAACTTTAAAAAATGTTACAAACTGGAGCTAATACTAAAATAGCCCCCAAAGGTATATTTTTAAATATTGTATAATAATTGATTCTCATAATCATGACCTCAAGTCATCATGAAAAAGTTAACCAAGCTCATTATTTTAAAGATGAGGAGATTGGTTTTGCATGACTGCACATGTATAATCTATATCTAAGTGTCTGATTCTCAAGGAGGGAGGGGAGAGACAGAGGAAATTTGGAACTAAAATTCTACATAAATTGTAAAAATTATGAAATTATTTTTAAAAATCCCAAAAATTGCTTTTACATGTAATTGAAAAATAAACCAATAAACACATTCTTAGATAAGGAACAGGTTCAGAGAAAGGAAATGAGTTGGGGCAGTTAGGTGGCACAGTGAATAGAGGACCTGCTCTGGGGTAAGGAGGACCTGAGTTCAAATCCGACATCAGACACTTGACACTTACTAAATGTGTGACCCTGGACAAGTCTCTTAATTCCAATTGCCCAGCCCTTCGCCCCCCCACACACACACACAAAAAGGGGGGGGGGGAAAGAAAGGAAATGAATCAGGTTAAGTCTCACTGAGTTAGGGACAAAGGTAAGACTAGAATCCAGGTCTTTTCACTGAGACCTGACTAAGAATGCCTAGCTAGATGATTTCTAAGGTCCTGTCCAGTTATGAATCCCATGGAAGGGGGCAAAGGAAAGGGACCCCCTCCTGCTAAGGATTGGGGAATCTAGCCCTGCTTCCTAGGAGTAGGCATGAGATCAGAATTCTAGGAATGCAAAAATGGGGCTGGGATTTAATGTTCCCAGAGTTCAGTGTTTCCAGGGTGGTTCAACTTCTGATTGTACCAGCATAAGCACCTCTCCCCCCTCAGAAGGAGAGTACTCCGTGAGCCCCCCTTTTCTCCTACCCCTAGCCAGTGGCATTCACAGTGCCCCTGTACCTCTTAGACCTATCTCAGGGTTCCCAGAAGAAGGGGGATGGGAAACAGCAGAGATGGGGGAATGAGGGATTGGGAGGGGGACCTGACTCACATTTAGCCCACAGCTTCGGCAGCGGCGAGACAGCAAGGAATATTTTTAGGAGCTCATTAAACAGGGAAGAAAGAAAGGGAAGGGAAGGAAGGAAGACGAGGATTATGCATTATTTTTCATCCGAATGACAGCTCTGAGCATCTCCACTGGATCTGTCATGCAAAAGAAATGGCATGTCTAATATTATTATAGAGTGAGTGTGTGTGTATGTGTGTGTGTGCCAGAATACACTCATGCTCGTGTGAAACTGGCTGGGTGGTGGGGTCTGACTTTTGAGTGTGAGTCTGTGACAGTCAGAGAAAGACACAGACACAAACAGCAAGACATGTGTTGGGGTGAGGGGCACAGAGGGAGAAAATTGGGAGATGACAGTGTATGAGTGTGTAACACATTTACATTTGGGTGAGACCAGAGGGTGACTTATGAGCCTGAGTCTATGTGTGAAACTGGGGGCTGGCTTTGGAATTGTGTGGGATTGTCACTGTGTGTGTGTATTTATGTATGTGTATAAGAGAGGGAGAAACCAAAGTGTGTAATTTTGATTCTGTGTATGATGGGGGGGTGAACGCTGGGGGGCGAGCTGGCTTCTGTGTAATGGGGTATGGATAATTCTGGAAGCCTAACAGATGAAGGGAGAGTATGAAAAATGTGAGGAGGGGAGGGACAGGTGAGATTATATGAATGGAAATCTATAGTCTGCTTACACACATGTGTGTAAATGGGGTTGAGTATGAATCATGGCTGAATTCTCCACAGAGGGTAATGAAGAAACTCAGGTTGGTGTTGAAATGCTGCCTTGCTTGTCCTTTTCCAGATAGGAGTTAGAAAAGGGGTGAAGAGGCAAAGACTTAAGGTGGGAGTGTGTGTGTGTGTGTGGTAGCAATAGAGAGTAGGAGGTTGTACAGGTCTATGAAGGGCTAGGTGAGTCATATGAACAAATGAAAAAGGATTTTATTAAGCATTTACTACTATGTGAAAAGCACAGGGCTGAGTACTGGAGATACAAATAGAAAAGCTGAGACAGATCCTTCTTTCAAAGACTTCAATTCTTAATGGGAGAAGCTTGAAAATGATGGTGAGGCAGCAACTACAACAATGTGAATGAAAAGAATGACAACAATTCAGGGAAGACAACAAAAACCCACAACCGGGAAACTGAACTCTGTATAATTATAATGACAAAGCTTGGCCCAGGAGAAGAGGTGAGAAGGAAAAAGAGCACAATACTCTCCCTTCTTTGCTGAGGTGGGGAACTATGGGTATGGAATGGGGTATATGCCGTCAGACTCTATTGATCAGGTCTGGTACTTTGGCTGAAATATTTTTGTTCTTTCTTACAAGGGATAGGAAGGAGAGGAAGGAAGGATATATTCAGAAAGTAAGGTGATGTAAAAGCAGAAAGTATCAGCCTCCTCCTCCCCCCAAAGTTTTTTATTTTTAATTAATAGTAAGGGTAGAATTTGAGTTCTAATAGCCAGGTTAGAAGTGCTTTCCACAGTCCCTCTGAGCACCCAATTCCCATTTTATGAAAGAAGCCCCACTCTTGCATCCCTAGAATTTTAATCCCAAGGCTATTCTCTCTTAGGGAGCCAGGGTAGATTAGAGCACAAGCCTCCCAGTCAGTAACAGGAGGGGATTCTGTTCTTTTGCCTCCTTCCATAAGATTTAGAGCTGGACAGGATCTAAGATATTATCTAGCTAGGGGTTCCTAGCCTGAGCTCCATGAACTTTTTAAAAGGTATTTTGATAATCATATTTCAATATGGAGCAGCTAGGTGGTGCAGCGGAAAAAGCACCAGGCCTGGAGGTAGGGAAACCCGAGTTCAAATGTGACTTCAGATGCTTCCTGTATGACTCTGGGCAAGTCACTTAACCCTGCTGACTTCAGTCTGCTCATCTAGAAAATGAACTGGAGAAGGAAATGGCAAACCTCTCCAGTTTCTTTGCCAAGAAAACCCCAAATGGGGTCACAAAGAGTCAGACAACAGAACAAACAACAATTTCAATATAATCGGTTTCCTTTACCAGCCTTTAACTTTATTTTATGCATTTAAAAATTATTTGAGAAGGAGTCCATAGGTTTCATGAGACTGCCAAAAGAGTAGTCCATGACACTCACAAAAACCTTAAGAACCCCTGGTCTAATTAAACCTCTTTATGGCCAAGAGAATTGGCAGCAGCAGTCAGTAAGTAACATAGCTCCTTTCTGAACCTACATTCTTGGAGTTCCAATCCATTACTTCCCTAAGGAGCCACTCCATCTTGACTCTGGGATCTGGGGCTTTTGAGAGGGAGGCTGGACACAATTTTGGAGAGAGGAGATTTGGGATCTCCTCTGGGTGGAGATTCAGAGTAATAGTAAGAACAGAAACAACAACAATAGCTAGCATTTATCTTTTTTTTCCTAATTTTATTTTTCCAATTACATGTAAACAAAAAAAATTTCTTTTAACATTCTTAAATTTTTTTTTGAGTTTCATTGCCTACCTCCCTTCTCCTCCCCCAACCAAGGCAAGCAATTTGATATAGATTACATATGTGCAGTCAAGCAAAACATTTCCATATTAGCCATGTTGCAAAAGAAGACACAGACCAAGAAAAAAGGCAAAAAGCAAGAGGAATGAAGAAAGTAAAAAAGTATAGTGTTTATCTTTTTTGCTTGAATTTGTATCCCAGGCACTTAGCACAATGTCCCTGGAATAGTAGGTACTTAAATCAATGTTTGCTGAGGACTAACTTAAGTGCTTTAAGCTTTATAAAAGAGTTTTACATATGTTATCTCATCTGATCGTCACAACAATTCTGGGAAGCAGTTCTTATCCCCATTTCACAAATGAGGAAACTGAGGCAAACAGGTTAAATGACTTGCCCAGAGTCACAGCTAGTAAGTGTCTGAGGCAGGATCCAAACTCAGATCTTCCTGACTCCAACATCTTATTCACTCTGCCACCTAGTCGAGAGTCCTCCCAGTCAATTTATGGCTACAACAAGAGCTGGGGAAGGGATTGCCTCGGTCCCCCAAATTGTAGCTTCAATCGGGGTTCCTTCAGTTTGGGCGAACCCTGTACAGTTTCAATCCACCAATAGCACAGGCTTGTGCAAGACAGGGAAAGGCCATCACGGAAGATCTGCAGTTCTGGCCTGGACAGCACTCGGTAACTAAAGGCGACCTCATAAGTGACTAATTGATTTCTGTTCCCTGATTAAATGTTCAGCACTTTACATGGCAGCAGAAGGAGGTCAGCGCTACATCCTCCCTCCCCACCCCACCCCCTTCAGCAACTCGTGGGGAGAGACAAAGAAATTGATTTTCCAATCGATGCTCTGAGCAATGATTAAATGTTCTCTGCACAACGGCCCTAATGAGTCCCGGAGGCGCGCCGGGCCTTTAATTAGAGACTCCCATGGGGGCCGGAGCTAGGGGCTGCCCAGGGGCCGGGGGCTGGCAGACAGAAAGGCTTGGGCCCCGGGAGATCTAAGGGCTGGGCCCTAGGGCAGAAACGCTACCAAAGGGTCTCAAAGATACGTGCGTGTGTTCGAGCAGGGACTTTGGTGTGTATGTCTAGGTCTAGGATGCCACATGCTTTCCTACATGTAGCATGTACCTTAGTCTGAATGCAGGGGTGTTCCAGGAGCCCCGATCCTCCTCCGCACCCTACACACTCCTCCCCGAAGCGTAGGGGTAATCAGAGCCAGGGGGCGGGCTCTCAGTTCTGCCTCGAGGTCAATTTGGTTGCTAGAATGGCACCCGGAGGCTTGGGCAGGAAATGAATCCCCCATAAACGCCACTGTGTTTTCATTACTCGCTGCCCGGCCCCACTGGCCTGGCAGCCCCATTGGAGGAGCTCAGACTAAAGACTTTAGAAATTCAAATGAGGCTCTCGGGGGAGAACTGGGCTTAAACATTCCCCAGCGCAGGCGGCTTTATTGAAGGAATAAACTATATTTGCAAAGTAAGATATTGAGCCTGTCACTTTCTCTTAGCGTTATAATGAGATCGAGTGAGGGAGGGAGGCAGGCAGGATGGGGTCCCCAGGGGAAAAAAGCAGGAGCAGGGAGCCTCTCCCACCCTTCACTCCCCCCACCAACACCACCGCCATCACCACGCACCCTGCCACTGGGCTCCCGGCAGATGCTCACTCCGTTTCCTTTGACTGGCAATCCCTATTCCCTCGTCTAACTCCCCCTACCTTTATACAAGACCCCCAGGATGAGAAGAGGTCAGAGTGTGGGCAGGAGTATCTGCCAGGCCCTGGAAGCCCAAGTCAATTTATTTCCCCTCCAGCTCACTCTCCAAACAATCCCTAACCTCTACCCCAAAGTCTACCTCATCACGACATTCCTGGGGCAGAATTCTGTGCCAGGATCTGGGGAAGAGCTGGAGGAAAAAAAAATTCTGTTCTCTGGGGTTTCCTAGTCTTTTGAAGGGATAGGTGAAGGGGGCAGGGAAAAAGACATATGCCCTAGAATTAGACGGAGACCCGGAGGACAGATGCTCAAGAGTAAGGGAGGAGGGAGTGATGATGAGTCAAGACAGATTTCTTACAGAAGGGGGGTATGGAGCAGAGCTGGGAAGGACAGGAGGGAGGGAGCAATAGGGCAGAACAAGAGACGAAAAGGCCAGGGGTTGGTGGGGAGTAAGGGAGGGTTTACCTGACTGAAGGAGAGAGTATGAGTGAAGAGATCCCACAGATCAGGGGGTCTCATGGACCCCTTTGGCAATCTAGTGAGGCCTGTAGACCTCTTCTGAGAATCATGTTTCTAAATGCATAAAGGCAAATTCATAGAATCACAAAGGAAACAAATTGCACTGAAATATAGTTATCAAAAGATTAAAAGTTCCAAGTTCATGGTCATCTGTTCACAGATCCCCTTGGGAGTCTGTGTACCCCATGTCAAGAACCCCTCTCAGAGATGAAGGGGTAAAATCGTGGTGTGGCAAAGGATTCTAATTATGGCTAAAAGAAAGAAGCCCAGGGTTCTTTGGCCTTGAGTCAGGCCCAGATGTTCCTCCTAGGGACTTTTCTCAGCTTCTCTGTTTTAGCACTGGTCATGGGGACCAGATGTCCAATAAGGGGAATGAGGGACATATTGGCACCGTGAACATAGCAGGAGGGTACAAAATGCCAAATGTGTCCCTCTTCCCTTGCTCAGCACTGCCTGTCTCCCACACCCCCATACATACTCAGTGCAGGGTCAGGGAGGGAATTAGACAGCTGCTCATCAAATGAAGGACATCTTTAATTTTTTTTTTCCAAGTTAAAAAAATGTTTTAATTTTTATGACCATTTAAAATTTCTTTTTTTTTTCTTCAAACCAAAGGACAGGGTGAAGTCAGAAATAAGCTGGTACAGGCTTCTGGGCTTGAAGCTCAGTTTTACAAGCCTTGATTCTCGGAGAAACCCCTACCAGCCTTGAGCCCAGCTTTCCCCACCTCTGGGGTCTATAGTGCCAACCAGAACAGCTGTGGCTCTGTGGCTGTGCCATGTCATAGAACAGTGCCAGACCTGCAGGAAGGGGCATCTAGTGTGGTAGGTCATGGAACAGCTGGCTTGTCACTTGTGCCCTGAGCCCCAAGAAGAGATAAGTGCTGACAGAGTGCCTGGTGGAGAGGCAAATTGAGGGATAGGCCAGGAAGGGGCAGAAGAAAACTTCATGGGGCAGCAGGATCAAAGTTGTTCTTGGGAAAAGGCCTAGGTGGGAGATACTAGGTCTTCTCTGTGGAACCCCTGGATGTAACTACTATACAACAATGTCATCTCCATTTCCAGAGCTTGGCAGCAATGGAGGGGTGGTGGCAGTCCAGGGACCCTGCACACAGAGAGATATTCAGGGCAACCACAAGACAAAGTCAGATATCTTCATCCTCCAAACATCTGAGATCTGGGAGGAAGAATAATATTGGTTATAGGTAAGGACAGAAACAAGGAAACAAGCATTTATAAAATGCCTACTGTGTGCCAGGTACTGTGCTCAAGGCTTCCCAAACATCATCTCATTTGATCTTTGCAACCCTGGGAGGTAGATACTATTATGGTCTTCACTTTACAGTTGAGGAAACTGAGGCAGACAGAGGTTAAATGACTTGCCCAGGGTCACACAGCTAATAAGTGTCTGCATTTGGATTTTAATTCAGGCTTTTCTCACCACTGCACCACATAGCTACTTCCCCTCCCCACTCCCCACCCCATTCTTTCTCTCTCCCTCTTCTCCTCCCCTCTCTCTCCTCTGCTCCCTCACCCTTTTCTCTTTCCCTCTCTTTATGTATACACATATGTGTGTATATGAAAGCCGAACTAGTGAAGTTTGAATTTTGGGGGCCCACCTCAGACTTCCTGTGGACCCCTTCACCTTTTCCCTGCCCTTTCATCCTTAGGCATATGGTTTTAGGGTGGCTTCCTTGCTCAAATCCCACCTTCTGCAGGAAGCTCCTAAATGCTTATGTCTTCTGAGATTATCTCCAATTTATTCTGCATATATCTTGTTTTTAATGATCTTTTTTTTTTGGAGGGGGAAAGGCAAGGCAATTGAGGTTAAGTGACTTGCCCAAGGTCACACAACTAGTAAGTATCAAGTGTCTGAAGCCTGATTTGAACTCAGATCCTCCTGACTCCAGGGCTAATGCTCTATCCACTCTGCCACCTAGCTGTCCCATATATTTTGTTTTTATGAAGCTGTTTGCATATCCCTCTCCCCTCCCCCATTAGATTGTGAGCTCCTTGAGGGGAATTATTGCCTTTCTTTATATTCCCATTCATAGCCAATTGTACCATTCATATCTATGGTGCCTGATACATAGTAGTAGTTAATAAATGCTTACTGATTTGACTTGACTGTTATTTCTGGGGCCCAAGAGAAAGCCCAGACAGTGTCAAGAGCTTTGGTTGCTAGTATCTTCATACAGTTTGCTTCTCAATGGGCTTTCTTGCCTTTCAATGTCCTATGAAGGACACTACTCCTACCCCATTCCTACGGTCCCTGAAGATACAGATAGCAGAAAACATGTCTCTAATGGGTACTGGAAAGGATTGTGCCATCCTGCCTGTGCCAGGCAGCTCCTGGTGGCAGGTGAAGCATGTAGGTTAGATTAACTATCAAGCAAAGGAAAGGTCCCTTATGAAGAACAAGCTAGAGCCTCCCCTACCCTCCCACCCATCTCTAACTGCCAGAGATATTGCCTGAATGTTGACCTCTCTTGGCCCTTTCCCTGGATCTCAGCTGTGCTTTCTGTGGGTGATGAAATGGGCAGTGATGGGTAAGCTTGGCAGCAGGGCTGTAGTGGCAAGGCACGCCCGCCCTCGGCACTTTCTTTCCTGACTTGTCACCACTCCCAGGCTGCCCAGCCAGCCATCGATGCAAAACCACAGTGACAAGATCCAGAGAGGGAGGGAAGGGGAGCTGAGCCTGGGGTGTGGGGGAGGGGGGAGAAGATGTAGGGTAAGGGCTTTTCTTACAATCCTCTGGAACAGTAATGTGACAGCTTCCCATATGGGGGTCAGTTCCCTGGGAGAACAATGGGAATCTGTCTCTCTGTCTGTCTGTCTCTGCTTTTGTTTCTTTCCATTTCTGTCTCTTTCTCCAAGACTGATGCTGGCTTGCCCTCTTGTCTCTTTTTCTGTCTTCTTTATCTCTGTCTCTGCTTTTGCCTCAGTCTGACTCTTTTCCTGTCTTTTTTCTCATTTTTCTCTCTTTTTGTCCTGTACCCCATCTCTCATGGTCTTTCTCTCCATCTCTCTCTCTGACAATGTCCCTTTCTATCTCTATCTCTGTCTCCCTGACCCCCTTTCCCCATCCTTTTCAGTTCAGTTCACTGTGCCCTTTCAATTCAGTTGAAAAAGTTTTTAGTATTTATTATAATCAAGCTACAGGGTTGGGTGTTGGAGAGAGAGACAAAAATGGAGCAGGTTCTGCTTTCAAGGAGCTTGCATTCTGTCAGGAGGATAAGTATATATCTTTGCTTCTCCTTCCTCACTTCCACTTCTTATCTTTGATATCCCCAGAGGTGAAACAAGGCAGTTTCCACTTAAAACATAATTAGTCAGGACCCCAGAAGCTGGGCTTTCTATTCCTGAAAATGGATGTGTGTTTAAGAGAATATGTGTATGTATGTTGTTCAGTCATTTCAGTCGTGTCTGACTCTTTGGGAACCCATTTGTGGTTTTGTTGGCAGAGATACTGGCCAGTGGTTTGCCATTTCATTCTTCAGTTCATTTGACAGATGAAGAAACTGAGGCAAACAAGGTTAAGTGACTTGCCCAGGGTCATATAGCTGCTAATAAATGTCTGAGGCTGGATTAGAGGTTAGGTCCTCCTGACTCTAGGGCTGGTGCTCTATCCACTGCACCACCTAGGTACCCCATATGTGAGTATGAGTGTGTTTTAAAGGATATATAGGAGTGTATGAGAACACGTGATTTTGTGTGTTTGTGTATGTGATTTCTATTCAAGGCAGATGTTGCTGGAAGCTTATGCAGATGCTCAAACATCTCTTTTGAGAGTGTGAGGCAGGAGTGGGGGGATAATTTTCTTTTTTTTTCTTTTTGGAGAGACAATTGGCATTAAGTGACTTGCCCAAAGTCACACTGCTAGTTAAGTGTTAAGTGTCTGAGGCTGGATTTGAATTCAAGTCCTTCTGACTCCAGGGCCAGTGATATATTCACTGTGCCACATAGCCACCCCGGGGATCATTTTCTTTTAATATCCTCTCTGACCATAGTAGGAAGGCTCCTTGAAGCCAGGACCTTAAAGTCTGTTTATTGGATAATATACTAATGCTTGGTGCTAAAACAGTCATAGTCTTCCCTCTAGGAGGAGAGCTCACAGAGTCCCCAATTCCAGCCTGTTCCCCCACACACTAGACTCCCTCAAATCAGGTCAGAGTTCTGGCTAAATCAAGGGAAGTGGATGCGAGTGCCTGGTAGGGTCCCTACCCCCTCCCTCTGCTTGTCAGCCACTGATCTGTTCTGTGTTCCTATAAATATTTACAAATCCCAGTTGCTGAGAAGCAAGACAGCTTTCCTCTGGCTGAAGCCCATAGGCTGTAGGCTTAGCAGGGAGAAGCCAGAAAGGATAGGAGGGAAGGAAGGAAAGTAGGAGTGGGGGTGGGTACCAGGACTCCAGGATCCTAATCTCAGATGTGTCTGAACTAATACTGTGTCCTCCAGCACCCCGGGTCTAGAAAGGTCACTCCATGTCTTCCTTATGTGGTATCACATCCTTCTTCCTGCCTGATGGAAGTCCCTATGGCAGCTGTCTCCTGTATGAACTACTAAGGTCTGTCCCTCAGCCTTTAGGAAAGTATTATACATCCCTCTCCCTGGAAGTAACTAGCTTTTCAAAAAAACCTCTAGAAAACCTCTTTGGGACCCAGGGTTATTATCTCACTACCTTTGCCCTCAGGGCACCCCCAATTAACTCATCTACATCCTTCTAAAACAAAACCTTAGGAAGACACCACCTGAGCCTGAATTCAGGAAGATCATTCAAATTTGGGCTCAGATACTCACTAGCTGTGGGACCCTGGGCAAGTCACCTAACCTGCCTGCCTCAGTTTCCTCAACTGTAAAACGAGAATGATAATAGCACCTTCCTTCCAGGGTTGTTTTGAGGATTAAATGAGATAATATTTGGAAAGTCCTTAGCACAATGTCTGGCAATAATAGGCACCTAATAAATGCCTGTTCCCTCCCTCTAAATCTCCCTGAATATGTCTGGGAATTTGAGAGAATTATCTCCTTGTTTTATAACTCTCTAATTCACTTATCAAGTAATATTATATATTACAGTTACCTTTCCTGATATCTTACACTTTTATTAGACCTTAAGCTTGTTGAGGGCAGGGGCCATGTCCTTGTATCCCCTTCTAGCTGATCAATTCCTTTGTTTGTGTAGCATAGAAGATAGAGAACAAAAGAGAATCAGAGACTTGGTTTCCAATCCTGTTTTAGATATCGAATAGTTATGTAATTCTGGACAAGTCATTCACTCTCTATGAATTTCAGTTTCCTTGTTTGTAAAATTGGGATAATCAGAGGACAGTCTGTTGGAGCAAATGAGTTTATCTGTATAAAGTTTTGCAAATAGAAACGTCAGTGATTAAGATAATGGTAATGACGTTCTCCAAGAACTTTCTCAGTTTCTTCTAGAAGCAAGTTCAGTCAAGCCCCACATTCCAGAAGGCAGATTTCTGCTTCTCAGATGAGGTGACCCCCTTGTTTCCACAATTCAGAGATAATGAAGATTCCAGGGTAAGCCCAGGCTCCAATATTCCCTAGAATCACTATGGTCTTGGGGCTCCCTGATCCTGTGTTATCTTCTCCCTAGCTGGAAAGGGCAGAGTAAATATCTGGTCCTTCTGCTCAGTTTCTAATTGTCTACACTGTGTCCATGGCCCTTATGGGAATGATCTGGAGATAGGAAGGACTGAAAACATCAGGCTGTAGAGTAGGAAGGAAAGCTTTCTACCTTGGAATGAGTCAATTTCCTTTTGGAAGGCTTGGACATCTCCATTGGCCAATGACCCTGAGTGGGAGGGGAGAGTGGAGCAGGGGCAGAGGTGGAGCAGGGGATCTGCAAGTAAGTGGAAAAGTGGGACTCTCTTTTTCTCTTCCATTCTCCCAATGTTGCTTTCCTCAAGATGGGGAACTTAGGAACATTTCAATTACATGGGTTGGGATAGAGTGGGGGTGGAAGGTGGAAGTTGGCACCCCAACTTTCCACAGTTCCTTTAGCTTAGAGATAGAGGTGAATGAGAATGAGGAAGAAATGAGCTGAGGAGAAAAAAGGGATGAGGAAGAGAAGGGGGAGGAGTATAAGACGGATAAATGGGGGGGGGGTGAGATTAGACCGAGGCTCTGATGGTAAGAGTCATTTTATTTCCTGAATTTGAGATGAGACCAGTAATCTCCCTGGTTCCTAGGAAGGAAAAGCAGGGAATTTGGGGGGGGGGGGAGACCAGAATATGTTCAGAAAGAGAGGCCCAGGGGTGGCAGAGAAAGAGTTAAACAGATTCTGAAAATAACCAAGTCGAAGCAAAAGCTGAAGCTGGGCATGGTGAGTGCCTCTCCCGGAGAGACGGATCTATAGAGGGAAAAGTCAGTGCAGCTCCCCTCCCGCCGCCCGCTGCCTGGCATTGGCTGCTAATTAAGCCTCCTCTCCATACCCCCTCCCCTTTCCTGGGCTAGCATGCTGAGGATCCCCAAGCACCGTCAGGTTCTAAGAGCTTAGAGGAGGAGGGGGAGTTGAGGTGGGTAAGGGTGGACAAGCGCCTCCCGACTTATCAGAAGAACTCCAGCCGGGACCCAGAAGGGCTGTAGCCTCCGCGATCACATGTACTGGACACACACTCATATGCACAGCCCTGGCCTGGGGCTAGAACAGACAGATAGGAAAAAATACAGACAGACGGACCTGGTTAGATGCTGCTTCCAGAGGCGGGGGAGTCTGCAAAGTACCTAGGGGATGGTGGAGGAGGACTGAGACCAGATAAGAAACAAACAGATCATAATGCCCATAAAATCCATCAAAAATGCTCAAGTCAGGAGATCCTAGAGGCAAAGTGAATGGAGAAGTCAGAAAGCCGAGCCATGCCCTTTCCTCTGAGAAGCGAGAGTGTACCTCAGTTTCCTCCGTCCTCCCATAGCAGTGGGATATTTCCTAGCAAACAATCTTTACACAGAAAAACCCTGGAGGGATAGGTAATCAATCAATCTTTTGCTTTGTTTGAGAACTCCCTCAGAAAAGGCAAGGGGCCGGTCCCTTCGAGCCTCAGCCCAAAGCCCCCATTTGCAAGCTTCAGTGGCTCATCTGGAAGTTCATACTCTTTCTGGAGGATGGGCAAAGGTATCTCAGAGGGAGAAACCCCAGAGGTCCTCTGAGAGCAGCCAAAGGGACCCAGGAGTTTTGACTAGCAGAATGTAAGCACCCTAAGGGCAGAATGGAAACTGACTGAAGAGACTGTGTCCCTCTATCCCCAGTTCCTGGGACACAGTAGGCACTTAATAGAGGCTAATCCCGTGGAATGGAATGAATGGCCCCTCTCCTTTTCTCTCCAGAGGGGAGAGGGCTGGGGTAAAGACTTTCCCTGCATCCAGAAATTAGGGACCCAAAATTCCCTATTGCTCCCCCCCCCCTCAAAAACCCTACCTTTCCCATGAGCTCTCAGTGGACCAGCAGAGAGCTTTCCCAGAAATCTATGAAAAATATCCGCTTTGCTTCTCTCTTCCCTGCCAGTCGATGAGCTTCTCCCACACACACATACACCCCTTTCCCTTAAATACACATATACACTGGGGTGGGGGTGGGCAGCAGGGAACTTGGGGGCCCAGAGGATGGAGGGGATGTCAGAGCCCTATGTGGAGGGAGCATGGAAAAGGAACTGGAGATTCATATTCGCTGGGGCTCAGCCTCCTGCTCCTAACTCTCTCCCTGTGAGTCGGAGGCATAATTGTGCTGCCTGTCACTTGTTCATAACGCTATCTGTCTCGGAGGCTGACCCCGTAACACCCGCCATTATATTGGCTCCTGTTGGGGCTGCCGAGCCTCATTACTTATACATGCAGCTCGGAGGAGCGGGCTGGGCAGGGAGGGGGGAGATGGCCCCTCTGATTAGGCAATTTTCCTGATCCAGGGCCTTTGGTGGTGGTGGGGTGTGTGTGTGAAGAAGCTGTTTTTCCATCTGCTCTCCCTTTTCTCCTTTCCAGCTCTGCCATCCCTACCCAGAAGCTTGGGTTTTGGAGGGGGGCAGAGAAGGATGGTCTCCCCCTGCTGGTAGGACAAGAAAAGGACCAAGGAGGGACCAAGAGGGCTGACGAACACAGGGGGTTAGACTGGATAGGGCTCAGGTCCCAGCTGCTCCCTCAGCTGGCTAAAAGAGTAAACAGAAAATGGGCAAATGCTTCCCCGGACCCCCCACCTTCAGCATATGCTCTCTGAGTACTATGAATAAGAAACCCACTCCTCCCTCCACCCCCCCCCCACCCTACCAATCTCAGAGATCATTAATCTAGAATCCAGTAAAATGCCTAGCCTGAGCGCTCAGCCCACAGTTTGAGTGGGGGCAAACTAGGGATAGGGGACTAGACCCCAATAGGGTCAAGCCAGGCCTCCACCCTCCTCTCTGTGTGGAGTAGTAGCTCACATTCTAGCCACCATGCCCCTCCAAGTTTGCACTAACATACACACACACATGTAGGAATTTCTCTGTAGCCTGGTACCTTGGGAGATTGAGTTTTGAAGAAAACCCCTGTCAGCATCATCACATTCAGAATTAGGACTCAGGAGGCCTGAATCCCAGAGCTTTGCTGAATCTTGTTTTTCCTGACTTTGCCCCTGCTCAGATTACATCACAATCCCCACAAGTACTTACAATCCTTTTCTTTGCCTTTTTTTTTTTTTTTGCTTTTTGGAGGGCAATTGGGGTTAAGTGACTTGCCCATAGTCACTTTTTTTGTTTTTTTTGTGTTAAGTGTCTGGGGCTGGATTTGAACCCAGTCCTTCCTGTGGATCCCTTCACCTTTTCCCTGCCCTTTCATCCTTAGGCATATGGTATTAGGGTGGCTTCCTTGCTCAAATCCCACCTTCTGCAGGAAGCTCCTAAATGCTTAGGTCTTCTCTCTGAGATTACCTCCAATTTATTCTGCATATATCTTGTTTTTAATGATCTTTTTTTTTTGGAGGGGGGAAGGCAAGGCAATTGGGATTAAGTGACTTGCCCAAGGTCACACAGCTAGTAAGTATCAAGTGTCTGAGGCCTGATTTGAACTCATCCTCCTGACTCCAGGGCTAGTGCTCTATCTACTCTGCCACCTAGCCGCCCCATACAATCCTTTTCATTCCCCCAAAAGATGATGGGAAAACATAAAAGGGGAGAGGTGAGGGAGGAAAAGAGGAAGGCACCTTAAACTTAGGTCTTCTGTGTTTTTTAGTATTGAATATAAATCAATGGATTTTCCTTATGTCAGAGCTGGAATGGACCTTAGAGGTCTCATTTTCCCTCATTTTACACATAGAGAAACTGAGGCCCAGAGAGGGAAAATATTTTGTTAAAAGTCATGTAGCCAGGGGGCGGCTAGGTGGCACAGTGAGTAGAGCGTCGGACCTGGAGTCAGAAGGACCTGAGTTCGGATCCGACCTTAGACACTTAATGCACACAAACAAAAATCGTGTGACCTTGGGCAAGTTACTTGCCAGTTACTGGCAAGTTACTTGCCAGTTGGAAACAGTCAGGACTTGAAATCATGATTTCTGTCATCTAGTACAGTGCTCTTCTCACTATAATATGTCACAAAGTCAGCATTTTGGGGCCCAAACAGAAAGGGGAAAATAAAACCCACCTCCAAACCCAAAACCTTATTCCACCAGAGACCACAAGGGGGCGATAAAGCCAATAGCTTGAATTGGCACTAAAAAGAAAGCAGAGAGGGATGAATGAATGAATGAGAATGAATGAATGAATGAATGAATGAACCTAAAAAGGAGCCCCTAGAAGGGAATCCTTAGTGCTTCAAAACTGTGGAAAACTGAAGAACATGATCTAGAACCGCGGGAAGGCTCAATTCTATAAAATTTCCCCCAAATTTGGTCACATCCTTAAACCCACTGTGTGTGCTGATCAATAGTGTGAAGCAAAAGGCGGTACCATCAGATAAGGCAGAGAAAGGGAGGGGAAGGCCAAGATGCAAGCACCTAATATTTTGACTGAAAGATTCCTGCTCCTGCCCTCTATCCCCAAATGATAGCTTCAGAGAAGGACCTGGCACACATTCTCACACACACACCCAAAAGTACACACCCTTGACACTTTAACAAGTAGTCATTCAACCCCACTCCACCACAAGCACTCACATCTACATCCCTACTCACACTTCCTCAAAGTTACAAACATTCACACTCTCTGTTCAACTAACTCTTTGGCTCTGATTGTGAGTCTCATAGGAAACGATGGGAGGTGATGGAGGACTTCTTACCAACAACCTGAATGCAGTAAAAAAACCTCAAAGGAAAGTTGAAGATATCCAGTTCCCTGTGCTTCCCTGACTCCCAGACAAAACCACAGATAAGCCCCCAGCTCTGTGGAGCTTTACCTCCCTCACCTCCAGTATTCATGTTTCTTTTCTACTAACCTAGGTTCCCAAGGGGGCAGTCCTTCTAGGCAGCAGGGAAACTTGCTATTCTCTCAGTTGGAAAATCCATCCTACTTCATGTCTTTGCATGGACTGTCTGCCCCTTCTCCCCTACCTTTTCCAATTCTTAGTCCCTTCCAAGGCTTAGCTCAGGTCCCACTTCTGGAATGAGACCTTTCTTGACTCCCTCCTCCCATCATGCTCTCTCTTTCCTTGAATTATCTTGTATTTACCTACGTTACATGTCATTTCCTTCCAGTGAACTGTAAACTCCTTGAGGTCAAAGTTCAACTTAGCTTTTGTCTTTGTACCTGAAGCCCCTATGTAATAGATACTGAATGCATGTTTGTTGGGACTGTAAGTAGTTTTGGGGAGTGAGTAACTTAGGTATCTAGATTGCTGGGATTCTACTCCCTCAATCAAAAGATGGAAGATAAGATGGAAGCTCAAGATAGATCATCTGTCCTGTGGCCCAAAGTGTCCTTTAAGGCTATTGATCAGATGAGATAATACCTGTAAAGTGCTTAGCAAGCCTTATGCTGTTATATAATAATAATTATTATTATTATTGTGATCAAAGCCCATTCCTGGGGAGTGATAAAAATAAGAATTATAATAATAAAGGACATCATTGATATAATAAATGATAACAATAATTATAAATATCATTGTCATTGTACTCCCTTTCCTGGCTGATCTTACAACACTGGGCAGGAGCTGGAATGGGTTTTGATAAAAAGAGAATAATAATAGTTCACATTGATATACAGTTGTAGAGTTACAAAGTATATTACATACATTATCTCTTTTTCTCATCATAAGAACCCTATTGTTGAAGAAGCAGCATTGTACAGCTTGCAGAGTATTGGACAAGCAAGCCTGTGTTCAAATTCTGCCTCTCTCTTTTTTTAAGATTCAATCATAACTGTGATACCTCTGTGGTAGGGGGTTAAATGAAATCATCTATGTACATTACTTTAAACACTTCACAAACACCAGCTATTACCATCATAGGGTAGCTAGGTAACACAGTAGATAAAGCACCAGGCCTGGAGTCAGGAAGACTCATCTCCCCAAGCCCAAATCTGGTCTCAGAGACTTGCTGGCTATGTGACCCTGGGCAAGTCACTTAACCCTGTTTGCCTCAGTTTCCTCATCTGTAAAATAAGCTGGAGAAGGAAATGGCAAATCACTCTAGTATCTTTGCCAAGAGAACCCCAAATGGGTCCATGAAGATTTGGAAACAACTGAACAATAAAATCACCAACATATCCATTTGTAAAAATTTTGAGCAATTATCACCCCAGGAGAGAAAACTTATCAGACTAGTGAAATGTCTTGGTCAGGGCTATACAGCTAATAAATAAGAGCTGGGACTCAAACCTAAGTGCTCTGACTAAATCTAAGGCTCTTTCCATGACCCCCAATACCTAAAGGTAGTAGGGTATGGCCCCTGTCTGGAGTTCAAAGAAAGAAATTAAGACAGGGAACTAGACTGTGACCCAGGATCTGGGGCATGATTGACTTGAGGATTTCCAGGTTGGGATGTCCTCACCCATACTAGCTAATGATGGTCACATTGCCACTCTACCAGACCAACAGGTAGAGTGTCCAGGAGCTCAGGCCTTTACTGTTCCCTCACCTCAAAGAAAAGAATAAATAGATTTTCTCTTCCCAGGGCATATGATCACCATCCTCTTGAGAGAATCTCCAATCTTGGAGGGTTCCTCTTTCTAGGATTTGGACAGGGCACTCACCCTTACCCATCCAGCTCCTTGGAGGCAGCAGAAACAGAGCTGGCGGCATCTATTGGCCCAGGCTCGAAGGCCAAGATGGCTGTTAATTAAAGTGCTGGCACCAGATCCTCTCTGCAAAGTTTGAAGCCGTTATTTTCCACTCCAGCGAAGCGGGGAAAATCCGGCTGGGCTCACAGAGATGCCAAGTCGAGCCAGAGGGAGCCATCTTTCGGGCTGGGGGCTGGGGGGGCCACCAGAATAAGCTTGCCTCTCCTTAGTGGCATATGTTGTGAGGGCACCCCCCCCAACACCAGCCTGGCTGGAAAGGGAAGGGCAGTCAGAGAGGAGGGATGTTTCTTCCAACAGCTCCTGGATGGAGAGGAGAAACATAGAGCATCACACAGAAGAGAACTTGGGGGACAAACCCCAAAGGTTTTAGGAAATGAGGAGATTGTGAGGTGTCAGTTTGGGGTCATGTTGTCTATACAAGCCATAGAATCATAGCATGAGGAAGTTTAACTTTAAGAAGCTACTTTATACAGAGGAGGAAACTGAGACTGGGAAGAGAAAGTAACTTGCCCAAGGTCACAGGGCCACTAAATGGCTGAGCAGGAACTGGGGAACAGGTCTTTGGATTTGAAATCCAGGGATCTGCCCAGTACCGTGTGCTGCCTCTCCATGTGCTAACCACAAAGCAAATTTGTATCTAGTGCCTGATTCAACAACTCTTCCATTCTTACCCATAAGCCTGAGGCTCCAACTAGCAACAACTAGGTGAAGTCTAAAGGGGATGTTGTTCTCCACTCCTGATAGGAAAGGATAAGTTCTTCTGAGCCCTGAATAGCACTGCACTCCTTCATCCACCCTTCCTTCCTGGACTTCACCCTGGCATTCAGCATCCCCATTATACCCATATTCTCTGGCATTCTACTTTGGGAGTTGAGGGCAGTTTAAAATGCTCTCCAACCCAAGACTCAAGGGGAAAAAATACCTGTACACATTTTGAAAGTGTCCAACCTTGGGACCAAATACCACACCAGCCATGCCTTCAGCGCAGCCCTTTGGTCAAGGAGTCCACAAATTCCTGAGAAGAGCTTGGTTCCTGGGGAGAGTGTCTTCCATCAGGAGGGGGAAGGGTAGAGTGTAGAGAGAGGTTCAGCGACCTCACACTGGTGATTTCTTAGAGACTTGATTTCTACTCCCTGGCCTGGTTGGACAGGGCCTCTGGGGAGAGAAGGCTGGAGAGAAGGGCACTCACCCTTCAGCCAGGAAAGGAGGCATTGCTTGAAATGGCAGAGCCCCTGTCGGGCAAGATAAACAGAGGGTGGGTGGGGGAAGCAGTAGAGCAGTGCAGCTCTCTGCCTCAAATAATGTGACAAATATTTTGATGGAAGGAGACACATCTCAGTTTATGCAACCTAAACACTTTAATGCAATAGAGAAAAGGGGAACAACCCAAACTTAATGGGAAAAAGGAGCTGAGTGATGAGATGTGGGAGGCTGGGGGGTTTGGGAGTGGAAGGGATAGCAAGTGTAAGATTAACCCCCTGAATACCAGAGTTTTCTGCATACACTGCAGTCTTGGAAGGGGCTATCACCTGTAGAAGCTCTTTTATTCAGACGGTGGGAAAACAGATCAAATAGGTCAATTCTCTCCTGGGGGTGTGAGATGGTGGTGGGGGTATTTCTCCATTGACAGTAAGTCAACGGGTGGGGATGAGGCGGGATGCTGCTCAGAGGGAAGTAAAGAAAGGTGGTGTGGCCAGTTTCTTGCTGGGAGGCAAGTAGGGAAGGTGATGGGAAATGCATCTCTGTCTCTAGAGGGCTAGTGCCCCTGTGGCAGATGTGTCAGCAACCTGGCTGTCAACTCAGGGAATCAGGGGGCTTCTTCTAGAGCAGCCCAGGCTCTTCCAGAAACATTCAGGCTGGAATCAAAGCTTTTGACTAGGCGCTGATCAGTCAGGGCACTATTGATGAAATGTTGGTTTTCACAGCCGATTAGATCCAAGTAATCCCATGTCTTTTCCAGCTCTTCCGCACTGCAAGAGCCCCGGGCTGTGTCCCCAGCTGGTCGGACTTAGCCTATCCTGCCTTTATCCCTTTTCCCTCTTCCCTCCTCTCCCTTCTTTGCCCTTCTTTTTCTCTGCCTTCTCTTTTCCCCACCTGTCTCATTATCCTTCCTCCGTCTATCCTCCTGTCCTTTCCTTTCTCAAATACAAGAAGCGAAAGCCCTTTGAGAACCTCCAAAGCTCGGCACAAATGGAAGCGGATTGATATCACCGTCATGACTATCCTCGTACTCATCACTCTTTGTCCACTTCATTTGTCACTTTGTCGTGTGCCTGTCTCTCCTCTCTCTCTCCCTCTCCCTCTGTCTCTCTCTCCCTCTGTCTCTCCCTCTCCCTCTGTCTCTGTGTCTCTCCCCCCTCCTCTGTCAAGATAGATACTTTGTTAGTCTCAATCCTTTTTTGGCTCATGATCTCCACGTCCTTTTCTGACTGTTTATTACTGTCTTCTTCCCTCTTGGTCACTCTCTGTTTTCCTATCTTTCTCCCTCTTTCCTTCTTGGTATGTCTGTCTAACCCTTCCCCTCCCCCGCTTTTAGTCTCGATTTCTCCCTTTCTCTCTCTTTTTTTAACGTGTCCGTGGATTTCTTTCCCCGTCTCTCTCGCACCACCCCCTCCTCCTCAGCCCCCACCCGTTCCCCCTCTCGGGAGGCGGGTCCCAGCCTCCTGCAGCCCAATTGAACCCTAGCCCCGCCCGGTACTCTGCCTCTCCTCCCGCCTGCAGAGTCCGGGGGAGCGGCCGGGGGAGCGGCCGAGGGGGCGGGGCCCGGTCGAGGGGGCGGTGGCCGCGGCAGCTGTAGGAAACGGGAGGCGGAGTGCGGGCGGTGGCGCTGCTCAGTCCGGGCCGCACCGCGGGAGGGAGAAAGGGTGGGAGGAGGGAGAAGGGCTAGGCAGCGCCGTGCGCTCCGCCCGGCCCCATGCCCGGAGCTCCGCAGGACCGCCCCTGAACCCGGGCGCCCCATTGGTGCCCCCCCGCCCCGTTGGCACCATTGCCCCGACGGCGCGACCGGGCGGCCCGGCGCTTGCTAGGCTCCGCGCCGGGAGGAAGACGCTGCTGGCGGCCGCAGTGGGAGTGGTGATGCTGCTGGTCCTGGTCGTGTTGATCCCCGTGCTCGTCAGCTCTGGCGGCCCCGACGGCCACTATGAGATGCTGGGCACCTGCCGAATGGTGTGCGACCCCTACCCGGCGCGGGCCCCTGGCTCTACCACTGCTGCCCGCCCCGACGGTGAACCCCTGAGCGAGCACAGTGGCGCACCCCCACCATCCACTCTGGTGCAGGGACCCCAAGGGAAACCTGGCAGAGCCGGGAAGCCTGGACCCCCAGGACCCCCAGGAGATCCTGGACCCCCGGGCCCTGTGGGCCCCCCTGGGGACAAGGGCGAGCCCGGGAAACCAGGTCCCCCTGGGCTCCCGGGCCCTGGAGGCAACGGTGCCATCAGCACGGCCACCTACACCACGGTGCCCAGGGTGGCTTTCTATGCGGGCCTGAAGAATCCCCACGAGGGCTATGAGATACTCAAGTTCGACGACGTGGTCACCAACCTGGGGAACAACTACGACGCGGCCAGTGGCAAGTTCACGTGCAACATCCCTGGCACCTACTTCTTCACTTACCACGTCCTGATGCGAGGAGGGGATGGCACCAGCATGTGGGCAGATCTCTGCAAGAACGGGCAGGTGGGGACCAGGGGAGGCTGGGTCTGGGGTGGAGTGGGGAGAAGGGCAGAGTCGTGAGAACAGAGAACAGAGAAACTTTAGCACAGGATCACTGAGGTAGGTGGGTATCAGGGAATGGGGGTGGGGAGGTGACTGGGAATAGGGAGTTCGGGCTCTGTGGTGGAACGGTGACCTTGGACAAGTCACTTCCCTTCCTCAGAGCCTCAGTTTCCTTCTCTGTATAATAAGTAGGTTGGAGTAGATGGTCTCTAAATTCCCTTCCAGGTGTAAATCCTAGAATCTGAAGAGGGGAACGACAGGTGGGCACTGAGAGTGAGTGGGGAGGGCCTAAGGGAAAGAATGCCTAGAGATGAGAGAGGTGGGGAGGGGGACAATTGGAGATAGGTTCGGCCAGGGAGACAGGACAGCAAGAGTGCTAGGAGGCAGGAAACAGGAGGTACAGTGAACTTCAGTATGGGAGGGGACAATTAGCACAGGTGAAGCAGGTATTAGGACCAAAGGGGCTTAGGATAGCCAGGGCAAACTGGTCCTTAAGAGCTGGTAACCCACCCTCCGGGGCCCAATAGCCCATCGGGGTTTTCTAGCTGACCTTCTTTCAAGTAGGAAGATACTGGGTAAATCAGCACCCAGCCCTGTCCCCATCCCCTAGAACTAACAGGGTAGTCCCTGTGGGAAAAGTTTGCCTCCCAGAAACATGGTTTGCGGGTGTCTGAGTTCTGCTGCAGTTCCTCTCTCCTCCTTATTTGCTTGAGGGAGAGAAGGGTAGTATCCAAAAATTCTGCCCAGGAGAATCTTTCCCCTTTTGCCTGCCTACTTCGAATCCCCAGGAGCCTATAAACCTGGGATAGAACTTGAAAACGCAGAAAGCTATAGCTGCCTTCTTCACCTTGGGGAGAAAGGAAAGAGGAAGATCTGAAACTCCAAGCTTCTAATGCCAATGCCTCCCTGCTCTGTTCAAGCCCCCAAATTCATTCCATAATTATTCCTTTGACAGCCTGGATTGAAATGTCCCTCATGGCTGTCCACTGACCTAGGGGGTAGGATCGGTGGTCAAGCCAAATACTCAGATTGTGGGGGCAGGAGGAAAGAGCTCGAAAGCAACTGAGCAGAGTGGGGAGGGACCACATTGGGACCTTAGCCTCAGATTAATCTTTTTCTCTCCAATAGTCCTTCCTTTCTCAGACTGTGCCTGCCTGAACTGAGGCTCATAAATACAGCTAAAGGTAGAGGGGGTAGAGATCAGGAAAAAGTCATGGTGGTGTGTTTGTGTCCCTGTCTCATCCTTTCTTGTTGTTTTTTTCATCTCTGTCCTCAGTTGCTAAATTGGGCAAGCTAAGCTACCCTAGGTCTCTGTAAGGGGTTGGCCTTGATTAGAACACAATGCTGCTTATTAATCACCAATAAAGATTCAGCAATGTCACCTTTGAATGCTGAGCCCCAAGTTTCTCCTTTTCCCCAAAGAAAGTTTGAATTCAGAGCTTTCAGGGTTGGGATGAGGACTGTAAGCCTGGTCTTTCTAAGACAAGTGAGATACCCATCCTTCCCAGCCCTGCCCCATCACTGGGTGGCCTGAGGGGAGGTGCATAATGCTAAAAATACACTAATATCACTTATGGAGAAATAATGACAGCTTACTTCCATCACCAAACAGAAAAATAGCCTTATGTTCAGGCAAGGGGCATGGTCTGGGCAGAGCCTGGCAAATCAGGGCCCTAATCTTTGAGATGGCATATGGGGATGGGGAGAAGTTCAGGATCAGTGAATGACTCAGGGAAGCAGCCAGTGGGGGAGGAGAGTCCCACCATTTCCAGGCATAGACACCTTTAATCATGTAATCATTGCCTACAACCCCACCCACATAATCAGTCTCTAGACCCCTGGCACTAACCCTGACACACACTTTTCACCCCAGTCAAGCTTTTTGTCCTTTTGTCACTATTCATGATATTCATTCTAACCATTTTTTTTTTGGTGGGGGGGATTTAATATGATGTGCTCCAAGCCAGCACCCTCTCCACCTTCTCCCTTGCAGAACAGCTCTGGATGTGGGCAGCTGGAACTAGCCTCATAGAAAGATACAAGAAGAAGTAAGCAGAGATAGGAGAAGGGATAGGGAGAAGGATTGGGAGAAAGGGAAAAAGAAAGGGACCAGGGGAGGGGCAGCAGATTTAGGGATGAGCCAATAAGGAAAGTTGTTGCCTGAGAAGAGGAATTCTTTCCTTTCCCCCTGGTTCTCTACCCTAAAGCTGAGAGAAAGGGCTTCCAGTCGCTGTCCAGGAGCTGGTCTTTCCTGAGTCTTCATTTTCCCCTGCTGGGGGTGTCTTCCTGGATGCTCTGGGCAGGCCATTCATTTCTGCTCTTGGATGCTTCTCATATCTCTGAGGTCTAGCCTGCACTTTTTGCTTTCCATTCATTAATGCTCAAATTTCCCTCAAACCCTCTCATCTCCCTGACTACCACCCTGTATCCTTGAACTCTCTCAAAGGAAGGGGTGGGCAGGTCCTTAGACCTAGACACCAGAGAGTTGTAGACCCCTAGACTGGGTCCTTGGGGGTGGGGGTGGGGAGGTAGGGGGAAAGGGAAGGAGGATATGTTGGCTCTGACCCAGCCCTGTGTTAGGCAATGCAGTTATAATATGAAGGGTTGTTCTATCACTACCCAGGTCATTTATAGGGGCATTTAAAGAAAAGGACTTTAAAACCTTGGAGTATATTACGAGGTATGGAGGTATGTTGTGTGTGAGGCATAAAAAAACCTCAGCATCTGTGATCAGTATTAGTTACTAAAAGAAGAGGGATTCTGGTCCTAATTCTGCTACTGTGTGACCTTGGGCGGGTTATTTCCCCTCTCTGGGCCCCAGTTTCCTCTTCTGAATAATGAATAGGTTGGACTGGATGATCTCTTTCATCCCAGGAATTCTGCAATACTGATTCTAGAAGAATAAGTGGGTGGTTTTTTTTTTTTTCAAATAGGGAAAAGGGAAGAGTTTTTAAATGTGGTTTTTAGAGGAGACTGAGGCAAGAGTTAGCTTAATAGAGGAAGGCAGTATAAAAAATATCTGGCTTCTTTCTTTCTAGTGGGTTCAGGAATATGTGTTTTGCTTCTAAAGCTCAAGGGAGGATTCAGCCATGACTGGTGACCAGAAGTGAACTATGTCAGAGTCATGGCCCTGGAATCCATCTGAATAGTGGTGTTGGAAGGGAGGCAGCCCCAGCATCTCTCCAAAGCAAATGAAATACACCTACCTCATCCCAAGGTTAGTTTACTCATAGTATTGGAGTAGAAGACTAGGAGGGGCTATCTGAGAAGCCACTCTGTACATCTAGGTTTTTAGTAGGATCTGCTTACTGAGGGAGCAGAGTGTCCACTCACAAGTTAAGAGACTTTAAGAGGCTGGCTTCTTTAAAGTCCCTTCTCAAGTTCAGGGCAGGTGAACCCCAGATAAGCATGCTGACCAAGAGATGTTTCAATAACATCACAAATGCATAAATTCAAAAACTCCTACAAGAAATATGATTAGACTGAGGATCCATTTCCAGCATTTTTTCTATGGAACTAACTGACCCCAGTAACACTGTTTCACCTTTTCATGGGCCTAATTCACAACCTTAAACTTTTGTCTTAGACCCAAGGTAGGGAGGGACTTTAGAGGCAATCTAGCCCAATCTCTCATTTGACAGATGAAGTAACTGAGTCCCAGGGAGATTAACTGACTTATCCAAAGTCACACAGATAGTAAGTTTCAGAGGAATTATTTGAACCTCTACCCTTTTATTCCAGAGATCTTTACACACTGCCTCCTGTTTTTCAATTTCCCCTCCAGGGACTGGTCAAAAGGAGGTGACCTCAGCCCTGTAAGAGATTGAGGCCAGGTGGGCAGTTGTTGCAAATTCCTCATTCTCTTCCCCCATGGAATCATAGAATCTCAGATCTGGAAGGGACACCAGAGACCATGTAGCCCAACCCTACCTAAGCAGGAAAGGGGCAGCATGGACTTGTAATCAGGAAGCTATGAATTCAAATCCTGCATCACACACTTATACCTTACTTAAATAAAACATGAATAGCTTTATGATCCTGGTCAAGTCACTTAAACCTCTTTGAGCCTCAGTTTCCTTATCTGTAAAATGGGTATTGCTGTAAAGGGCACACATGAGAATATATGTAAACTTTGCAAAGCTTAAAGCCTTATGGAAATGCAAGTTTTTATTACATTCTCTACATTATCACCAAGTGGTCATCTAGCCTCCACTTGAACACCAGACATCAAGTAAATGGGTCTCTTCTGTTCCCTTTCCTCATCTCCCTCATCATTTAGTAATCCCAAATCCCTTCCTCTTTTCTGTCTCTGAGGTCCTGGTTCTTGAGGCTCAGTTCCCTGTCCTTTGGAATAGTACTAGAATAACACAATCTTGATGCCTCATTAGACAATCAGGATCATTTCAAGAATAACCATGGTAATTAATAAACAATAATCATAATGCTTCTAGATGCCTGTCATATCACCAGGAGATTTCTAATGCAAGATTATTATATCATTCATTCAGAAAATATTAAAATGGATTTGGTTATTAAAAATATGCTGTCTTAATGAGTTAAGGCCAGATTACTCTGAGTAATAAAAATAAATATCAGTAATGTATTAGCAGAGATGACAACATGTATACATAATAATAAATGACACTAAGATCAGGGAGAGAAGACCAAAAGTTAGCTGCTTATTTCTCTGGAGTACTCAGCATTTCAAAAACTGTTCCCCCTAAAGTCCTGAGTTCTTTATCACATAAAAAATCTAAGCTGAAAGTATCAATGATAAAAACAGAATCTTCTCATCCATCTCCCAGATGGAAAAACTGAGTTTCCCCACCCTATCCTAATCTTCCCCTGGGCTTACCTGGAGAGTGATTGTGAAACCAACCACAAGTTTTTCCATGCACAGCCTGGAATATGTCAGGAAAAGGGGACCAGAATTTGGGTGTTTGGACATTAAATGGATGGTATGTAAATATATGGAAGTCCATTCCATCACTGACCTGCACTGCTTCTTTGAGCCCATAGGAGGGAGTCGGTTCTCTGGCAATACTCTGCCCCTTAATTGGCTATCTTAGAATCATAAATTGGAGGGACAGTAGATTGGGGAGAATTAGGGAAAGGGGGATCAAAAGGGGGACCCATTCTGCTCCTTAAAAGATCAGAGATGTTTCTAAGGTTATAGGTAGGAACAGTGAATTAAATGCCTCTCTTTTTTCTACAAGGTTGGCACTAATATTATCTCATCCCTCTCTACATCCTGAAGTGAGTCCAGATCCTGGGATTCAGCCTCAGGATGACTCCAAATGTTCTAGGAAAAGGCAGAGTGGAACTCTTACCTTTCTCCTAGGCCACAGATAGAATCCCCTCTACCTACAGACACACACACACACACACACACACACACACACACACACACACACACATTCCCTACAGTCTAACAGAAAAGGACATATCCATGAGAGGGAATGAAGAACAGGGAAGAAGGTGAGGACAACCTTTCAAATGGGCACTGGGGAAGTGGTTATCCTTCCCTTTGTCACACCAGCAGGTGAGGGTCAGGGAGCTTCAGAGACAAGATTTCTCCAAAGTCTTGGTTCAGTTTTAAGCTTAATACCTTTATACACTGCTTCCCACATGTCAGTTTCCCCTCTAGGGACCAGATTAAAAAGTGGTGACCTCAGTCCTGCTACAGATTGAGGGTAGTTGAACAGTTGCTGCAAATTCCTCATTCTGTCCCTCTGTAGAAATCAAAGAGTCTCAGAATTGGAAAGGACATCAGCTAGAAATCTAGCCCAGTCATACCTAAGCAGATGTTAAAGCTTTAATGGCTTAAAACTGTGCCAAGACTTTGGGGATACCCTGTATTATCTCACTTGATCCTCACCTGTAGAGTGTGAGTAATGTTATTATCCCCATTTTACAGATGAAACAACTTGCCCCCAGTCACATATCTAGTGAATAGCACAGCTGGTTGGCTGATTCCAAGTTTAATACTCATTCCAGTTCCTTAAGTTGCCTTCAAAAACGAAGAACCCAACAGACTCAAAATCCTGAGATTTAAAATCTCAAGATGAACGAGAGAGGGGGGAAAATATACTGGCATGCCCATTCCCTGCACTGAGATGCTCATGCCTCATTCCCTTTTGTTGTCTCTTAACTTCTATCCCTGAAAGGAAGATGGAGCCAACTCCAAAACTGAAGAATCTTAGAGGGAAGATACCACATGGCCATATGGGGCCTGCAAACTGAATTTCCATTTGAGTGGGGAAATGGAGAGAATTCCTCAGCCTCATTCTTCAAATACTAGGTATCCCTAAGTCTTAGTATAGTTTTAAGCTAGCTTGAAACTAGCATCCCCAGTTACCCTGCCAAGCACAAGAGGAAGATTCCATCTGAGTCCCAAAGTGCATCGATGAGTAGAGCCTGGATTATTTGGGGGGTGGGGAGAAGGCTCTGATTTACTCTGATAAAAGAATTGCCTTTTATACATATGTGTACATGTGTAAAGATCACCGAACTGGGAGTCAGAAGAACTGGTTCTAGTCCCTACCACCAACTAGCAGGTAGATCTTAGATGTTTTATCATAAACCCTGAACCTCAGTTTCCCCATCTGTAAAATGGGAATAATAAGCACCGTGCTCTACCACTTCACAGTTGATTGTGAAGATCAGCTGAGATTCAGTGATACAGGCAAAAACCCTGGTTGACTGTAAAATTATATATATATATATATATTATATGCATGTATGTATATGTGTGGATATATGTGCATATATATATCCACATATATATGCATAATCATTTAGGAAAAGAGTTTTTCAACTGCAAAAGCTAAATACCATCCCAGTTCCCTTTTCAGTCATTTGAGAGTTTGGCATATGGGAGGGGCAGAGAAGAACTGTAAGTGTTTCTGGTTCCTCCTTCCCTTTAAGTAATTAGCATCTGAAGATAGGAAAAGATCGGGTTCAGGGTTCTCTGTAAAATAAGGGGGCCCCATAAACCTGTGTATAAGTCTCCTCTTCTGCACCATTCCCCACCCACACTCAACCACCCTGCCAAATCAAAGAGGAAGATGCCATCTTAACTCCAAAGTGCAGCAAGTCTTGGGTTTTCTTTTGGGAGGAAGGGAAGGGGTCCCCTTGTTTTCCTCCAAATTGTTTCCCTCTGATCAAATAAATGCAAAAAATTATTGGAGGAGATCAGACACTTGAATGGGGGAAAAGAGGGAGCTGTAGGGATACTCTGTCCCCTTGTTTTTTAGAGGTGCTGCGCTACTCCACATGGAGCTAACTGCAAGAATTGTGACATTCATTCCGCCTAATTTCTCTCCTCCATTTTCTGTCCCTCTTTCCTTCTCCTTGTCTTCCATTCCTTTATCCTCTGCCTTTTTTCCTTTCCTCCTTTCCTATGTTCTCCCTTTTCTTATCCTCTGCATCCCCATCCCATCCTCTCTCCCTCTCTGCGTTCTGTCTTCTAATCCTCCGCCCCTCTCCTCCTCTCTGATCTCCCTTCCTTATTCCTCTGCCTCTTTTCTTTCCTCTCTCTTCTGTTCCTCTCCCTGTCTCTCTTCCCGGGGTTCTCTACCCGAACCCTGTCTCGGCACCCAGGTTCGGGCCAGTGCCATCGCCCAGGACGCTGACCAGAACTATGACTATGCCAGCAACAGCGTGATTCTGCACCTAGATGCTGGGGACGAGGTCTTCATCAAGCTAGACGGCGGCAAGGCACACGGCGGCAACAGTAACAAATACAGCACCTTCTCCGGCTTCATCATCTACTCCGACTGAGCCCGGGCAGGGCTGGGTGAGGGCAGGGCCTCTATCCCTCTCTCGCCCCTCCCAGATCCCCTCCCACCCAAGCCACGCCCGAGGGGCAACCTCGGAGCTACTCTCACACCTGGACCAGACGGGTGGAGAGGGGGCAATGTCCCAGGTCTCCTCCTGCCTCCTCCCCCCACCACATCCCCAGCGAGACCCGGAAAGGAAAGGAGAGGCTAGGGGGGTGGAGGATGGAGGCAGCCTCAGCCTGCTTTGAAACCAGGAACCTTAGGGGCCATAAGGTGTGCGGCCACAGACCAGGGCCCTGGGATAGCTCCCGCTCACAGACCTCCCCTTTGGTTCCGGGGCCAAAGACCTCCACCCCTTCTGCACTGTATATATGTATAATACGACTGTATATTGTCTTGGAGTGCCGCGTCCCCCTCCCAATTATCCTAATCCCGGGGAAGGCTGGGGAGGAGGAATTATCAGAAAGGTAAACCTCTCCTCCACAGGGGCTCCTCCCCCCTCTGCCTCTCACCCTGGGGAGGTCACGGGGGGGTGACCCCGACAGCCTTCCTCATCTCCCCCATCCCCTTACCCCCAGCGATACCCAAAGCCCCTGGCCCGGCTCCGCCGCGCCCCGTCTGACCAAAGCTATAATAAAAAACACACACGTCCATCCCGTTGGCTCCTCCTCCCGTTGGCCCGAGATGGGGAGGCTGAGTGGGGGGGGGGGGGGAGTGACATTGACCCTGACCCTTATGAGAAGACTTTGATGCCTGAGTGACAAGCGAATCCTTTATGAAAGGAAGATTTTGGGCCAGGTGATTTCTTCCAGCGCTGATCTTCGATGGTTCCGACAATCTTGGCTTTGACTACAATTTCCTCTTGCGATCCGTGTTCTTGAGATCCGAGTTACTGGGGAGAAGCACACTACCTACTCTCATTTACCCTGGCAGGGCTTTCTAGAGATCATCTTGTCCATTGTCTGCTTTTAGACCAGACCACACCCATACAGATGAATAGGCCTTCAGCTCACCTTGCAGGGGGTCTTATTTTTCCCCCACAACCAAAGTGAGATGTGAATCATCCAGGGCAAAGAATTCTCATGGGGAGATACAAAGGGAGAGAGGAATATGGAAGTCAGTTCTTCCACCTAAAGAGATTATTCCAGTTATCAAGTCCAAGATAGAACATTTGGCCATCTAAACCCAGCCCCACCTACAGCAGGTTGAGTCTGCAAGGCAGGGGGGAAAATCTGGTGCAGTAGTCAGTACTATTGTTGCTACTCATTCTTTCTTTTAAAGAAATTATTGGTGTTCTTTGGTTTCTATATCACTTTCATTTCCAGATATATCCCCCCCCCTCCTCTACCCACTCTTTCAGTAATACATACATACATATGTGTGTGTTGCCAGTATATCACACCCTGAGTCCAGCCCCTCTCCCCCACCTCTGAAATAAGGGAAGGGCACACATAAGGTTGCTGTGTAAACTCTTTTCTAGGGCCAAGCTTGATTATTCACACAGCATACACTTTCATATAAATACTTTTCTGCATTCCTAATATTCCTTGTTTCTTTCACTCATAATTTGTTTAGTCATTCTCTAATTAATGGATGCCTACTTTATTCTCAGCAGCATGAAGTGTTGCAATTAATATTTTGCCATATATAGGACCTTTCTTTCTGCCCAGGAAAGCCTTAGGATATATGCCTAGAAGGGGGGGGGGGGGCGGGAATCTCTGAGTCAAAAGGTATGAACAGTTCAGTTAGCTTCCTAGCAGAACTCCAAATTACTTTCTAGAGGGACTGGACGAATTCATAGTTTCACTAAGAGTGTATTAGTGTGCCTTTCTTCCCACAAGCCCTCTAAATCAGCTGTTGCCATCTTTTGTCATCTTTTACAATTTTCTAGGGGTGAGGTGAAACCTCAGGGATATTTTAAATTAGCATTTTTCTTATTTGGAGCAATCTGTCAAATGTTAATAGTTTGCAATTCATCTTTTGAAACCTATTTATTCATATTTTGACCACTTTTCTATTGATAAATGAATGGCTCATGGTCATATATGTATTTGTGTTAATTCCTTATATATCTTGGATATCAGGCATTCACTAGAGATATTTGATGAAAAGATTCCCCCTCCCCCTGAAATTGACAGTTTCCCTTCTCATCCAAGATGCATTGATTTTGTTCTTTAAAACCTATTGGTCTCATTTCATAAAGCCTACCAGGAGACAAAACTGACTAAATTTAGTGTCACCAGTTTTGAGTTTAGCTGAGGACTAAAAGAAAAAAAGAAAAAGATAGTTGAGTCCAACTGGCTGAAGGAAGAAGGAAGAAGGGGAGGAGAAGTAAAAGGTAGGAGTAGGGAAGGGTTGGTAACAGTGCTGGAAATTCTATCTTCATAATCTGGGGAAATTGGTACCCCCAGGAATGAGTCCATTTTTATCAAGATTGCAGATTTTTCCCAGGAAGAGATGTCATTTCCCATTCTAAAATGAAGCATAAATATACTCAATTCTCAATTATCCACCCTAGAGGGGTAGTAGTAAAGGATGAATTAAAAAAAAACAATAACAACAGGTAATGCGGAATTTAGTTTTATTTGTCAATGGAGAGCATTAAATGGTTTTGGTTTTTTTTTCCATTTATGGATTTCTTTCTAAATCTTTTTGGCTCAGGCTAATGCAAAAATGAATTTGCATTCCCTGAGTACACAGTCATAGAATGAGGATTAAGAGGGGGAAGCCTTTAACATTTGCCATGGACAACTCACACCTTAGGGGTCTCCTATTCAGGCCCAGGAGAGGACCTCATCCTATGTAGGCACTCATTACAAACAAAACTGGCTCCCTCAGAGACTCCCTGTTTTCGATGAGGTTATGGTTACCCTAGAGCTGGGTATTTCAGTCTCACTGAAGTCAGAAGTCCTGTGGATGCTTTTGACAGAGCTGCTCTTCAATAGAGGCAATTAGGATTAAGTGACTAGTCCAAGGTCACACACTCCATTTGGTAGTTAGAGGTCGGGATAGTGTGGGGAAAATGCTATATTTGGAGTCTGAGAACCTGGAATCTAATTCTGACTTTGACATCAACTGTCTGACCTTAGGTAAGTCATTTAACTTCCCTTCATACTTTAATTTCCTCATCAGTAAGATAAGGCTCTCCAGCTCTAAATTCGATGGCCATTCCTCTTCACTTTACTTTTTTCTTGACAAGAAGAGTAGAAATTGGTATTATGGCAGATATCACCCTTTCCAGCTGAAGTTGGAAAGTTAGAATGTTTGGGCACAACTTCACTGTCACCATGCCCAATAATAATAATAACAACAATTTCTGGCGTATATATAACTTTAAGATTCGCAAAGCATTTTATAAATATCGAGTTTTATCCTTACATTAACCCTGGGAAATAGGTGCTATTATTATTCCTCTTTTACAGTTGAGGAAACTGATACCAGCAGGTTAAATGACTTGCCCAGGGTCACTCATGTAGGAAGTGTCTAAGGCTGGATTTGAACTCTGGTCTTTCTCACTCCAGCCCCTGCCGGCATCCCTGAGTGCTTTGTACACTATATCGCCATCTAGCTGCCATGTAGAAATGTACTTCTAATATTGTAAACCCTTTTTAAAAGTTATCTTTTGTTTTGATGGCCTGTCCCTTTTCTCCTCTAGAGAGACTCATCTACCATACCACATTGCAGATGTAAGTTACGCTAATTCTTTAAAGCCCTTTTCATTATACTGGTATATACTTCTCTACTTCAACACTGCCAATAATTGAGGTTTGATCATGCGTGTACACCCTACAAATAATCCCTCCTTTTTAATTTCCTATAGCCTTGGAGGCAGGGAATTCACATCTGTCCTCTAGCTGTTGTTTTAAAAATCTCCCTTCTGCATTCTCTAGTCTTTCCAGCCCTCTCTAATGCTCCCCAGGTATCCCAGACCTCCAGAGGCATCAAAGCCTTCCCTTGTCCCTATCATCCCCAAAGGGGATGTTCTCTCCACCCTACCCCTAGTGCCACCCAACTCTTGGTCTTTTATCTAGCTTGACAGAAGAAGGGGATGTGAACACATACCTGGAGCAGCAGTGCCCAGCTTTCAGGAGCCCCCACTGGCCAAAAGACATAATATATCTTGTGCCGGTGACTTGGAAGAGTCTCTACTCTCCTCTGTGGCAGAGGGACTTTATCCAAGGAACTTCACCACCCCAAATTACCCATGCTCGTCATGAACACTGTAATAACGCTGAAGCCAGGGTCTTCTAATTTTGCCCTGTCCACTTAAGAGGCCTCAGTTTTTTCCTGTCATAGAGAGGAGAAATCTTCAAGGCAAGAGGGTAGAACCAAGCCTAAGAATTCTCTCTCTACCCATTCTTTTGGGGGAGGCAATAAGGGTTAAATGACTTGTCCAGGGTCACACAGATAGTGTCTTCAGTCAGATTTGAACTCAAATCTTCCTGACTACAGAGCCAGTGATCTATTCACTGTGCCACCTTGCTATCCCTCCCTTCTAATCTTTTAAAAATTTGTTTAATTAATTACTTTTTAGTTTTCAAAATAAGTCATACTCTTAAGAATTACTGAGGGTCAGAAGGACCTGAGTTCGGCCTCAGACACTTAACGCACACACAAACAAAAAACCTAGCCATGTGACCTTGGACAAGTTACTTAACCCCAATTGTCCTCCAAAAAAAAAAAAAAAAGCAAAAAAAAGAGAAAAAAGAATTACTGAGGATCCCCAAGAACTTTTGGGTTATATTTATCAATATTTCCCATATTAGAAACTGAAATATCTTAGCATTATAATGAAAATAATACATAAATAAAGGAATTTAAAATAATTAATAAATAAATAAAAACGTCCTTTCAGGGAGTCCCCATACTTCATTTTGAGAACCATTAGTGGCAGGGGTGGGGAACCTGCAGCCTTGAGGCCACATGTGGCCTTCTAGGTCCTTACGTGTAGCCCATTGATTAAATTCAAACTTCACAGAACAAATCCCCTTAATAAAAGGATCTGTTCTGTCAAACTTAGACTCAGTCAAAAGGCCTCACCCAAGGATCTAGAAAGCCATAGGCCTTGAGGCCACAGGTTCCTCACCCCTGGACTAGAGAATAAAGAGTACTGGATTTGGACTCAGGAATCCCAGCCCTGTCTGTCATAGGATTATAGAATTAGACCTGGAAGATCCTTGGAGGCCTTAGAGACCAATCCACTCATTTTACAGATGAGGAAACTGAGGCCCCCAGAGAACTCCAGCCTCACACAGCCAAGGGCTGATCCCATAAGAGTTTCTCTTACTGGGTCTTTGCCCTCACCTGGAATTAATACAGGAAAGTTTATATATAGTTTGTGTTTAACGTCCTCCAAATATAGGTAACAGATCCCTTGATTCAATGTGGGTATTAGGTATTGGGGGGAGGTAATCAGGGTTAAGTGACTTGTCCAGGGTCACACAGATAGTGTCTACAGTCAGATTTGAACTCAAATCTTCTTGACTCTAGGGCCAGTGATCCATTCACTGTGCCACTTCACTGTCCCTCCCATCCAATCTTTTTTTTTAAATTAATTAGTTAATTAATTAATTAATTTTTAGTTTTCAGCATTCGTTTCCATAAGTTATGGGTATTGGGAGAGGGACTGCCCTTATTTCACCTCACAGAAAATACATAAAGAGGTGAAAACTCATAGGGGCCTATGACCTAATAGGAAAGAGGGGAAAAAAGAATGTATTCTGGGCCTGCTATGTACCAGACACTGTGCTAAGCACTTTGGAAATATTCTCTCACTTCATTCTCACAACAATGCTGGGAGGTATGGGCTATATTATTCCCATTTTACAGTTGAAGAAACTGAGGCAGACAGAGGTTGAATGATTTGCCCAGGGTCACATAGCTAGTAAGAGTCTGAGGTCAGACTTGAATTCAAGTCTTCCTAACTCCAGATCCAGCATTCTGTCCAACTGTACCACCTAACTGTCTTTAGAGAAAATAAAGCATTTAGATAAGCTACATTTAGGGCTGGAGGATTCCTACCTTCTCACTACCCCGACCTATACTCCCCCTTTCCCTAAGGAACATGTCCTTGAGACTGATGACATGAAGCTATGTCATTATGGAGAGAAATTCTCTTTCCCAAAGTTCTACATAGTCTCCTTAAGACTCATGATATCACCCTATTGAAATTCCCCTAAGGAAACTAAACATACTTCAGAGCTTGCCAAATAAACAAGCCTCTTCTCATCAAAACTCCATGGTCCAAATCACTCTCTGGTTTTGTTCTCCAAGAAGGATGCTGCTTAGGAACCAAGAGAACTGTATTTTTCTTTCTCCAAGAGGCATGCTGTTTCAGGAAATCTTCCCACTCTGGAAGGTCTGGTGTCCAAACCAACAAACTCAGGAAGACTCAAATCTGTGATTACCCACAAGGCAACCAAAAGGCTAATGCTGCCCAGGAAATCTCCCTTCTCTGGGTAGAAAGCTAGGTCCTGGGACCACACCGCCTAGGACCAAAACTCCTGTAATACCAGAGGGTAAAGTTCAGCAACATTCTTTAAGCAGGTACAAGCCATGTGCTTCTGCTGTAAATCACCATTACTGTTCTGGAAGAGTGGTAATACCTTTGATATACTTCAAAGAAGGCAGAGTAAAGTCCAAGGAAAAAAGCACAGGTAGAGAGAGTATGTGTGTGTGTATGTGTGAGAGACCGGCAGAGAGAGGGGGGAGGGGGAAAGAGAGCACGAGCTTACTTTTTAGAGGTCAAAAAGAGGGATGGCTTATCCTAAGGCAGCCAGTCATAAAGAGCACCCTATCACTTGCCTTCATCCTATCACTTGCTTCTGCCAAAAATGGCTTTTACCCTGTAATTTCATCAGGTTGACTGGGGAATTCAAATTTTACCAGGGACTCTCCAAATCTACCACCTTTACACAGGATTACTTGCAAAGGGAAAGAGCCCTAATAAGTGAGGGGAATCAGGAAAGGCTTCCTGTAGGAGGTGACACTTGGGCTGAGCCATGAAGGACGTTAGAGATTCAGAGAGGCAGAGGGGATGAGGGAGTATCTTTCAGGTCTGGGGGCTAACTTGGGCAAAGACCAAGAAAGGGAAAAGAACTCACAGACCCGTGTGGCTGAAAATTAGAAAGTAGGAAGGAGAGTAAAATGTAAGAATTGAAAAGTAGGCTTGAGGCAGATTGTAAAGTGCTTTCAAAGGAAGGAAGGGTTAACATCAGTCTGGAGACTGCTCAGCCATCCCTCATTGCCTACATTCAGTTTCCATCCACTCCTACCCTAGCAGGAGAAACTGGGTTTATTTATATACATGTGTCCATGGCACACTGGCCCTGGGCACAGTCAGTGAATCAGATCCAATCTGGGAATGCCCCAGAAGCCAAGGACTATCTCTATCCTGGAAGAAGATTGTGGCCTGACTGCTGGCCAGGGAGGTTGACCTCCGGCTTCTATTCCTTAGGGACCCACTAGTTAAGAAGGGACTCCTTTTTCCCATGTCTCCCATTACCCTTCCAAAAATCTTCCTGCCATCTTCCTGGAAAAAAGGTGGAAAGATTGAATCTAAAGTGCTTAGAGAATGCCATCCAGCCATTCCTAATAGTACCATGGGAGAATTTCCCTCTCCTGATTGGTGACTTCCTTTCCCTGAAAATTCAGGAAAGTCCTGGCCACAATTCACTTCATTCTCCCCTCTCTCTGGCCACCTCCTCCACAAACAACCCCTCCACAGAGTATAGAGCCTCCCCACCTACAGTTCTAGAACCCTGCACCATGATCAAATCAATCATTCTTGAATGGGTGTGTCAAGCTACCATCCCAGGAACTTTCTGGACCAAAGTGCCCCTCCCTGCTCATAACTCCTTTATATATGTTATTTCCCCCATTAGAAAACAAGTTCCTTGAGGACAGAAACATCTTTGCTTATATATATATATGTATCCCCAGCACATGGCAGAACACTTGATAAATGCTTTTTTATTCATTTATTCACATCATCTGGGGAGACAGGACTGAGGTGTGGATGGATTATAACCCCCATGGATGGACTTGACCAGGTGTTGGGGAACCTGAGGCCTAAAAGCCACATATGGCCCTTTAGATCCTCAAGTGTGGTTCTTTGACCCTTTTCTGGACTGGAGAACTTTGAGTTACTTTCCTTCTCTGACTTTCTATCCTGCCATTCCCCCACTACCACCCTCCAGCTGTGGCCATTTAATAAAATTAGGTTAATGCTTGTTCATTCCCTGTGGGGTCTGGAGATTGAAATCTGCGGGTCCCCACAAACCCAATAAAACCCCCGGCAGGTCAAGATGGAGCTGGATCCTCCATGGGAACAGTGATTAGATTAGTAGACTTGCCTTCCCTGTTCCAAATCACCCTGCTGCAGCCCCCAGCTCTCCCTTAATGACCACTGATGGCCTAGAATTACCCAGTCACCCCACCAGGGGCTGCTCAGGTGAGAGGTGGTGAAGCTAATCCTGGGGACCACAGGCTTTCCCAGCTTAATTAGAAAAGATAAAGGAAACCACCCTTTGCAGGGGTAAGGTGCTTTACTTTCTCAGTGCTCCTCTGACTCTGTGGTCCTTTTTAATCCTGATGCCATCCCTGAGTGGTAGACCCTGAATCCTCTTTTTGGAGAGATGAAGCCATTTGTCCAAGGTAAGTAGCTGAGGCAGAGATGGGTCCAAAAAGAATTCAAGATGCCTGACTCCCTCCAAGTTCAGGGCTCTCTCCACAGCTCAGCAGCTGTCTGGGAAGGGGCAGGGAAGTCCAGCAATGCCCTCTGGCCCTGTAACTCACAAGATCCCAAGTACTTGTGAAGTGCCTACTATGTATGTGCCAGGAACTAGGGATATGGATACAATGAATGAAAACAATTCCTATTCACAATGAGCCCCTGTTCTAGAGCTGAAAGAGCCCTCAGAGGCCATGGACTCCAACTTCTTCCTTTTATAGATGAGGTGACAGAGGTCCATCAAATTCAAGGGACTTACCCAAGGTAGTAAGCATCACAGATAGGATTCAAACCCGAGGCCTCTGACTCCAGACTTATTGCTCCTTTTCATTGTGGCACATCACTTTCAATACAGTTCAGGGAAACATAATAAGGATTGTCTTCCATCCAGTTGGAATTTCTCAAAGGCAGGGACTCTTATGTCTCTCGAATTGGCCTGGGAACATCAGTGAGGGCAGGGGCTATATCCTCCAAACACACTGACAGCTCCCTAAAAGACAGGGTCTGTGTCTCCCCTGTTAGACTGGGAGGGAAAGGACTGTGTCTATTTCCCCAAACACATTGAGAACTCTCTAAGGGCAAGGACTTCCCCAGAGGACTAGGGGCTATTCCAAACATAGGTCTCTAGAGACAGACCTAGAAGAGTAGTTTGGTGGTGGGAGGTAGAGATGGGATGTGGGATGGATGGACTGGATGGTCCATGTTACCCTGTAAAACAAATCCCCATCTGAGGGTGGACATCATATTAGAAGGGCATGTTATTAATTAAGGAGTAATATCCACTCTAAGGAAGGGCATAAGGAAGGAGATGCCCCTTGAGGATCCCTCATAGAGTAGAAGGAGGGATTATGCCCAGGGGGCTGCAGGTCAGAAGTGCCAAGGTTGCTCCTGGTGGGGCTAGGGAGGAGGGGCAGTGTGGTCCCACTTCTAGGGGCTTCCCTAATTGGATGACTTTGCAGGAAGGCCAGTCAGGTGAGTTCCACTCTCTGCAGTCGCTGGCTGCAAAACACATCCCTGATCGCAAGGTCTTGGGGTTAATTGCCTCCAATCTCACTTGCAGGAACTGATATTTCATTTACTGCTCTGAGGGAAAGCTGCCCAGAGAATCAATCCAGGGGCGTGGGTTGTGGGGGATTGGGGAAGATGGACAGGCTAGCACCTGCTTTGCTGGGGATTTCTAGGTACATCCAATAGAGCAGGAAGTGAAGGCCAGGAGATGACCAGTCCCTTCTTCTAGGGAAAGCAGCCTTGGCCCCTCAGCTGCCCAGCCATGTGTGGGGGAAGAGCCTGGGAGTCCAGAGAATGGCTCCACTGTGGAACACCCTTCCCCGGCTCCTTCTACGTTCCTCTCGCTCTGATTCCCACTAAATTTCTCAAGCTTCCCCCCCACAGCCCCACAGCCAGCTGTGACAGGTTGGATACGTTAGCAGGGTTATTTTCACAAGTGAGGAAGGTATATTTGAAAATCGGAACTGGAGGTGTGAGCTCCTCTTTCCCTTCCAGGGACTAAACCTTAAAATCCTACAAATGAGGTGAAAATAAGGTGGGAGTGAAAAAAACTACATACAGCAAAGGCTGGGGGTAGGGATAGAAGGGTTCTGAGAAGTGGGGTGGGAGGAGGGGAGGGGAAGGCAGGGATGGGCAAGGTGGGCATCAAAGCATACTTTATTGTTTCCAATCAATTTCCCTGCCCTAAGGAATGAGAACCATAGAATGTCAGAAGCAGAAAGGACCATAGATAATAATAAAAGCTGACGTTTATATAGGCTTTCAGGTTTGCAAAGCACTTTAGATACATTATTTCATTAGATATTTACCGGGGCTCTGGGAAGTAAGTATTGGTGTTATCTCCATTTTAAGACTAGGAAAAGGCATCTGGACTCAAGTAGTGATTTCATTGCTTTAGGAAACTCTTTACCGATGTGCCTTCTCTACAACTTGTAATTGTGGGGTTTTCTAGGACATTCAGTGTTTAAGTGACTTGCCCAGAGTCACATGGCTAGTCTCTGTCACAAGCAGGTCTCCTTTGATTCAAGACTTGTTCTCCATCCATTGTAATACACTGTCTCATCCTCATTTTATAAAATAAGAAAATAGAGGTTAAGTGACTTGTCCAGGGTCACATAGCAAGTGAAGCTGGAGTTTAGAGTCTAATCTAGAGCCTCACATTTCCTGTTGCCAAGTCCATCACTCGATCAACTCCACCAAAGCTCCTCATTTAGAGATTCTCTAGTCAAACATTCTCATACTACAGCTAAGGCCTAGAGAAAGGAAATGGGTAGCTTGCTTTGAGGGTGCTAGGTGTTGCAATGGATAGAGTTAGAAGTTAGGAAGACTCATCTTCAGAGTTCAAATCTGGTCTCAAATACTTTCTAGCTGAGTGACCCCGTGGAAGTGACTGGAAGTCACTTCACCCTGTTTGCCTCAGTTTCCTCATCTGTAAAATGACTTGGAGAAGGAAATGGCAAACCACTCCAGTATCTCTGCCAAGAAAATGGGGTCACAGTCAGACATGACTGAAAAACAATTAGATAACAGTTTTCTTTGAAGCTTGCTGCTTATTGTCCTATAACTTTGCTTTTCAAAAGTGCAACAGGTTTTTTCTTCCTTTTTTTGACATTTGTCAGTCTAAAACAGCAGCTCTTAGGGGCAGCTCAGTGGCACAGTGAGTAGAGAACCGGCCATGGAGTCAGGAGGACCTGCATTCAAATTTGGCCTCAGACACTTAATGGAAAAAAAAAACTAGCCATGTGACCTTGGGCAAGTCACTTAACCCCAACTGCTCTACCTTCCCCCTCCAAAAATAGCAAAATAAAGAAATGAAGCCTTTATCAGAGAAACTGGTTGTAAAAATTGTTTCCTAGTCTGAAAGCAGAGCGGTGTATGGAGGATTGGAGGTAGGAGGGGCTTGGGCCCAAGTTTAAATCCCGGCCCTGGCATTAGCTAGCTACATAAGTGACTATGGGGAGGGTTCTGTACCTCATTTTCTTCAGCTTTAAAGCAGGAATGATAATACTTCTGTTTGTCTTCCTTACAAGGCTGCTGTGAGGAGAACTATTTATATAGAACAAAGCACTGTATGGATGTGTTATTATTAAGTTATAAAGTGCTATATAGTGTAAGTGACTGAAAATGATAATAATAATAAAAATCTAGTGTTTACACAGTGCTTTAAGGTTTGCAAAAACACTTTACAAATATTATCTCATCCTAGCCTTGCAACAGTTATGGGGGGTAGGAACTATTTTTACCCCCATTATAAAGATAAGGAAACTGAGGCAGAGAAAAGCTAAGTGACTTGCCTAGGGTTATATAGCAGTGTCTGAGGCTGAATTTGAACTCAGGTCTTCCTGACTCCAGGTCTGATGGCTCTATCTACTTCATTACTAAGCTGCCCAAAAAACAAACAAAAAAGAAAGAAAGAAAGGAATGAATTAGTGTTTCACTTATGTAAGACTATGTGAAAAAGTTATTAGGTTTTCTGGGGATAATCTTGAAATCTCAAACTGTGGCTGAATGAATAAAAATTAATAAAAAACATTTATTAAGTGCTTATTATGTATCAGACACTGTGCTTTCTCCTAGGGATATAAATACAAACCAGCAAGACGATCCTTGCCCTCAAGGAGCTTATATACCAATGAAGGAAGACTCTATGCTAATATATATATATATATATATATATATATATATATACATATATGTGTGTGTGTATATACACATACACGCATACATACACACAATATACATGCATATACATATATGCACATATACACATGTGTCCGTGTGTATGTGTGTTTGGTACACACACATATATATGCCAAAGCTGGAAAGGAGGGCAGAAAGGGGATATTTACACTAGTTGTCGTGTCTTAGAGATGACAAGATAGTGCTGTGGTGATCCTGATTCCTGGTAAGATGAGGTGAAGAATCACCCGTCAGAGCCCAGAATCCCAGGGTTGGGAGTCCAAATTCCTACAGGAAGAGAAGGCCAGAGGTAGGCAGCACTGATTAGAGAAAGCTGGGAAGAGTTAAGGAGATTTCCTCCCCCTTGTTCCCTCAACCCTTCTCTTCTTCCAACTAAATTATTATCTATGCCCCCTTTTCAACAGAAGGGAAGAGGAGGAGGATAATAGAGGAAGATTTGAGCCTGACAGAAACCTGGTCAGCTTTGAGATTGTCTCTCTCCTGGCCCCCTGGCCCCCTGGCCCCCTGGCCCAAGTGTAAGGAGGAGCTCAGAAAGTGGAAATAGATTGATGGGTGGGAAACATAGGTCTTGGATAGGTCCATCATAGCACCAGAGGCCCAGAAATGGAGGTTCTATTTGCGTGTACCTCTTCTTTCTGACCTTCCTTCTCTTTCACAAAAACCGAGGAAAGAACATCACTCCTATTTTCCCCACTTTCCTAGCAGACTATGACCTTCTACTCTAAGCCTCCCCTCTCTTAAGCCTCTGAGTACAGTGAAAGTTTGTTCAATTGATTTGGGATTTCTAGCAGCTCCTGTCCTTTCAGATTAGCGGTGTACATCCCCATAATGACAGGCCCCCAGTATAGTATCCAGGGACTTAGGTCACTGCTGCTCCCTTCCTTTTTGCCCCAAGCAAAGTGAAGAAAGAAGGCTCCTTCCCAGACTCTCTGGCACAATTCCAAGTGGCTTCTATGGAAGAAATTCAGTCAGCTTCCTTGGTCTGAGGCAACTGTTAGTCAGGGAGAACAAATGAAATTCAGGAGGGACCCAAAAAGGACCTCCTCATTCCTGGGATTCTGCTAACTTATTGACTACCTGACCTGAAACAAAAGCTTCATATGATAGTGAGTGTCCCTCCCGAAATTACCTGTGAGTAGGATGAGGACAGAGGAGTCACCTCCCAAGGCAAAAGACAAGTATTGGAACCCTGTCATGGACAGCAATAGAATCATGAATTTCCGTGTCCAGAGCAGGTCCCTCTTTCATTAGAGCATCTGATAGCAGCCCATTCCCCTCCCCCTGCCCCAAATAAGCCATCTAAAAAACCTACCCAGGTTTAAAGTAACCTTTATGTTTTCATATACTTAAACAGCTCATAAGCCCCCACCAATGTGTTTACTTTTATTAGTCATCAGAAGACATAACTAGTTCAAAGAAAAAAAGCAACTTAATGAAATATCATAGTAAGAAAGGTAGAAATAGAAAAATTTCCCCACAAATCTGGGGCACAGTACAACATAAAGACATACACTACCAATAAGAAGAGTTGACACATCCAGAGAACATGTATGGAAAAGCACACAGATAGCAAACATGTGTGATCAGGGAATATATGTAGAGGGCAAGTCATGGGATATCATTGTCTTGTTGTCTGCCAGGCCTGCTCCTGATACACACTGCACCCCACTACAACTCTTCTGCTCCTCACTTTCCTTTGCTGGGTTGTTTTTGCCAGCAAATATTTTAACAGTTAAGTGGCACAGTGGATATAGCAATAATTCTGAAGTCAAGAAGACCTGAGTTTAATCCCACCTCAAGACACTCCGAAACTGACCCTGGGCAAGTCACTTAACCTCTATCTGCTTCATTTTCTTCAATTCTAAAATGAGGATAGCAATAGCACCTATCTCCCAGGATTATTGTGAGGATCAAATGAAATAGTAATTGCAAAATATCTTAGCTTTATACTTTAGCACAATGCCTGGAACATAGCCAGCATTTTATAGATCCGTGTTCCTTTCCTCCCTTCACTTGTTCTTGCTATGGCCACTCACTGGGTCTCATATGAAGTCCTCAGCTGAGGTCCTACCGTGCAAAAGAAGCAGGCTTTTCCAACTCTTTTAGCATAGGTATCAATCAGAGGCTAAGCTTTAGCTCTAAAGGTAGGAGGAAACAAACATTTATTACAGACCTACTCTGCGTCAGGTAAGGCAGCTAGATGGCTCTGCGGATTGAGCACTGGGTCTGGAGTCAGGAAGACTTGAATTAAAATACAGCCTCAGAAACTAACAAGCTGTGCAATCCTGGGCAAGTCACTTAACCTCTGTTTGCCTTTACCCATTGGAAAAGGAAATGGCCAGCCACTCCAGTATCTTTGCCAAGAAAACCCCGCAGACAGTATTGGTGTGATATAGCCTACAGGGTTACAAAGAGTCAGACATAACTGAACAACAATGTTTCAGGCACTTAACAAATACTATCTTATTTGATCCTCACAACTACCTTGAGAGGGAGGTACTATTATTATACCCTTTTCATAGTTGAGGAAACTGAGGCAGAAAAAGTTAAGTGACTTGCCTAGGGGTCACATTGCTAATAAGTGTGTGAAGCCACATTTGAACACAGGTCTTCCTGAGTCCAGATCCACTGTGCTACCTGCCTGTCTTTCACAGAACCACTCTCAACAGACTTGGGAGAAAAAAAACCCCAATAACACAAAAACCTAATACTTGGTATCTTTTTTCCTCTTAAGGAAAAGGAGATCTACCAGCTTCCATAATCAGCCTCCTGGGGCCAAGATCTTTTGGAACACAGACCAGTCAGCCAGTAGATTAGAATCTTCAGGCATTTAACCTCTTTTCAAACCTTTTCTTCTGCTAGGAGCATTCATATCCTTATTCCAAGTCTCTAACTGGTTTGTAATAGGCTGAGGCTTGATCCTATTCTCCCTAACAGGCCAAGGCAGTGTGGTATCTCAGATTCAATATTGGACTGAAAAGAAACATTCACACAAGACCTGACAGTTAACAAAAGAAAGGGTATTCAACAAGGAGATCACTACAGTGATTTGGCTGAGCCCAGCTTCCCTGCTTTCTGGGTAACCCAAGGTAGTCTTCAGGCCAGACATTAGGGCACAACTGAAGCTCTTTGTGGCTTTTTATTCTCAGGTGACTAGGAAGCCACATTGTCAGTTCAATCTTCAGTTGAGCCACTAAAGTTATGAGAAGAGTTTCAATTCCTTTTAAGGAAAAACTAGCCTACCCTGCATAGGGTCAAGCTTTAGGATATTGCTTCCACCACATGCCTTAGGGTTAGTAAGACTCCCTGAACTCCAAGCTATATACAGCTCAAAGCATTTAAGTGGCTGCCTTATCTACAAAATATCATCTATATCTAAGGTGCCAAGATTTTTCTTAGATTCTCCAAAATGTTTTGGATCTCTCACATAAGTAAAGGGGTAGCAAGTAAGAGCAACAACAAAAAATGATTAAGTGGAGCTACTATGAGGGACTGCATTGCTTCTACCTCAATCCTTTATTCTAAATTACTGCTTTTATTTTGTGTAACCCAAGGAGCAGAATTGGACTTACAGTGAAGGAGTTCAATCTTAGGGGCTATAGCAAAAACCAACAACCTTTGTGACTCATGTTACCCACCCCATCCAAAGTGGCTTCTTTAAAATTTCAGAATATAGTTCAAATAATCTGTCTTTCAGTCTCCACATATGTGGGTAAAAAGGATCCCTCATCCCTTGCAAGCACTCAAGATAACAATGCACATATCAGATATGTTGTTGTTGAGTTTTTCAGTCATGTCCAATAGAACAACCTTATCCTACCCCACAGGAAAAACCAAAATAAAGTGTGTGTGTGTGTGTGTGTGTGTGTGTGTGTGTGTGTGTTTTCTGTCTGTCTGTCTGTCTCTGTCTCTCTGATGAAGTCTACCTTCCTAGGGTCCTGAAGTCCTCCAAACTGATAGAATCATTCTTTGGTTTGCCTTTCCCTCCCTTTCATCCAAGAATTTGAGTATCTCTTTCACCCTAAAGACCAATATACATATCCATCCTTATGGTACAAGCCTGAAGGTATGAGGCCTCCCTTTTAAGGGAAATGAGTTTGGGGTTGCTAAAGTGGTAACTACCTTTCCCTGCCCTATCCAAATAACCCTTGGTAATAGCAAAAAGCAAAAACCAGGATTCTTGTTCTTCTACATCACAGTTTATACTCTCTATAGCTTCAAGGACTATGTGATTGATCCTGTTCTTCCCAAGAGATTTGTGCTGCCCAGAAAATTTCCCTTCTCTCCTTAGGAAGCTGGATTTGAGACCTCTCAAACTTGAGGTTGCCAAAAAGGCAACCCCAAGTGGTTCTGCCCAGGAAATGTTGAGATTATGCCACTAAGAGGGAAAAAAAGCTTCCTCTTCTAGTATTCTATGATTTGGAAACTTTCACCCCTTGATCATGGGTTTCCCCTGCTGAGTGTTGCTGATTCTTACTTCAATAGGTTATACCTTTCCAAGGCTAATCACAGGAATTTGTAGAGACTAAGAACTATCCTCCACAGAAGAGTGAGCAAGAGACTTTATATGCCATATGTGTTCTTATATGCCTCCCTCCCAAAACCTCAACTTGAATGTGACAATATGTATAATGTTCTATGTCCTTAGTTTCCCAATTTCTACAAAGAAGGGAGGGAGTTACATTTTCTTATTCATTCTTTGGGAGAAACTTGGACTTTATAATTTCACTCTGTTCAGTTTTAACTATATTGTTCTTTCTGTTTCCATTGTGGTTTACTTTGTATATATTGTTTTTCTGGTTCTTCTTACTTCATTCTCCTTCAGTTCATGTAGTTTTTCTATGTTCAGCTTCCATATTCTAGACAAGCACAAAGGGGTGATCCCTCCTAAAACATGCCCCCACCACTGTGCTTCCCAATAACATACTAGCAGACAATATTAGCTCAGAGTATTTGCTAAAATGGCAGGATAATGGGGTGGCTAGGTGGCGCAGTGAATAGAGCACCAACCCTGGAGTCAGGAGGACCTGAGTTCAAATCCGACCTTAGACACTTGACACACTTACTAGCCATGTGACTTTGGGAAAGTCACTTAAGCCCAATTGCCCTCCAAAAAGTAAAAAATAAGTAGATAGATAGATAGATAGATAGATAGATAGATAGATAGATGGATAGATAGATAAAATGGCACGATAACCATAACTACAAAACATTCTCATTATAAGTGTATTCTCCCACAAATACACACAGCATCCATGGGAAGAATGGCATAAACTTCCATAAAAACTTCACAGAAGTCTGAGCAAATTCATATATGGAGTACTTAATGAAATTTACCATCCAGGAGGCACCAAGGGGCACCTTTCATTTGGAAATATAATCAAAAATCCTAAACTAAAGTTCTCCATCCTATAAACCCTATAAGCTCATTATCTCTCCTGATCAACCTCCAGGACATGTCCCTTGTCTTCCAAAGTGCCAGTAGCCTTGTGCCAGATCAACCTCCATGTGTGATAGCAAATTCAATAGCCTTTCCCAGAAAGTCTGTAGATGTTGTTACTGTATCTTTAAGAAGCAATAGCATCTTAGACTATTAAAGTTTAAACTATCATTTTATGAGGAGTCTGAGTGCTTAACTGTCATTCTAGAAAGACTAACTGTGATGGCTAACTGAGAGAAAAAGACTAAAAGAACTTATATCCTGAGAAAACTGATTTTAGCCTTTATCTTGCAAAGAAACATGATATTGAGAAAATACTTAAATTTGTATCTTGAGAGAACTAAATGGTAGGACTAAGTTTCCAGAATTGAAGAATTCTCAGTTTTAGTCATGGTTAAAGGTAACTTTGGGTATAATCTTTCTCATAACTGGTAGACTGTAAATAATTATGTATTTGTTTTATTATTTTGCTACATTGTTAATAAATAGCATAATCAGTAACTTCTATGTTTATTTAAGTCTAGAATGTTGAAGGTATGCAGAGATATATAGCAAACACATGGGAAAACAGTTTCTCTAGTTTATTAAATAAATACTATTTAATGTCCTGGGCAGAGCTCAATGCTAACTGTATAATTAATGAGAAAGATATTAAAATTTTCATAATTAATGTGGAAACATCAGAAAATATCCCTTGATTACCTTAGACCCAGAGATGAGAATGAATAAGGAAAATGACAAGTAGAGAAAGGGTGATTATCTTACATAGGCTACAAGTGAGGGAGGTAAACCCCCCAAATCCCTGCTACACACACACACACACACACACACACACACACACACACACACACACACACAGACTATTAAGTTTTCCAGGCTTTAAGAAACCCTTCTCTCTGTCTCTCCTCTTCTGTCTCCTCATTTCCCTTAATTTTGGCAAGAAAAGCTCTGAACCCTGATTCTTGCTGCCTGTATGACTTCAACAAAACCACCTTGCCTCAATGTGCCTCAATTTCCTCAACTAGGAAATGAAGGATTAGACTAGAGGTGTTCTACAGGACCCTTGCTCCACAAAGTATAATATTTCCCAGACCACGTCCCTCCCACACATACACATCTCTTCTCCTGGAAACTAAATGTACATGTTTGTGAGGAGGGGTATTATGAGCTGTACTCACTGAGGGATAGACTTTCCTGAAGTTCCTTTGTTTCAATGCCACCCCCTACCCCAACTCAAACAAATTTTCCTCAACTGCAAGGATCCCTAACTATATCTCTGATGATACCCCCATATATAAGGAGGTGACTTAAATTCTGTCACTGCCAGTGTTTCCATAATCAAGTGTGAAATTCCTTTGACAAGGTTAACTCCCTGATAGGGTGTGAATTCCTTACCTTGGCCTATATACTTGTTGCCTCATTAACACCTCATTGATGATGATTACTCCCTTTCACTTACTCCCAGTTGGCCAGTCTGGTCTTCTTGCATTTCCCAGAGCTCAGCTTCACAATCTCTGCCTCATTGTCTCTGCATAGGCTCCCCTTGACCTGGAATGCATCTTCCTCTTCACCTCTACCTCTTAGAATCCCTTACTTCTTCCAAGTTCAGCTCATGTGCTATCTTTTATAAGAAGCCTTTCTTGACAGGAAGGAAGGAAGAATGGAAAGAAGAAAGGGAAGAAGTAAAAGGGAGAGAAAGGAGGAAGGAGGGTGGTAAAAAGAGAGGGAGAAAAGGAAAGAAAGAGGGAAGGAAGGAGGAAAAGAAGAAAGAATGGAGGGAGGGAGTAAAGGAAGGAAGGAAAAAAGAAAGGAGGGAGAGAAGGAGGGAAGACAGGAGGACAGGAGGGAAGAAAGAAAGAAGGGAAAGAGGGACAGAGAGTAGAAGGAAGGAAAGAAGGAAGGAGGGAAGGAAAGAAGAAAAGAAAGAAAGAAGGAAAGAAAGAAATAGGAAGGAAAGAAAGAGGAAGAAAGAAAGGAAGAAAGAAAGAGAGAAAGAAAACTTTCTATGTGTATTGGAAACTAGGGATACAAAGACAGGAATAAAGCAGCCTTTGCCCTCAAGGAGCTTACATTCTATGGGGGGGGGGTGAATAATTAAATGTCTAGATATGAATAAGTAAATATAAAATTCATACAGAGTAACACAAAGTAATTTCCAAGGGATGAAACATTTATAACTGGAGAGATCAGGATAGATTTCCTCTAAGAGATGGCACTTACATTTAGCTTTGAAAGAAGCCAGGGATCCTGTGAGACAGAGGTGAGAAGAGAGAATTTCAGATAGGAGGGATAGCCAATGCAAAATCAATCAGTCAACCAATAATCATTTATTAAGTGCCTACTATATGCCAGGCACCATGCTAAGAACTGGAGATACAGGGATGGCTAGGTGGCACAGTGACTAGAGCATTGGTCCTGGAGTCAGGAAGACCCGAGTTCAAATTTGGCCTCAGATACTTAACACTTACTAGCCGTGTGACCTTGGGCAAGTCACTTAACCCCAATTACCCCTCCAAAAAAGCAATGATAACAACAAAAAAAAGAACTAGAGATACTAAGAGACAGCCTAAGAGATGCTAAGAGACAGTCCTTATCTTCGAGGAGTTCATAAGCCAATATGGGAGATGACATGCAAAATACTGTGTACAAACAAGCTATATATAGAAGAAATGGAATATAATCAACAGGGGGAAGGTGCTACAATGAAGGGGGATTGGGAAAGGCTTCCTATAAAAGATGGAATTTCATCTGGACTTGAAGGAAGCCAGAGAAGCCAGAAGGCAGAGGTGAGGAGGGGGAGCATTCCATTCCTGGCAGGCAGCCAGTGAAAATACTCAGAGTTGGTAGATGGAGAGTCATGTTTGAGGAAGAGTATGGATAGGTTTGGGATGAGGCTGTAAGGTCTAAGAAGGGCTTTAGATGCAAACAGGATTTTTATATTTAATCCTATAGGTGATAGGGAGCCACTGGGATTTCTTGAGAAGGGTAGGTGACAATAGTCGCACTTATACTTTAGGAAAATTACTTTAGCAGCTAGGATGGAGGACGGACTGCAGTGGGGAGATTTGTGCCAGGCAGACTGACCAACAGACTACTGCAATAATCCAGCTGTGAGGAGATGAGGGCCAGCACCAAAGTGGTAGCAGTATCAGAGGAGAAAAGGGGACACATTTAAGAGATATTACACAGATGACATCAATATGCCTCGGATATGGGAAGAGGAGAGGGAAAGAAGAGGCTTAGAGAGAGGAGTTAAGGATAGCACCTCCGTGACAAGACCAGGGGACTGGGAATATAGTTAAGGGTATGAGTTTGAAAGGGGGGAAGTTTTGGGGGAAAGATTACGAGCTCAATTCTGGATATATTGAGTTTAATATGTCAACAAGGCATTCAATTCCTGAGATATCTGATAGGCAGTTGGAGATTGAGAGAATAGAGGTCAACAGAGAGGTTAGGGCTGGATAAGTAGATTAAAAAATCATCAGCATAGAGAAGATAATTGAATCTAAGGGGGCTGATGAGATCACCAAGTAAAAAGTTAAGAGGGAGAAGAGAAGAGACAAGAGATGGAATGTAGGAGGAATAAGCAGGCCAGCCTGGGGGCCATCTCCAGTCGTCAAGATCTATATGTGGCCACTGGACCCAGATGATTCCAAAGGGAAAAGTGAGGCTGGTGACTTGGCACAGCCCTGCCTCACTTAAAATCCAATTCACTTGCAAGTCATGACGTCACCTTCCCAATATCAGGGTCCTCTTCCTGAACAAAGGACAAACAGTAACAACAATTGGATTGTAGATGGAGAGCTGGAAGGTCCCACATTAGACTGTGATCTCCTCATCACACTGTGAGTTCCATGAAAGCAGAGACTCATGGTCCTCTTTGAGAACGAAGAACAAACCACAACAACAAACAGGCCAGTCAGTCTAGAAGATGGCAGAAAGGAGAGTAATATGCAATATGGCTGGGAAAGGAAGTGGGAACCTGGCTGTGAAAGGCTTTAGATATCAGAGAAGAGCTTGTATTTTAGCCTATAAGGTAAGAGGGACTGGAACTTCATGAACTGGGGAGGGAAATAGTCAAATCTGAAATTTAAGAAGATAGATTTAGTAGCTGTGTGGAGGATAGGTTGGAGAAAGGAGAAAGAGTAACTCCTTATAGGTAAGGAGACCAATTAGGGGTTATTGCAATAGCCCAAGTGAAAGGGGATGAGGGTCTGTACTAGAAAGGTGACAGCCTGAGTGGACCGAAGAGAATGTAAGATACATTATGGAGGAAGAATCAGTAATACTTGGCAACTGATTAGATTTAAGGAGTAAGGAAGAGAAGGGTCAAGGAATACACCAACGTTGCAAACCTGGGCGAGTGGGAAGACAGTGGTCAGGTCACCTCAACAGAAACAAGGAAGTTAGGAGGAAGAGATTTTAAGGGAAAGATAATGAATTTTGTTATAGGCATGTCAAGTTTGAGATGCCTATAGGACATCTAGTTGGAAATGTCCAATAGCCAATGGGTGATGCTAGACTAGATTTCAAGGGAAAGACTGGGATTAGAACATTTCCTGGCTGTGTGTCCTTGAACCAGTTATTTCACTTCTCTGGGCCTCAGTTTCCTAATCCTGAAAATGGAAATGACAATACTTGGCTCTATCTACTAAAAGAGGTCGTTGTGAGGAAAGCTTTTGCTATAGCTTTGAAATGCCATTAGAAATGTGACTTTATCATCCATCACAATCAAGATGCATCTGAATTAATCGGTTATGAAAGTATATCTGATTCTGGAAAAAACAACTGCGTGACACATCCTGCTGACTACGGTAGGCTTGTCAACTCTCCTTAATAGCTCCCTGTCCCCTTCATTTTCTCCCTGAGAGAGTGGAAAATTGTGGGTTTAATACTGCTTCATTCTGCCATCTTGTGGCCGTTCCTAGAAACTGTACCTTCCAAGGGTTGGAACCCAGCAGCATCCTCTCTCATCTGGGAGAAATCATAGGATCCTAGTGGGGTTATCCCCAGTCATCCCGATCGATATCTGGCCCCTGAACCCAGATGGCTCCCGAGGAGAAAGTGAGGCTGGTGACTTTGCACAACCCTTCCTCACTTAAATCCAATCCACTTGCATCATCTTCCTGATGCCATGGTCCTCTTCAAGAACGAAGGACAAACAGCAACGACAGAATCATAGGAGTAGAACTGGAAGGTCATATGTGATCAAAGCTCACATTACACTGTGATCTCCTCATTACACTGTGAGTTCCATGAGATCAGCCACTGTTTACCTCCCCCTGCCCTTCTTTGTATTCCCAGTGCTTAGCACACCACCTGGAACATACTAAGGGCATGGTAAATGCTAGTTGATTGACTGACTAATGCAGCGTTTGCATGTTTACAAAGAGATTCCCCCACAATATCCCTGTAATAATATAGATATTTTTATCCTCATTTTACAGATGAGGAAACTGAAACCCTAAAAGATGAAGTCACACCACTAGTTACAGACAGAGCCAGGGGCTGAACCCGGGACTTCTAACTGCCTGTACTGTTTCTGTTGTCTAGTTAGTTGCTTCTGTCGTGTCTGACGCTTGTGACCCCATTTGGGGTTTTCTCCTCTAATTATTTGGATGAGGCATATGGTGTGATTTGTCCTGTGCACTTGTTCCCTGGACTTTAGATTCTCAACCCTGACCTGAAGTATCAGTGACTGTCCTGGCAAGAATCTTTTGCATGTGTACAGGGCTTTTGTTTCTGAAAGCCTTTTCACATGGATTTGCTCATTTCAGGCTCACAAAAGCTTTGGAGAAGTGGACATGTCACATGTTATCCTCATTATTCTGATGAGGCACAGAGAGATCATTGGAACTAGAGCTGGAAGGGGCTAGAGAGTTCATCTAGGCCCACCCTCTCATCTTACAGGTAAGAAAACTGAGGCACAGTGAGGTTAAAGTAACAACCGATGCCACACAATTCAGTTTAATTCAACAAAACATTTCTTAAGCTCTTATTTGCAAGGCAAAAGAAGAACCAAGCACAGTGGATAGAATATTGATTTTAGCAACAGGAAGATATGGATTCAAGTCATACTCCTGATGTAGACTAGCTAAGTAACCATGGGGGCAGTTACATACCCTCTTCATGACACAGGCTCCTCTCTAAGACTCTCAAGTTAGGAGTTTACCTTTTGTCTTTTGGACAACAAACTCCTATATTTGGCATTTAAAGCCCTTTGCAATCTGTCTCCAGCTTAAATTTCCAGGCTAATTACACATCATTCCCCTCACTAAGCTCCAGCCAGACTCTGTTTCTGGCTATTCTCCGTACATGACCTTCTATCTCCCAATTCTGTACCTTTGTACAAGCTGTCCCTCATGCATGGGATGCCCTCCCTTCTCATATCCACCTTTGGAACCCTGGCTAGCTTCAAATATTACACTCTGTCTGCCCCCTCCCTGCCATGACATTATATTTATTTTTTATTTATTATAATTTATTATATTTATTTTTTGTATTTCCTAAATATACCTACTTGTGAATATCTTATATCCCCTCAATAAAGGCAATGACTGCCTCATTTTTGTACTTGGATCCCTAGATCTTGGCAAAATACCTGGCATATACTCAAAAATTCAAATGGATCTGTGATCTCATAAATTCAGGCATTCCCTCCAAGGGTACAGATCACTACTCACCCACACCTAACCATCCTGTGTAGGTCTTGTCCATGTTCTCCCAAAAGTTCCCCATAGGAGATCCACCCAACATATAGGGATCTTCTCTTTCCCCTGATATTACAAGGGTATCAGAGGGGCACTCAAGCTTTCCATCTTTCATGCTTCATTCTTGCAATGTGATCAGATAATCTTCTCTTCCTATCATACAATTCCTTGACAACATCCTTTATACCTATTCTTCCAAGATCCTACCTGGTTTGTGTTACTGATCAACCTACCCCCCACCACAATGTGCCTCTCCATTACCCTCTGTGTGATATTCATTTTTAGCAAGTTGGAGGTGGTAGAGTTTTGTTTTGTTGCCATATGGTAACACTGGTAAAATGCTAATATTGAAAAGATGGGACTTTGCTTTCATTGGAAACTTGGGTTTTGTTGAGATTTGTAATTTCCTGAAAGTAATCCAGTCTTTTCCCCTCCAACTATTTAACTCTGGGCCCAACCTGTTCATCTTTACTGTCTGTCCATATATGCATACTGTAGAAAGGCTCTATATGTGTCTATCCAAATGCATATTGAAAGCTGAGCATTAGACATTCTTCATTCACTTGGTTTTTCCTGTGTGGATAGATAAAGCAATCTCCTTTGAGAGATTACAGATCTTTTTTTCAGGAGGCTCTATAATGTCCTGGGGCTCGATGCAAATAACACAATGTCATCCATGAGTATCGATAGCCAGAGGACTTCATTGTCCACAGGCAATATTTCTTCTACCTGGATTCTGGGTTAGATCTCCTTCCTCGTAGTAGCAAATAACTTTGGTGGCCATGCATCTCCGCATTTTAGGTCTTGTGTGAAGTTTATCATCAGAGGGCTGTTAGGAAAGGGTCATATGTTTTGTTTATAAGGAACCTTTAATGACCTTGATCTATGGAAGAGGAGACGCCTCATTGTGAAAAAGCCTAAAAGTCAGTATATTGCTCTCCTTGAATAAATGCTTTTAAATAATTGACAAAATAAAAAGTACAATGGCATCTTATATCCTCTATATCTTCCAGTTAATTGTGAAATAATAGTTAGCATTTATATAGGGATATAAGGTTATCAAAGCACTTTACAAATATCTCCTTTGTTCCTCACAACAGCCCTTGGGAGGTAGGTGCTACTATTATTCCCCATTTTACAAGTGGGGAAACTGAGACAGACAGCAATTAAATGACTTGCCTAGGGTAGACTAGTAAGTTTCTGAGGCCGGATTTGAACTCAGGTCTTCTTGACTCTAAGCTTAGCGAGCTCTCCACTGGGCTACCCAGTTGCCTCAGAAGGTAAATGGGAGTCCAACTATGGTGGCCTAAAAAGCAAGGTAAAGATTTTTGTATTTTATCCTAGAGGCAATAGGGAGTTACTGACAAAGCGACCAGATCTGTGTATTAGAAACTTGAATTCGGCAGCTATGTGGAAGACAGGAATTTGAAAGGGGAAAGACTACATGTAGGAAGAACAATTTGTAGGCTATTGCAATAGATGAATGAGTAGAGAGAAGGGAACAGTCTTAAGTAGCAGACCAGGGATTTTGAACCCAGCTTCTTCCTCCAAATCTAATCTTCCTCTCATTACACCATGTTGCCTCTTAAGTAACAAACTAGGATTCGAATTCAGGTCTAATAGCCAAATCCACTGCTGTGTCTCCTGTATTTCACTATGTGCCATTCCCCACCCACCCACTTTTAGGAGAAGGGTAAAGTCCCTATTAGTGTTGTGCAGGCACTCACCATGATTAGAATAGAAAAAGGAAAAAAAAAACATTCCTAGGATACAAAGACTCATCTCTGCCAGGCCACCCTCCAACAAGCTGATTGTCATGGTAGCTTTCAATGTACTCTTGGATAATGATGCTGAAACTTGGAGAAAAATGCCTGGGTCCCCTGAGACTGGAAATATCAGCAACTGTGGCTTCCTCCAAGCACTGGCTTGTAATCACTAACATTATCTCTCTTTTCTGCCAAATGAAAAAGCAGTCGTGGGTTCTCTCAGGGGTCCAAGAAGCGATGTCTTAATGATGACATCATTGCTATGGAACCAGACCTTGAAGCAAAGTCTGTTACTCTGCCATTATGTCACCTTCCATGTGTTCTTTCAAGTCCCCGGGTCTCAGTTTCTCCCCTCCCCCTGCAAAATGAGAGGGTTGGACCAGAATAGGCTCCAGGTCCTTTCTGGTTCTGGCATTTTATTAATATAAATTTACTGCAATGATGCATAATGCACACTACAGCCCCAATACACCCCAAGGGCTCGTTACTGATATATCATAGAGTGCCTCCACATTAAGACCACAGGTCATCTCAAAGTCACCTTTAAGGAGCTATTCCACAAGGGAATCTTTATTGCATCTGCACCTGACATTATCAGCAGCAAATATGATGGCAGCTAGGTGGTGAAGTGGATGGAGCAGTTGGGCTTAGATCAGGAAGACTCCTTTTCCTGAGTCCAAATCTGGCCTCAGATACTTTACTAGCTGCGTGACCCTGGGCAAGTCACTTAACCTTGTTTGCCTCAGTTTCCTCACCTGTAAAATGAATTGAAGAAGAAAATGGCAAACCACTCCAGTATCTCTGCCAAGAAAACCCCAAATAGGGTCACAGAGAGTCAGACATGAATGAAAAACAACAAAGGAAGACGTTGCCATGAGCAGCAGTGTGGCCTGGTGGGAAGAGCACTGATTTGGAGTCAGGGTACCCTGGTTCAGTTCCTGGCACTGTCACTTACTATCTATGTGAATCTGAGAAACCAACTTCCCCCTCTGGGTCTTGGTTTGCTCCCCTGTAAAGTAAGAGGCTTGGGCAAGACAGATTCTAAACAAATCACTGACTTCTCAGTAGCCCCAGATAACTTTCATTTTTTAAAAAAAATTATATTTTATTTTTTTCAATTATGTGTAAAAAACATTTTTAACATTCATTTTTTTTTAGAATTTTGAGTTTCAAATTCTCTCCCTCTCTCTTTTCCCCCTCCTTGAGAAGGCAAGCAATTTGATATAGTTTATACCTATGCCCCAGATAACTTTTTAAGAATATTATTCTAGGTGGCGCAGTGAGTAGAGCGTCAGCCCTGGAGTCAGAAGGACCTGAGTTCGGATCTGACCTCAGACACTTAACGCACATGCAAACAAACAAAAAAAAAAACTTAGCCGTGTGACCTTGGGCAAGTTACTTAATCCCAATTGCCCTCCAAAAAAAGAAAAAAAAGAATATTATTCTGTTCTACATTGATGGAGAGAATTTCCACACTGGGAAGCTCTCCTCAACCTCCAACCCTACTGTATTTCCATACCAATGGAATCACTTTTATTGCTGTACAGTTGGTTCATCCATGTCTGACTCTTTGTGACCCCATTCGGTGTTTTCTTGGGCTGCCATTTCCTTCTCCACATCATCTTACACATGAACTGAGACAAACAGGGTGAAGTGACTTGCCCAGGATCACACAGCTAATAAGTGTCTGAGGTCAGATTTGAACTCAGAACATAAGTCTTCCTGATTTCAGGCCCAGCACTCTATCCACTGCCCCATTTAGCTGCCTAATAGAGTCACAAATCTGAACAACAACAACAAAATTCACTGCCATCCAAAAGCATTCAATACCACTTGAAAATTGGGGTCTCTGGCAGTTTCTAATTCAGCTTGGCTGCCAGGAGAAATTCACCAACTACCCCCTACCAGGACCTGCCTTACACTCAACCATAAAGTAGGTCCTGTGCCCCCTTAATTTCCATTTCTTTCCCTTCCTGAAAACCTTCCTCCCCTCTAAGTGAATCGATAGTCTCCTGCTGCCCCATCAACGAAAAGATGTTTTATGTTTTTATAAAAGAGGAAGATCTGGGTCTCAAACTTATTGTGTTTTTGTTTCTAACTTCAAGTTCAGTCTTCTTTCTATGATACTACACCTCTCCCATAGTATTTGTATTTTTAGTGAAGGCTACAGAGAGAGGGAGGGCAATGCATACCTCCAAAAGAAAGAAGTTCTAATGGTGGCATTTCAGGTGCTGTGACACCCATATGGATTCAACCAGTAAACATTTATTAAGCACCTACTATGTGCTAGGCACTGTACTAGAGGTAAAAGATGTTCCCTTCCCACAAGGTGCTTATAATCTAATGGGGTGGACAACCTGAAAATAGATATATACAAAAGATATATATACAGGATAAATAGAAATGATTAATGGAGGGGAGATGCTAGAATTAAGAGGGCTTAGGAAAGACTTCCTGTACAAGATGGGGATTTTAGTTGGGACTTAAAGGAAGCCAGAGAGGTCAGCAGTAGGAACAGAGTAGGGAGAGCATTTCAGGCATGAGGGACAGCCAGAGAGAATGTGTGGATCCCAGAGATAGAGGGTCTTGTTTGTGGCTTAGCTAGGATACCAGTGTCACTAGATCAAAGAGTATGTGTTGGGGAGTAAGGTGTAAGAAGACTGGAAAGGTAAAGGGAGCTAGGTTATGAAGGACTCTGAAAGTCAAACAGAGCATTCTGTATTCACTTCTGGAGGCAATAGAAAGCCACTGGAGTTTGCTGAGTAGGGGGTGACATGATCAGGCCTAGCTTTAGGAAAATCACTTCCATGGCTGAATGGAGAATGGAGTGGAGTGGAGGGAAACTTGAGGCAGGCAGACCTACCCGTAGGATATAGCACTGGTCCAGGCATGGGGCAATGAGGGGCTGTACCAGGGTGGTGGCAGTGTCAGAGGAGAGAAATGGGGCACATTTAGAGATGGTGCAAAGGTGACATCAACAGCCCTTGGCCACAAATTGGGTATCGGGGGTGAGAGATAATACAGAGTCCAGGACATTTCTTAGATTCTTGTTTGGAAGGAGTCAGAGAAGAGGAAACCCTCCCAGTGCTCCACAAATCACACCTTCTAGGCTGCCAAATACTATGGATATAAAGACAGTCCTACCCACTATGGTAGGATCAGTCATGGCAGAGTGGGCAGCACTTAAGTGCCTAGCACAGTGCCTGGAAAAGAGCAGGAGCTAAAGGTGAAGAGAGTCTTATGCAAATGTTCCAGGCTTGAAACCTGTGTTACACTTGATTGATCGACCTGCTTGACCCAGCCTTCAGTGTCACTGGAATGTAGCAGAGCTGCTTGTAAGAGCAGCCTTCTTTGATTGGTTTCTACATAGTCATGCCCAAGGGTTTGGAACAATGGCCCTGGAATCTGGTGGAAGAATACATTTTCAGAAATCTGGGGAAACTTTTCTAACCCAACAGGGTATGAGAATCCGGTCAAAGAGACATCCAGGAATTGCTATATGCAGATGCCTCTGCCCTTGAAGTATGCAAGACAGCCAGCAATTGGTCCTGGGGGACTGTAGGAAAAAGCTGTAGGAAGACTGAGGCTCTGTACTGGGCCATCTTACAGAGAAACTACTCAGTCTGAGATGTTCACAGGTAACGTTGAACTGAAAGTTGTCAGAGAATTGAGTGACACACATTGGCCAACGGGATGCTGACTGGGAAGGAAGGGAAGGAGGCAGGGAGGAAAGAAAGGGAGGGGGAGAGGAAGGAAGGGAGGAAGAAAGGAACTGAAAGAAGGAGGAATGGAGAGAGGAAGAAGGAAGGAAGGAAAGAAGGAACTGAAAGAAGGAGGAATAGAGAGAGGAAGGAAGGAAGGAGGGAGGGAGGGGAGAGAGGAAGAAAGGAAGGAAAGAAAGAAGGAAGGAAGGAACTGAAAGAAGGAGGAATAGAGAGAGGAAGGAAGAAAGGAGGGAGGGAGGGAAGGAAGGAAAGAAGGGAGGGAGGGAAGGAGGGAGGAGGGAAGGAGGGAGGAGGGAAGGAGGGAGGAGGGAAGGAGAATTTATTAGGTGTGTGTTATGTAGTGCTTTACAAATATCTCGTTTGGTCTTCTCCCATGGGTATGACTGATAGGAGTTATTATCCCCATTTTACAGTTGAGGAAACTGAGGCAGTCAGCAGTTAAGTGACTTGCATAGGGTCATACAGCTAGTAAGTATCCGGGGCTGACACTGGCAGTTAGGAGTTATTATTGTCCCCATTTTACGGTTGAGAAAACTGAAGCAGTGAACCGTTACGTGACTTTTCCAGGATTGCACAGCTAGTTAAGTGTGTGAGGCTCACTCCAAGCCCAGCGCCTTCTAGCTGCCTCTAATAAAATGACAAATAGAATAGAGCCGAGGAGGTTGATAAACAGATTGTGGAACCAATATGTTGTTAAGTCTAAGACCAAATGAAAAATCTCAAGACAAACCAGCAATATGTTTATTTGATGCAAAGAGAAAGAGTAATGAAATTAGAATGAGAGGATCTGGATTCACCCTTTACTGTTATTTACTATCTTCGAATCCCTGCAAGTTGCTTAATCTCAGTTTTATAATCCGCAGAATCAAGGGGGTGGAATAGAAATAGATATGGATATGGATATGGATATATAGATATAGGTAGATATAGATACATACATATGTAATGAGCCTCTATGTATCAGTGCTTCTTGTCTGAGTCTCATAGCAACAAGTAGGCACTACAATGACCATTATTATCCATTTTTTGCAGATGAGGAAACAGATTTTTCTATTGTCACAAAGCTAACGAGTATCAGGGAAAGATTTGAACCCAGATCCAGCACTCTGTCTCTTATGCCATGCCATTTTTAAGGTCCTTCCCCTCTTCTATAACTAGCAACCTATTATAGCTGAGATAATGAAATCTTCCACATAGCTCTCAGCTGAATTCTTCATCATTTCCATCAACACCCCCTATGATCCCTAGAGATAATGTTCTAGATTCATTGGGCCAATTCCCAGGGTTGGAAAAGGGATTCAGCTCTGCTGAGCATTCTCTGGCATTTATAGTTATTTATCTCTAAATGAATACTTAGGTGATCAGCTTGACCCCTAGGCTACTCGGGATTCTCACAGATCTTATATGTGGTATGTCTCAAAAGTATCAGTACAGTTTTGAGCTTTAGCAGCTTAATAATTTAGCAACAATTTTAGGCTTAAATAGTTCAATATTATACTAAGTCTTTTGGGACAATCTGTATTCAGGTGAAATTTATTGAACAACATGCATTAGCACAGAGATTGTACCATCTGGTGTAATGCCTGCATGCCTGAACTCCTCTGACAGTTTTTTTCTGAGAGCTTTTTGGTCAAAATATACAAAGTCTTATTTGTAGACAATCTACTCCATATTTATGATTGGTCACACACCTGCAATGGCCTGTTATCTGAATGGAAATGTAAGGTCCCATAATTAACCTAAGGATGGGATATGGTATATGATAAGCAAACTTATCTCAAAATAGACAATCTTTTCAGCATAGATACTAATAAATATCCAGAGAATGACTGACAAGAACTGCTTTTTTTTTTTTTGCTTTTTTTTGGAGGGCAATTGGGGTTGTGACTTGCCCAAGGTCACACAGCTAATTTTTCTGTTAAGTGTCTGAGGCTGGATTTGAACTCAGGTCCTCCTGACTCCAGGGCCGGTACTCTACTCACTGTGCCACCTAGCCACCCCTAAGAGCTGCTATTTTAGACTGAGGAAGGCAAAACCTTTCACAGAAGTCAAAAAAAGGAAGGAAAAATATGTTGCACTTTTGAAAAGCAAATTTATAGGACAATAAGCAACAAGCTTCAAAAAAACTGTTATCTAGTTGTTTTTCAGTCATGTCTGACTGTGACCCCATTTTCTTGGCAAAGATACTGGAGTGGTTTGCCATTTCCTTCTCCAAGTCATTTTACAGATGAGGAAACTGAAGCAAACAGGGTGAAGTGACTAACACGGGGTCACTCAGCTAGAAAGTATCTGAGACCAGATTTGAACTCTGAAGGTGAGTCTTCCTAACTCTAGACTCAGCACTCTATCCATTGCAACACCTAGCACCTTCAAAGCAAGCTACCCATTTTTTAATAATATGCAAGTTAGGACTTCAGATTTTTTCTATATATTGATCAGTTTTGCTAAAAAAATTTTTCTTTCTTTCTAAAAATTCTTTGGCATAAGGGAAGTTCCTCTGGGAGAGGGGAAGAAACAGGATAAAGAAGGGTAAATCTAGGCAATGCAAAGACAATAGGATATCACGAAAATCAAATTTAAAACTCTTAACATTCAAGTAAAAAGGATTACAATAAGCTATACTAAATACATTTTTTCTCTTTGGGAAAGAAGTATCCAAAATTGGGGGTGTACTTACAGTCATAACAGCAAAAACAACAACAAAGAACTGATCCAACCATTCTGGAGAATAATTTGGAACTATGCCCAAAGGTCTACAAAATTGTGCATACCCTTTAACCCAACAATAACATTTCTAGGTCTGTATCTCAAAGAGATCACAAAAAGGGGAAATGATCCATATGTACAAAAATAGTTATAGCAGCTCCTTTTTCGGTAGAAAGAATTGGAAATTGAGGGGATGTCCACCATTTGGTGAATGGCTGAACAAGTTGTGGTATATGATTGTAATGAAATACTATTGTGCTATAAGAAATGATGAGCAGGTGGATTTCAGAAAAACCTGGAAATACTGACATGAACTGATGCTGAGTGAAATGAGCAGAACCAGGGGAACATTGTACAAGGTAACAGCAACATTGTGTAACTTTGATAGACTTAGCTCTTCTCAGCAATACAATGATCTCCAAGAGAATTTCAAAAGACTCATGATGGAAAATGCTATTCGTATCCAGAGAAAACACTGTGAAGTCTGAATGCAGATTGAAGCATACCATTTTCACTTTTGGGGGGTTCTGGGGTTTTTCTCTTTTGTTCTATTTCTTCTTTCACAACATGACTAATGTAGAAATATGCTTTGTATGATTACACTTGTATAATCTATATGAGATTACTTGCCATCTTGGGGAGAGATAACGGAGGAAGGGAGAAAAATTTGGAACTCAAAATCTTTCAAAAAATAATGTAGAAATGTGTCTTTAAGTGTAATTGGAAAAATAACATGCTGTTATTTTTTAATAGTGCTTTCCAGCTCAGACATTCTGTGATTTCCATTTCTGATGAGTTGGGGAAGGGGCAGGTCATATGGAGGGTTAAAGGCAGTATGGTGGAACAAAAAGACCACCAAATTTGGAGTCAAGAGGACCTGAATTCAAATCTCAGCTCTGTGACTAACGTCCAGCTCTGGCCTTCCCTTCTGTTCCCCAAATGGTTGGATGAGGTGATCTCAAAGGTCCTTCTCTACCAGCTCTGACAATCTGGTTCTGTGGATAATCACAGCATAATACAGCGGACTGAGCATATGCAAAGGATGGATAGCTTCTGGATGCTCAAGCTCTTGGTGTTCAGCAAACCATTGTGGTCATCGTCAGCAGAAAAGCAGACGTGCTTTAAGTTGCTGATTCTAGAAGGAAAAACAGGGGAAGAATAGGATGGAGGGAAATACATAGTAATCATAGCAGTGAAAAAAAATTCACTGCAAGTTTCTCTAATAAAGATCTCATTTCTCAATATATAGAGAATTGAACCAAGTTTATAAGAATACAAGTCATTCTCTAATTGAAAAATGGTTAAAGGATATGAACAGTCAGTTTTCAGATGAAGTAATCAAAGTTATCTATAGTCATATGAAAAAATACTCTAAATCACTATTGATTAGAGAAATGCAAATTTAAACAACTTTGAGGTACCAACTCACACCCATCAGATTGGCTAATATGACAGAAAAGGAAAATGACAAATGATGAAGCGGATATGGGAAAATTGAGACGCTGGTGCATTGTTGGTGAAGTTGTAAACTGATTCAGCCATCCTGGAGGAAAATTTAGAACTATGACAAAAAGGTTATAAAACCACGCATACCTTTGACCCAGTTATTGCTACTAGGTATGTATACCAAAGAGATTTTAAAAAAAGATAAAGGATCTATATGCACAAAAATATTTATAGCAGCTCTTTTTGTGGTAGCAAAGAAATGGAAACTGGAAGAATTCCCATCAGTCGGGGCAGACCTGTAGAACTTGGCAGTGGGAAGAGGCTAAACTTCTTTGGGCCTCAGATAGATGGGACTAGTCATGATGGTTGGTTGTCATGGGTCATGTGACAAATAGAAGAGCGTGCTCCATGGCAACCCTAAACTTTTTGCTGATCACCTGAAATGCTTGGCAGGCCCCTTGTACCCGCAGGCCTGAACTAAGAAATAGCTGAGCAAGCTGTGGTATATGACTGCAATGGAATACTACTGTTATAAGAAATGATGAGGGGGCGGAGCCAAGATGGCGGGGGCAGGAACAGCGCGTCCAAGCCACTCTGCCCCCAGAATCCCCCCAAACTGTGTAAAAGGGGACTCTGAACAACTTCTGGAGCCCCAGCACCCACAGAACGACACAGAGAAGCTAACCTCCCGCTGAGGACAGCCCAGCAGCCCTGCAGGAAGGACCAGCGCACTGCTCTGGGAGCCGGCAGAGCGCAGGAGCCAAGCCCAGCCCAGGTCCACGTAAGCCGAGGTTTGAGCCCCAGGGCGGCAGGCCAGCGGCCAGCTGAAGGGACCCCAGAACACCAGCAGCTGTGGCGACTCCAGAATTATCAACATAGACATGCCTAGGACAAAGTAAGAGGTTAGTGTCCTATGGACTTTGGGACCAGTATTTGGGGAATGCATCAGCTCCCTCCCCTGGGGGCTAGAAGCCACTGAGGAGACACGCCATTTTGTAGTTTTCAGAGGCAGCTCCAGCTCCTGGCCTGCAATTAATTGTAGGGAAATCCAGCGATCAGTCTTGGGGGGTAATTGCTCTTGCCTTAACTTCCCTGGATCTGGATTGTGATCTAGGGTGGAAGTCGTGGGTGGGTTTACAGCTTGCCAGAAACGGAAGTTGCCCCCCACACGTTCGGGACGAAAATTCCTCTATCTGCCTTAAAGCCATAGTGTGGCAACAAGCCCAAAAGTCAGGTAATCAAGTGGCAACATGCCAAGGCAAAGGAAACAGAAAAATGCAACCCTAGACTCCTATTTTGGGGGCATAGAGCGGGAAAAGGACTGTGAGGTCAGAAGTCCTGCTCCAAAAGCCCCAGGCGAAAACATGAGCGGGTTGCAGGCCATAGAGGACCTTAAGAAGGACTTTAAAATCAAATAAGAGAAGTGGAGGAAAAATTGGAAAGAGAAATGAGAAGGATGCAGGAAAAAGTATGAAATGAGGGTCAACAGCCTGACTGAGGAAAACAACACCTTAAAAAAATAAACTAACTCAAATGGCAAAGGAGGCCCAAAAGGGCAATGAGGAGAAGAATGCCTTTAAAAGCCGAATTTGCCAGATGGAAAAAGAATCTCAAAAGTTCACTGAGGAGATTCATTCCTTCAGAGTTAGACTGGAGCAAATGGAAGCTAATGACTTTATGAGAAATCAAGATGCTGTTAAGCAGATCCAAACAAATGAAAGATTAGAAGGCAATGTGAAATATCTCATGGAAAAAACCACTGACCTGGAAAATCGATCCAGGAGAGACAATTTAAAAAGTATTGGACTACCTGAAAGCCATGATCAAGGAAAGAACCTAGAAATCACCCTTCAAGAAATTCTCAAGGAAAACTGCCCTGATGTTTTAGATCCAGAGGGCAAAATAGAGGTTGAAAGAATCCATAGATCACCTCCTGAAAAAGATCCCAAAAAGAAAACTCCCAGAAATATTATAGCCAGGTTCCAGAATCCACAGATCAAGGAGAAAATACTACAAGCAGCCAGGAAGAAACAATTTCAATATTGTGGAAACACAATCAGAATAGCCCAGGACCTGGCAGCTTCTACACTGAGGGATCGAAGGGCATGGAATATGATATTCAGGGCAAAAAGCTGGGCCAAGGGTCACCTACCCAGCAAAACTGAGTATTTTGTTTCAGGGGAAAATATGGTCATTCAGTGGAATAGAGGACTTTCAAGCATTCTTGAGGAAAAAACCAGAATTGAATAGAAAATTTGACATCCAGACACAAGAAGCAAGAGGTGCCTGAGAAGGTAATCAGGGAAAAGAAAATCAAAAGGAACTTATCAAAGTTGAACTATTTACATTCCTATATGGAAAAGCAATAACTGTGACTGATGATATCTTTCTCACTATGAAAATAATGGAAGAAGGGTGTGTGGTCATATGAATACATATGTGAATGTGTGTGTATATGGTTACAGTTATATGGATAGAGGGCATAGGTTGAATTTGTTGGGAAGGGAGAATA